>CAWUFW010015737.1:270000-345633 GCA_963921515.1 Calotriton arnoldi | reverse complement strand
CGTCACGAGTGGAGTTGCGGTCTATTGTACGCCTTTCCGCCTATACCACTTCTACCCAGAGTGTTGAAGAAGATTCGGCACGACCGGGCCCAAGTCATTCTTGTGGCTCCGGACTGGGCTCGAAGAGTTTGGTATCCCGAGCTACTCAATATGAGCGTAGATCCCCGATCCGTCTGCCTCTTCGGGAGGATCTTCTGTCGCAGCAGCAGGGGACGGTCCTCCACCCGAACCTGTCCAGTCTACACCTGCTTGCGTGGAGATTGAGCGGCGGCAGTTGATTCCTTTCGACTTGCCTCCCGAAGTTTGTGATGTGATTCTGGCAGCCAGGCGTCCCTCCACTAAGGTGGTATACGCCTGCAGGTGGAACAAATTTGTGGCATGGTGCACAGCAAAGGCTGTGAATCCCCTTTCTGCCCCTCTTTCTGAGGTCCTTCTGTTCCTTCTCTCTCTGGCCCAACAGGGTTCTGCCCTGGGTACCATCAAGGGTTATCTTTGTGCTATCTCGGCCTTCCTCAGGCTCCCTGATCAGCCCTCCCTTTTCAAGTCCCCTGTTGTTAACAGGTTCTTAAAAGGCATTACTCACCTCTTCCCGCCTGTTCCGTTTGTGATGCCTCAGTGGGACTTAAACTTGGTTCTTACCTTTTTAATGTGCGCTCCCTTTGAGCCTCTACATAACAGTCCTCTTCGTCTTCTGACTCTGAAGACAGCCTTTCTGGTGGCCATCACCTCCGCTCGGCGGGTGAGTGAGCTCCAGGCTCTATCTTGCAAACCTCCCTTTCTGTCTGTTCATCCAGACAAGGTTGTTCTTCGGACGCGTCCGTCCTTCTTGCCAAAGGTGGTTACTGCTTTCCACATTGGGCAGACCATCACTTTGCCCACCTTCTTTCCGCCTCCGCATCCTTCCAGAGAGGAAGAGAGGCTCCACCGTCTGGACCCAAAACGTGCGCTCTCTTTCTATATTGACCGCACAAAACACTTCCGGGTGGATGACCAGCTCTTTGTTGGCTACGTGGGCGCCAAAAAGGTCGGGCGGTGCACAAGAGGACCATCTCCCGCTGGGTTACCTTGTGCATCAAGACCTGCTATTCTTTGGCTAAAAAGGAGCCTCCTGTTGGGCTGCGTGCCCATTCCACCAGGGCAACGGCTGCTACCACGGCCTTGGGCCGCGGTGTTCCGCTGCCGGTTATCTGTCAGGCAGCTAGTGGGCCTCGCTGCACACGTTTACAAAGCATTACTGCCTTGACAGTCAGGTCCGGAGGGACGGCTTCTTTGGCCGTTCTGTCCTCCAGGACTTCCTTGTCTGATCTTTGTTCGCAGACCCACCACCGGGGTTGGTATTGCTGGGGTATCTATTCTAAGGTAAGGAATCTGTCACTAACGTGTCTCTTTCAGATGCACAAGTTACTAACTTGTGTAACGATATATCTGTAAGAGACAGTAGTTAGTGACAGATTCCTTACCGCCCCACCCATCCTCCCCGTTCTGCGAACTGATTTCTAGGGTTAAGGACATCCCTTTCAGGGCCCTAGT
The DNA here is from genome assembly GCA_963921515.1 of Calotriton arnoldi. NCBI lineage: Eukaryota > Metazoa > Chordata > Amphibia > Caudata > Salamandridae > Calotriton > Calotriton arnoldi. The sequence continues at coordinate 344,103 of CAWUFW010015737.1, read as the reverse complement.
ATTTTTCAGACACCTATGTCAGCTTCTTGCATGGCTCTGCGTTCCTGGCGCGGAAAGTCGTGTACAGAACTGACGTCAGCGCGCAGGGGCGGCGCCTAAGTACTGCCCGCGACGTCATCCCGGCGATCACAACGCCGCCGACGGACGCGGAGCCGCACGACGCCGCCTACCGACGCGCAAGGGTACTGCTACGCAAAAAACTTTCCGGATCCAGCCTGACGCCTGGGGATATTCTAAGGTAAGGAATCTGTCACTAACTACTGTCTCTTACAGATATATCGTTACACAAGTTAGTAACTTGTGTGACAGAGGTGCTGCAACCGGGCGTCTCCACAGCCGAACTGCTACTTCTGTTCAATGATGCCCTCACTGATGTCCTTTTGGGGACCTGGTCCAAACCCAACACATGGGTCCTGTGAACAGGACGATCTCCTGCTGCCACTGCCCACTCCAGGGGACCCAATTTTCCTCACCCAACACCCTACCCCGCGGAGCTCGATGGTCCAAGCCTCAACATCCCATGGTGCATTCCATACCACTCCCCCAGATAGGGAACCCAAGAGACTCCTTGGGGAAGAAATGTATTTTTTTCCACCAGCCTGGCATTGCTGTCTGTGAATACTGCATGCCTTTTGGGCCATTAGTCCCACACTCTGTGGGACATGGTTGCCCAAGTGCTGCCACAGGTCCTGGAGCAGGCTGTTGCCAGCAGGAGAGATGCAGCAAAGTTCAGACTACGATGTGGACTCGACACAACCTACTCGCCGGGCAGAGCGTTTTCATCGACAGTGGCCCTGAGGCACCACGTCTGGTTGAGGACGACTGACTTTTTGGGGTATGTCCAAGCTTCCATTATGGACATGCCATTTGATGGCACTCATCTTTTCGGAGACAACGTGGATTTGACACTTGAGAGCTTCAAGGACAGTCCTTGGGCCTTTCTATGACCCCACGCCACTCCCAATCCGCCTATCGCTTCTATCGTGGCTACAGAAGGAGCTTCCAGCTGCGCCAATTCCCTCTCAGCCACTGAGTCGTGCATGCTTCCCAGCCTCTGCGTGGACAAGGGTGCGGTAACCACAGACCTCATGGGTCAGGTAGCCAGAGGTCTGGTCAGTCCACCATCCCCCCGGCTGCTGCAGCCTCCAAACCTTCCTAATCATCCCCTTTACCACCATGGGCATCCAATTGGCAGCTGGATTCGCCATCACCTACCTCACTGGTAGTCCATAACAACAGACAGGTGGAGTTTGCAGATTGTCAATAGGGGCTACTCCTTCCCCATCAAGACTACCCCTCCCTCCTTGCCTCCATCTCATGACCGGCTGATGGAGGATCATCTGCCCGTTCTCCCTGAGGAAGTCATGGCTCTCTTGGACAAGGGAGCCGTAGAGAGGATTCCAGGGACAGAAGTAGGCTGCGGTTGCTATTCCAGCTCCTTTCTGGTCCCCAAAAAGGACAAAGACCTTCGTCCTATTCTAGATCTGCGAGCCGTCAACTTCTTCCTCAAGAAGGAGAAATTAAATCATTAGCTGATTCAAAAAAAAAAAAAAAAAAGAGAAATTAAAAATGCTCACGTTGGCTCAGGTCTTGTCTGCACTGGACCCAGTTGGACTTGCAGGACGCCTACTTCCATATTCCCGTCTTGCCTGCCCATCGGCGCTACCCGCGGTTTACGGTAGGCCACGAGCAGTTTACCACGCTCACCTTTGGCCTTACCAGTGCCCCTCAGGTGTTCACCAAAGTGATGGCAGTGGTTGCAGCTCATCTGCGGAGATCAGGGGTGCCAGTCTTCCCCTATCTCGATGACTGGCTGTTGAAGGCTGGCTCACCCTAGGATGACTTCTCCTACCTCCATACTTCTCGACCCTCCTGAACTCACTGGGGTTCACTATCAACATGCCAAAGACATCCACCAAGATACTGCTGATATTAACTATCTCCCTTGTATACTGGTTTTGCAGGTGTTCCACCTTGGTTCCTTAAGCTCCATGTACTGTATTTTGTAATGAAACAAGATCCCGTTCCCGAGCAAAAGAAACACGAATTTATATCATCAGAAAGTCAGTCCAAGAAGATTTCAATCCAAATATTTGTATAATATGTTTCTTCTTTATTTTCTTATCATGTGCAGCCATAATTCTTTACAAATGGCTCATAGTAGCCAAAGAACGTAGCCAATATAGTCGAGATGTAGCCAACACGTGTTTCGTCTTAGGTGTGTCGCCCATCGACTTCTCAGGGCAAGCGTAAATTCTATGGTCGTTCTGCCAGTCTTCAAATAAAACCTATAAATAGTCCCATTCAATATGGGTCTTAGTGAAGCTCGTATCCCAGGATACCACAGGGCGTATGAGCAAATATCTCTAAACACTTATGATCCAAGTAAAGACGTTTAAATGTAGTATCAGAGGTCGGAGAGTACTCCCGTCGTAGTAGAAAAACGATCCGGTTTTTCTACTAAGACGGGAGTACTCTCCGACCTCTGATATACATTTAAACGTCTTTTACTTGGATCATAAGTGTTTAAGAGATATTTGCTCATACGCCCTGTGGTATTTCCTGGGATACGAGCTTCACTAAGACCCATATTGAATGGGACTATTTATAGGTTTTATTTGAAGACTGGCAGAACGGCCATAGAATTTACGCTTGCCCTGAGGAAGTCGATGGGCGACACACCCAAGACGAAACACGTGTTGGCTACATCTCGACTATATTGGCTACGTTCTTTGGCTACTATGAGCCATTTGTAAAGAATTATGGCTTTGCACATGATAGGAAAATAAAGAAGAAACATATTATACAAATATTTGGATTGAAATCTTCTGGACTGACTTTCTGATTATATAAATTCGTGTTTCTTTTGCTCGGGAACGGATCTTGTTTTGTGACTTGTTCTTTGTGTGCCAGCGGGCACAGAGGACTTTTGGATATGTGGGTGGCCGTTTCCTCACTGTTCCCTTGAGCACTTCTCAGATATTTTTGATACTCCTGATTATTAAAATGGTACTGCGCAGGGTATGACCTAGCCACATTTCAGAATTTCACTGTATTTTGTAATGTGTCTGATGAAAGCTACCTATTTTGTTTTGTTCATATCCTGTCATGCCAAGTGATGTCAAAAATTGATAAAACCCAATAAAAATAAAATAAAATAAAAACATGCTGAAGTCACACCTGACTCTTGCAGACACTTCCTTTCATTGGAGCGGTTCTGGACACAGTGCAGTTTCGGGCCTATACTCCCGAGCGGTGAGTCCAGGATATTCAGGATATGATCCTGATGTTTCAGCCTCTATCCTGGATTTCGGTGAGAATGATTCTGAGGCTGCTGGTCCTCATGGTCTCCTGTATCCTGCTTTTGACACATGCCTGATTGGCATTTGCAGGCTCTACAGTGGGACTTGAAGTTTTAACGGGCGCAGCATCAGGGGAATCTCTTCGACATGGTCCAGATCTTGGAGGAAACTGTGAAAGATCTGCAGTGGTGGCTAACGATCCGCGATTGGGTCAGAGGCAGACCCCTCTCCATTCCCCAATCAGATGTTGCAGTAGTGACAGATGCGTCACCCCTGGGCTGGGGCAGTCAACTGGGAGAGGTGGAGACCAGAGGACTCTGGTCTCCTGGCGAAATCCGGACTCCACATCAACCTGCTGAAGCTCCATGCGATGCAACTGGCATTGAAAGCCTTTCTACCCTCCATCAAGGGAAGGCTAGTGCAGGTGTTCACGGACAACACCTTCGCCATGTGGTACTGCAACAAACAGGGCGGTGTGGGGTTGTGGATCCTCTGTCAAGAGGACCTGCATCTCTGGACTTGGCTGAAACAGCAGGGCATATCCCTGGTGGTTCAGTACCTGGCAGGTTCTCTGAGCGCAGAAGAACTCAGTCGTCGGTGCCTAGCGGATCAGGAATGGCATCTGCATCCGGAGGTGGTGCAAGGTCTCTGTCAATAGTGGGGAGAGCCTTGGTTAGAGCTGTTCACCTCCGCCAAGAACACGCAATGTCAGCAGTTTTGCATGCTGGAGTTTCCAAGGCAGGTGTCGCTTAGAGACGCTTTTCATCTTGAGTGGAGCTCAGGCCTCCTGTTCGCCTTTCCGCCCATACCACACCTGCCCAGAGTTCTCAAGAAGATCAGGAACAACCGGGCTCAAGCCATCCTTGTGGCTCCGGACTGGGCACGGAGAGTTTGGTATCCTGTGCTACAGAACATGGCAATCAATCTTTCCATCATGCTGCCTCTTTGGTAGGATCTTATATCGCAGCAGCAGGGCAGGGTCCTCCACCCGAACCTGTACACTCTCCGCCTCCTTGTGTGGAGATTGAGAGGCGACAGTTTACAGCTTTCGACCTTCCTCCCAAAGTTTGTAATGTCATTTTAGCTGTCAGGCGTCCCACCACCAAGACGGTGTACGCCTGCCATTGGAAAAGATTTGTGGCATGTTGTGCAGAAAAACACATTAATCCCCTTTCTGCCCCCCTTTCTGAAGTTTTACTCTTCATTCTTTCCCTTGCCCAGCTGGCCTCTCCTCTGGGCACTCTTAAGGGCTTGCGGCTGCCTGACCAACCCTCAGTGTTGAATATGTGATGTTACAACGCGATCAAAATGATCGCGGTATGTAACATCGCAGTTTTTACAACGCAAGTCATTACAACGACTTGCGCTGGAGGGCGCTGGACTTAGGAGTAGTAAGATTTACTATTCCAACACCAATCTACGTACAGAAGGGAAGGTGTTGGAATAGTAAATCTTACTATTCCTTAGGTTATAGCGCCCTTCAATGCAAGTCGATGTAACGCTTGCGTTGTAATGGCAGCGTTCTAAATGCATCGCGGTGTAATCACCGCGATGTAAAGGATGTTTCCCCTCAGTGTTCAAGTCCCTTTTTATACATAAGTCCTTAAAAGGGCTTGTCCATCTCTTCCCCCTTCACTATTTATTATGCACTAGTGAAACCTTAATTTGGTTTAGACTTTTTTCATGTATGCTCCTTTCGAGCCTCTCCATAATTGTCCCCTCAGGCTTCTGACAGTCATAACAGCCTTTCTTTCTGCGATTACATCTGCCCGTAGACTGAGTGAGCTTGCAGGCCTTCTCATCTAAGCCGCCTTACCTATTAGTCTATCCTGACAAACTGGTGCTCCGTAAACGGGTGTCCTTTCAACTGAAATTGGTCACCCCATTTCATGTGGGCCAATCAATCACCCTGCCCTCCTTTTATGCTCCTCCACTTCCCTCTAAAGAAGAGGAGCGACTCCATCTTCTGGACCTAAAAAGAGCATTGTCGTTCTACCTTCACCGCACACAAGAGTTACGGGTGGGTCACCAACGTTTTGTGGGGTAAGTTGGTTGAAAAATAGGTCGAGCAGTGCAGAAGCGAGCAAGCTCTAGATTGGTCATGCTCTGTATCAAAATCTTCTATGCGTTGGCCAAGAAGCAACCTCCTGAAGGCCTGAGCGTCCATTCCACTGGAGCTAAAGCTGCGACCACTACGTTAGCATGCAGTGTTCTGGTCCTGGACATCTACCAGGCAGCAATGTTTGCTTCCCTGCACACGTTCACCAAACGTTACTGTCTGGACATTCAGGTTTGTAGAGATGGGCACTTAGCCTGTGCAGTCTTGCAGGACTTCCTTGTGTAAAGAGTGTTTGCATACTCGCCTCTGGAAAGGTATTGCTTGGGTATCAATTCAAAGGTTAGGAATCTGTGGCTAGAAGTCTCTATCAGATTAACAAGTTACTTACCTTCAGTAACACCTTATCTGGTAGAGAATATATCTAGCCGCAGATTCCTCACTGACCCACCCATCCTTCCCACTCTGCAAACAGATTTTTAGGAATAGGGCTGACCCCTTGCAGGGCCTTAGTTTTCCACACCAGTGCTCAGTGTTCTTCTTTGCTACGTGCTTCTGGTGTAGAAAGTCATGAAAAGAAACTGACGTCAGTGCGCCTAGATGGCGCCTATATAGGAGCCACGGACGTGACCTCTGATGACGCACGCGAAGCCGATTGATGCCACCTACCGAAAAAAATCTTCCAGATCCAGTCTGATGCCTGGGAAATTCAAAGGTAAGGAATCTGCGGCTAGATATAGTCTCTACCAGATAAGGTGTTACCAAAGGTAAGTAACTTGTTCTACAGTGCCATTGGCACCAGTTGTGACACCTGTTTCGGCACTAGTTCTCACTTAGTGATCTATGACCAAGAAGATCATCTGCCTGAATACAGGGTTGCAGACTTTCCCTTAGCAGAACATATACTTCCTTCTCAGAATTGTACGTTTGAAACTCTGTTTTTTCTCCATTCTGTCCGATGTCTTAGAAATGCCTATTGCAGTCAACATACTGAGGATGAACATAGTTAAGTGGATGATTTATTTCCACAACTGGACTCTTTTTCTAGCCTCTGCTTAGATCTTTAAAATGCAAGGGTGCTGGACACCTCACCCAGGGGTGACATCTCTTATATGTCTGGACCTACTAGAGAAGTTCAACTCTTTCACTTGGTTAAATAAAAAGCTGCAGTGATTCTAGAGCTTCCTGTGGCCACCACAAACGTAAGGTTAAATTTACTCATCAAAAGTACCACCGATGGCAGAGCCTCTTGCTCTTATATCAGTTATTGCTTGGTCTAATTTTGGCTGCTTGGAAAAAGCAGTGTTCTACCAGTTTATTGAATTGGCAAAATGCTAGAAGCAAATTACACAGCACCTTCAGGCCTTACATTGTTTTTATCCATCCATTTAAACCTTGTGCCTCACTTACTGTTTCCTGATAAGGAGCAATTTTTTGTGATACTATAGAGGTGGGAAATTTTGTGTTTTTTTAACTTCGGCCTCTATACAACCAGTACTTAGTGCTTATTGGCACCCAACAAGTATGTACTATGAGAAATAGCTACTTTAGTTACAATTAGTTTCCCGGGACCTTATATAATAAACACTGTTTTTGTATGAAAAGAACATGTTTCAAAACTCTCAGCGAGATTCTCACAGCACCTAATTTATGGATATGTCCCTTGATAGACAAAAGCTATTTCGAGACAATGTTGACTCATCACTGGAGTGCTTCAAGCAAAGCAAAGGTACAGCAAGATTGTAGGGATTGGCACCCTCCGCTTATTAGTTCCATTAGTCATATGCCATTCAGCAGGCCACAGCACAGGTTTATTGTTCCGTTTTGGGATAATTGACTGAACTATCGTTTGAAAGTGTTGCTTGGCCAGATAATTTTGCATTATCTTTCTTTTATGTTGAATCAAAGGAGTCCCTTCAGAGCGAGCCTACACCTTCTAAACAGACCTGCTCCCGATCCAAGTGTCAGTCTTGGCTGCTATCCTCCGGTAAGTCCAAAATGAAGGCAAATGACATGCCTCAACGTAAACACAAATAAAAATTAAACACAGACACTCAGACGTGCTACTTTCACTCTAGGGAGAGGTTGGACACCCGGTGTTCTAAGGATCCGACTATGCTGCCATTGTCCGACTTGTATCCCAATTCGCAATTGGAGATGATGTGCTCCGAATTCCCAGGGCCATCATCGACTCTGAAGCAGGTAGAGGCCTTCAAGGAGTTAATGCTCCAGCTTTTTTGGATGATTCCCTTTTCTTGTTGACACATCTCATGTTCCTCTTGATTTTGTTCAGCCTTCCATTGATCATGCTGTTGTAAGACTGTGGCGCAGCCACTCACCTGAAGTTCAGGTTGTCTGCAGGAGCGATGAACTGTCCCCTCTCCTCCTAGAACACCTCTCGGCACTACTGAACTCGCTACAGGAGTTCCGGCAGGTGTCCCAAAAGGAAGGGTAATGGGACGAGAAAAAGAGAGAGAACACTGCTACTCCACACAGCCTGGTCCTGCCCGGCACCCTCAAGGGGATCTGTTTGCAGAGTAGGGTCGCCTTTTTGAGGACTTGCGTTTCTCTATAAAATAAGAAATGCAACAGATGAGTACAGAGACACTTCTGGGCCACCCATGCGCACTCAACATAGAACATTCATAATAAGCGAGTTATGTTAGTCACCTGGTTCTCAAGAGCTGCTGAGATACTCTCTTAGCCTTTTTCTGTAGGTTGCAGGAGAACACAATCCAAATAATAGTTCTCTAAGAACAATGCTGCCAAAAAGGAGGCACTGGCTATGATTGGGTCATCTACAGCCAGGTAAACGAATGGCACCTAGACACATCGTTTAGTTTGCACAGAACACCCATAAACAAATATGCAAGGATGAGCCTTCCGATACCAACAGAAAATGTCAAAGTCACACCGCCTTCCACTTCACACGCAGTCTTAAAGCGCGCTGCACTTAGCTGTCCGATGCTTCCTGCAGTCCCAGACCGGCACGTGCTTCTGTCCAATGGTGAAGGCGGAAATCCTGAAGCAGTGACAGAAGCAGTATCCAGCTGAAGCAGGAACCAGGAGATTAAGCCAAGCATTGACAGGTGCGAGGCTTGGGCTTTTATAGCCAGTTCAGTGGCAGTTAGCCACACATGGCGAGCCACGCCCATAAGCATGCCAGGTGCCTTGGCCACGCCCATAAGCATGCACATGTCCAATAATGTGACACTGTTGCTAGCACCCAAAAACAACAATCATTGGCAAAACAAGCACTGGCACCAACAAATACAGTGAAAAGAAAGAAACATTGGTAGTGGCAAGAAGAAAAAAAACAACTTAGTGGACAGAAACATGAGCAAGCAGGGACCCCTGAGGGTGCCGACATACCAGACAGGACGGGGAGCTCCTGACAGTTCCCCCCCCCCCACCAAAGGTACTCGTAGGGGGCGTGGATTGTGGGATTGCGAAGGTGAAAGAGTGGCACAAGACAAGGAGCATGGACCACAGAGGCGGGATCCCAAGAGTTGTCATCAGGACCATAGCCCTTCCAGGCCAGCAAATAGTGCAACACACCTCGGATGCGTTTGGAATCCAGAACTTTCGCCACCTCCAATTCCAACTGTCCAGTCACTTGAATTGGGGGAGGCGGAGGAGCTGAGCCAGTCGTAGGGGAATAGGGACGAAGCAGGGATACATGAAATACAGGGTGCACTTTGTAGTCCTCGGGTAACTCAAGTTCTATGGCCAAAGGGTTCACTACCTTATGGATGGTAAAGGGACCAAGAAAGCGGGGGAGTTGTTTTTTCAATCCAGCCAAATGTGAATTCTTGGAAGATAGCCAAACACGATCCCCACTATGATAGTCAGAAGCAGGTATTCTATGTTTATCTGCTTGTGTTTTACATGCCTCCTGATACTGAGCTATATGTCGTTATACCTGTTGTTGGATATCATACAATTTAGTGTGGTGTTCCTGCACCGACTGGACTTTTCCTGCTTTGGTAGGGTCAAGAATAGGGAACATTCTAGGAAGATGACCAGTCAAACAAAAAAACGGGGAAACCCCAGTAGAGGTGTGCTTACTGTTATTATAGACAAATTCAACCAGTGGCAATTCCTTACCCACTCAGAGGACCATGTGGAGAACAGACACCGTGAATTTGTTCTAAGGATTACTTTGTGCGCTTCGTTTGATCATCCGTCTGCGGATGATACGCAGAGGACAAATGGACATCTATCCCCAGAGAGGAACATAAACCCCGCCAGAAGCACAAGATGAATTGGGGCCCACGGTGAGACACGATGGAAGAAGGTAACCCATGAAGATGCACTATGTGTTGTATGAACAAAGTCACTAGCGCATTAGCTGTGGGAACGGTTTTCATGGGAATAAAATGTGCCATTTTTGTCAGGTAATCTACCACTACCCAAATGACTGTGTGTCCATTGGTGGAGGGTAGGTCCGTGATGAAATCCATACTTATGGTGTACCATGGTGTAGACGGAACTGGGAGAGGTTGTAAGAGACCTGCTGGAGGTTTGTGTTGTGTTTTTGCTTGAATACAAGTAGGACAGTCTTGAATGCATCTCTTAACATCCTGTATTAACATAGGCCGCAAAAACCACCGTTGACATAGGTCAATTGTCTTCTTTTCCCCTAAGTGCCCTGCAAGAGCGGTCATGTCCCCAGTGACCACCGTTTCCTGCAATTCTTGGGTGGGAACAAAGAGTTGGTCACCATGATACAAGAAGCCCTGTCGTTCAATCACACCAGAGGGATAAGGAGTGATATCTTTTACCTGAGCAAGTTTCTCATAAAATTCTTGAGAGGAACAGACTGCTATAATTCTCTCATCTGGTATGATAGGTTGCGTCTTGTTTTGATCAGAATCGGGTGAGGAGAAATTGAAACATGAAAGTGTGTCTGCTTTTTGTTGTGCATTGCCCGGTCTGTATGTAATAGCAAAATCGAATTTGTTAAAGAAGAGTAACCAGCGGAGCTGTCGTGGAGTCAAGGCTTTAATGTTTTGGAAGAATTGAAGGTTACGGTGATCAGTATGGATGGTTATGGTATGTCTTGCTCCCTGAGTGATGATGACGCCATTCTTGGAAGGCGAGCATTATGACAAGCGGCTCCCTTTCTGCCACCGTATAGGTCTGCTCGGCTGGTAACAATTTTTTAGAAAAATAGGCAACAGGGTGAAAACATCCTGTTTCAGGGTCTGGTTGTGACAGGACACCACCCACAGCAATTTGTGACGCATCAGCCTCCACAAAAAAAGGTTGAGATGATCTGGATGTCGAAGTAAAGGGGCTTCCATGAATACCTTTTTAAGTTGCTGAAAAGCTTCTTTAGCTTGTGAATCCCAGCAAAAGGGAACCCCTTTTTTCAGTAAGCAGGTGATGGGTGACACCACCAAAGAAAACTGGGGTATGAAGCGCCAGTAGAAATTTGCAAACCCTAAAAATTGCTGTATCTATTTCACGGATTTTGGGGCCTTCCATTGTAAAATTGACTTTCATCTTGGAGGTGTCCATGGCAATCCCATCTGGGGAGATGACATACTCCAAAAATTCAATGGTTGTGGCATGAAAAATGCATTTCTCGTCTTTGGCGAAGAGGTGGTGTTCTCTGAGTTTTTGAAGGACCACCCGTACATGCTCTGTGTTTTTCTGGAGATGACGAATAGATCAAAATATCGTCAAGGTAAACTATGACCCAGACATCAAGGAATTCCTGCAGCACTTCATTGATAAAAATTGGAAGGCTGCAGGGGCATTGCACAGACCAAAGGGCATCACAGTATGTTCAAAAAGCCCAAATTTGGTCCGGAACGCCGTCTTCCACTCGTCTCCCTCCATAACACGAATTAGGTGATAGGCTCCCCTCAGATCAAGTTTCCTGTAGATAGTGGAGTTACGGACTTGGTCCAAAAGAACCGGTATCAGTGGCAAGGGATATAGTTTTTTAACGGTTGCCTTATTAATTGCATGGTAATCTATACAGGCTCGCAATTCGCCGTTCTTCTTCGGGACAAAAAAGAGAGATGATGACACAGGGAGGTAGAATGTCTAGTGAAACCCTTAGCCAAAAGGTCATCTATATACTCCCGGAGATACAAGGTTTCTGCTTCTGATAGAGCATAAACTCTGCTGCACTGTAAGTGCGACTCCTGGAATTAAGTCAATGCGGCAGTCGTATGTTCGATGGGGTGGTAAGCTTGTGGCCTGTTGTTCGCTGAAAACATCAGAAAAGTCACGGTATGGTGCAGGCAAGTCAACTGGTGTCTCAGCCATGGGTTGGTGGAAGCACAATGTAACGGGATCACTAACTGGGGTTTCTCCTGATAACACGCTTGCCAACAATGTTTGGAATCAAGCGTAACTGTTCTTGCAACCCAGTCTATTTTGGGGTTATGTACTTGTAACCAGGGGATACCCAAAATGGCTCCAAATACTGGGGTGTCTATTAGGTCGAACTGAATCTGTTCAGTATGATTGTTGGCACAAATCATGGTTGAAGGTCCTGTCTCATACATGAATAATCCAGAGGATAATCAGAGCCATTCACAGCTCGGACTGGTTCCGGGGTGTTTTTCTGGATCATGGTAATTCAGAGGGTCTTGGCTAGACTTAAATCAAAAAAGTTACCCGTTGCTCCTGAGTCAAGCAGTATGGGAAGGACCTTACGTGCTTGTGGAGACAAAACCAAGGTCACAATCAAGGTAAGATGACGGGGTGAGGGCGTTTTAGTATTAGCTAGGAGATGGGAGACCACGTTCATGGGAGCGCTCGATAAGGTGGTCTCCATCTTTATCGAGTCAGGTTGTTTTCTGGTTGCTCCATACCAGGTTCTACTCCTACTGTTAATGCTACTCCCTTTTTGGGGAAACTGGGTTTATTACCACAATCCCGGGCGAAATGTCCGGCTTTCCCACAATATAGCTAAAGATTACATTTCCGTCTTCTATCTTTCTCCTCTTTGGATAAAGGTCCCCAGACACTCCCTATTTGCATGGGTTCTGTGGTGTCCTGGGAGGGACTGGCTGTTTCTTCTCGGTTTTCAGTACTAGCACTCTAGTATCCCCCGTGACTTTTCACCTTTACGTTCCCCTAGATGGTTGTCTAACCTAACTACTAAATCAATAAAAGCAGAACATTCAGTTGGTGGTGCTACGATCTGGGCTATGATGTCCTTTAAGTCGTCCCGTAGACCACAATAGAAAAGTGAGGTTCTTTTGTCCTCCGGCCATTCTGTTTCAGCAATGAGCCGATTAAAAGAAGTAATGTATGTCAACAAATCTTTACTTCCCTGGCACAGATTTAGCAGTTCATTGTCGCTAGCCTGCACAAACTTATTTTGTAAAGAGTTTGTGCATGGCATCTTTAAATCTTTCAAAATCATAAAGTAAGGGATCATTCCGCTCAACAAGGGGAATGGACCATGCAGCCGCATTACCCCCAAGATAAGAAATAATGAAGGCTACTTTAGCCGCATCACTTGGAAAGGCGTTAGGGCAATACAAGAATTGTAAATGACATTGAGTCATAAAAGTCCTGAATTTTGTATTATCACCAAAGAAGTGCTCAAGTGGGGCTAACGGGACTGGAGTTGGCGTTGTCACATTCAGATGTAAGGATTGAGGAACCATGTTTGCAGTAGGGGCTGATTGAACAGGTGGAGAGTGTAACGGCAACTCAAACCTAGGTGGTTGCATAAAGGTCTTGGGTTGTTTTACCTTACTTTCATCCCATGGGTTGTCTTGAGGCTTATATCGCTGTAACTCTTGTCGCAAATCCTGATTTAAGACCTCCTGTTGTAAACTAGTTAGGGCTTTCGTAATATCTGCTAAGGTGTGATGGTCTGTGTGTAGTGCCTGTGCTAAATCGCCAAAGGACCCCATTTTAGAATCCATTGCTCAGGCAGGCCTGTATTTTGTGGCTTGGCTTAATGTAAGACTGTCGCGCAGCCACTCGCCTGAAGTTCAGGTTGTCTGCAGGAGCGATGAACTGCCCCCTCTCCTCCTAGAACACCTCTCCTCTCGGCACTACTGAACTCGCTACAGGAGTTCCGGCATGTGTCCAAAAGGGATGGGGAATGGAACGAGAAAAAGAGAGAACACTGCTATTCCACACTGCCTGGTCCAGCCCGGCACCCTCGAGGGGATCTGTTTGCAGAGTAGGGTCACCTTTTTGAGGACTTGTGTTTCTCTATAAAATAAGAAATGCAACAGATGAGTACAGACACACTTCTGGGCCACCCAGGCGCACTCAACACAGAACATTCATAATAAGCGAGTTATGTTAGTCACCTGGTTCTCAAGAGGAGCTGAGATACTCTCTTAGCCTTTGTCTGTAGGTTGCAGGAGAACACAATGCAAATAATAGTTCTCTAAGAACAATGCTGCCAAAAAGGAGTCACTGGCTATGATTGTGTCATCTACAGCCAGGTAAACGAATGGCACCTAGACACGTTGTTTAGTTTGCACAAAACACCCATAAACAAATATGAACAGGCCCAAAGGGCTACATAAGCCAGTTGTTCATACAATATGATGATCAGAGGGGTAACGGGATGCTTCCATGCGCAAGGCGCGGTATCAAGTTCACAATATTTGTCTTAATATCAAAGTTGTATGCGAATAGAGTCGAAACAAAACTCTCAGAAGTTGGAAATGAGTTGAAACATAAAATGACCCCAAGCGCTAAGCTGAATACAAATATGAAATGAGTTCAAAACATAAAATGACTCCAAGTGCTAAGCGTAATACAAATTGGAAATGATTTCAAACATAAAATGACCCCAAGCGCTAAGCACGAAACAAATATGTAAATGCCATAGTCTTGAATCAAAAGTCACTTGGGACATATACCAGATGGCCAATTCACATGGTGAATATGCAAGGACGAGCCTTCCGATACCAACAGAAAATGTCAGTCACACAGCCTTTCACTTCACACGCAGCCTTAAAGCGCGCTGCACTTAGCTGTTCGATGCTTGCTGCAGTCCCGGACCGGCTCGTGCTTCTGTCCAATGGTGAAGGAGGAAATCCTGAAGCAGTGATATAAGCAGTATCCAGCTGAAGCAGGAACCAGGAGATTAAGCCAAGCATTGACGGGTGCGAGGCTTGGGCTTTTATAGCCAGTTCAGTGGCAGATACCCACTCATGGCTAGCCACGCCCATAAGCATGCCAGGTGCCTTAGCCACGCCCATAAGCATGGCAGGTGCACATGTCCAATAATGTGACACTGTTGCTAGCACCCAAAAACAACAACCATTGGCAAAACAAGCACTGGCACCAACAAATACAGTAAAAAGAAACCAACATTGGCAGTGGCAAGAAGAAAAAAAACAACTTAGTGGACAGAAACGTGAGCAAGCAGGTACCCCTGAGGGTGCCAACATACCAGACAGGACGGGGAGCTCCTGACCGTTGTCATATTTTCCAAGGAACTGCAGACTCTACTGGTAAAAGGGGCCCCAGGGAGAGTCCTAGAGTCAGAGAATGGCTCAAGGTGCTACTCCTGGTACTTCCTGGTGTCCAAGAAAGATGGTGGACTGACACAGATCCTAGATCTTCAGTTACTTAACACTTGCCTTCGGAAGGACAAATTCAAGAAGTTGACTCCTTCAAGTGATTCCCCTAACAGTCTGTCACCTAGCAAGCTCCCTCAACATCGGAGCAGATCTGCTCAGCAGACGTCATCTAGACCCAAGTTCTGAAAAGGGTCAGAAGGGACTGGGCTCAGCATATCTGAATTGCCCTGGAACCGGCTCGGATGATCTGGCTTTCAGAGCTGTGGAGTCTGTGCATCTGCTCTTCCTCGGTTTGTCTCTTCTGAAGGACCTGCTATCTCAACAGCAAGGCAGGCGTCTTCATCCAAAACTCCTCTTCCATGTGTGGAGATTGAATGAAACCCGTGTTGCAGGGATTCTGGAAAGTCACAGAACTATGCTTGGGATCATGGAACCTTAGTGGGCAGGGACTGAGTCATCCTATCACCTGAGTATCCATGAGGCCAAGTGCCGACTAGCTATAGTGTCTCACTTGCCCTCCTACTCACTCACAGAGGAACAAGTGGTTAGACACTCCAGAACACAACACTCCCGACCCTCTCAGGAATTGCGGTTACAGGACACCCCCTTTCGATCTCACTCTCATACCAATCCACAATAGGACTAGACATAGACACGAGAAAAGTTTAAAATGTTTATTTTAACTAACGTGCTCTAGTATGCAGTATACATGCCACAACAAGTAGAAAAATGCCTTACACAAATACGGTCAGCATAACAAGTAGTCCATAAATCATAAAAGGTGCTATCATTGTATAAGACAGTGAGAGCTAACCCCCTCTCCCCTGATTATATGTTAGAAGATCTCTGGGTGTTTAGCAGCAGACCCCGTACCTCAGTCTATAGAAAAAATATCTACATCACAGGTGCTGTAACGCTCCCAGCTCTGGAAAGATCCCTCTCCGACTGCCTGTGGCCCACCCGTGTATACCTATATGCCCAAAGTACATGTTCCCAAATAACAGCTGCATCTGCGTGTTTTGCCTAGGTGCTAGAGCCTGACCAGAACAGAATAACAAGGGGCATTGTTGTTCGAACTTGTCTGCAGTTTTCAGACTCAATCCCATGAAAGAGCAAAAAGCAAAACAACTGTATGTTCTTTGTGAAAATTGCAGTGTGGCACAAAGCAAAAATATGTTCGTCTAGTGACATGCGCGAAGCAGAGGACTGTCTGGCTCTGGTTCAAGCTAACTTAGGGCAAACGACAATGGCTACCTGGACCACATAAAACCAGCAGAGTGTTTTTGATCTGCTTGTGGAAGTGCTAGATGTTATTTTATCTGCACATCATTTGTTCACAAAGTTGAAGTATTCTGGCTGCTGGGCAAAGTTTGTGACTTGGTGTGAGGGCGCTTCTGGTCGATCCGCTTCAAGCTACTTTTTCTGATGATCTTCTATTTGTTCTGTATTTCACCCTGCAAGGCCTTGCCTTGGACACGGTTAAAAGTTAGTTGTTGTCCCTTTATGGCCTTTCTACATTTTCCTAATTAGCCCTCTCTGTTTCAGTCACCATTTGTGATGCATTTTGTGATTGGGCTTACATGGTTCCTCCTTCACCTTTTCTTATGCCATATTGGGACCATCATTTGCTCCATACGTTTTTGATTTTTTTTTTTTTTTTTACACCCTTTGAACCAATGCACAACTGGTTCTTTGAGGTTGCTTACTTAAGACTGCTGGTCCTCATTGTGATAACTTTGGCAAGCCACATTAGTGAGTTGCAGGCACTGTCAGTGCAGCCACCTTTTTCCCAGATAAGGTAGTGTTCAGGACTCTGGCTTCTTTTCTACAGAAAGTGGCATCACCCTTCCATTTAGGGCAGTCCATCACTCTTTTTGTTTTCTTCTCTTGGCCACACCCTTCTAAAAAAGAGAGGCTTCATCAGTAGGATCTGAAGAAAACACTTAGTTTCCATATAGATCGAACTAAGTGCCACCGAATTGATGACAAGGTCTTTGTCGGATTCAGCAGTGCAAAGAAGGGCAGAGTAGTTCAGACATAGATTTTTTGAGATGGGTAGTCCTCTGTATCATGATGTGCTAAACCTTGGCCAAGAAGGAGCCTCGTGAAGTAAGGTTAGAACAGTCTGACCAATTTGCCACTCATTTTCTCACATGTAATAATGCATCTCAAGAAATATTTTGAGTGGTAAATTAATTATACAATCTACTTAGTGCTCTACACTCTGCAATTCATTTTCAACATTTTTTAGAGACCAAAGTCTCTTTATCAATCTTTTCCTAATGGCTAAAACATCTATCCTCTCTCATGCTCATTCAATTTCTTGCTCTAATTAAGACAATTCCATGTGTAGTACTCATTTGTGTCTTTCAGAATTTAAATCAACCACCATTGCAGACTCTTCAGACCCTAATTTCTATTAAGTCAAGATCCCCAGAAAATCCAAACCCTGCTTTCATTGTACATTTTGAAGTGACCATGCAACTCTGTGACTTAGTTCATCAGTCCTGAAATGTTGGACTGGACTGGAAACTGGAATATATTGTTCCGCTTTTTAAAACGAAAAATAATCCTCCTGGATACCTCGGCGCTAAGTAATTTTAGACCTATTTATTTCTTTGTTAGTCATTCCTGTCAAAATGGTAGTGAATTCACTGTTGTCCAGGTTTATTTTGGATATTTCTTTCCTTGCTGTGGTACAAACAGGGATCTGAAAGAGAGACGTTAGTGACAGATTCCTTACCTTAGAATATCCCCAGGCGTCAGGCTGGATCCGGAAGGTTTTGCGTAGCAGTACCCTTGCGCGTCGGTAGGCGGCGTCGTGCGGCTCCGCGTCCGTCGTCGGCGCCGGGATGACGTCGCGGGCAGCACTTAGACGCCGCCCCTGCGCGCTGATGTCAGTTCTTTCTTTTTCCGCGCCAGTAAGCGCAGATCCGGGAAGATCAGTGCCCTAGTCATTTTTTGACAAAGTTTTTTGTGATTTTTATCACTGTTTTTTCTCGAGTCGTTCGACTCCGAAGGTGTCGGTAGGGATGCCCGGCTTTAAGCCATGCGACGCCTGTGGTCGGATGATGTCGATCACGGACCCGCATCGAGACTGTCTCTACTGCCTCAGGCGCGACCACGACCCCTAGTCGTGCCCCGACTGCCGGGCCTTGCATCCGAAGGCTTTGCGAGAGCGGTCTCGAAAGCTCCTCGAAGTCCGGCAGTCGGCTCCGCGCCACTCCAAGCCCCGGTCACGTGAGAGGTCGAGGGGCCAGTCGCGGAGTCCTCATCGGTCGTCGGGGTCAAAGTCTTCGCACTCCTCCGGTAAGTCGAAGCACAAGAAGTCGAAGAAGCGTCATCGCTCCACGACTTCCCTTCGCCGGTCTCGCGACTCGGCTGAGGGTCCCGTCGGCACCGTCCCCGCGGCTCCGGGGGTGCCTGTGGAGCCGCCGCCGCATTACCCACGTTATCCGGGTTCGGAGGCGACTCCGGCCGAGATACAGGAGTTCCTGTCGGCCATGGCCCGCCTCTTCGGGCCTCAAGGTCCCCCCGGTGCACCTTCGGGCCCCGCGGGCCCTGATGGGGTTCCTACGGCGCCGCCGGCGACTCCGGTCCCGGCGCCGCCTGTCACGCCGACCTCGGTCCCGGCCCCGGCTCTGACCTCGACCTCGGCTCCGGTGCTGCCACAACCCCGATCGACGCCGGTTGACCTGACGACACCTCCACCGGCGTCGATTCGATTTCACCGGTGCCGTTCCCGACGCCGTCAGGGGCTCCGGGCGGCGTCGTACCCCGGTTCTCTCCGGATCCAGACACTGCGCCGGACCGACGTCGATCGACGCCGGCTCCGGCGCCGATGAGACCTTGGGTCCCACATGTCCCGCCTCCTTATTTTGAACCAGAATTGGAGGACGAAGAGAACTGGGAGTGGTCTGATGACCCTCTCACAGCCCAATGTGAGTTTGATCAGGACTGGGCTGAGGAACTTGGGGATGCCAGTGGAATGGACACCTCCCCTGACACTGGCATGCTGTCTCCTCCTTCCGTGGCAACGGAGGAGGGAGCAAACTTAGAGCAGCTGAGGCCTTACACCTCCAGTTGCCTACAGTGGCTGTCAGGACTAACATCCTGACGGAAGTGCATCAGCCGGCGGCTACCTCCTCGGAGCCACTGCTGACGTTCAACGAGGCACTTTCTGACGTTCTTTTGGGCACCTGGTCCAAGCCCACCACAGGGGCTCCTGTGGATAGGAACGTAGCCCGACGCCATCGCCCTGCTCCGGGCGACCCCCTGTTCCTCTCCCAACACCCCACCCCTGAGAGCTTGGTTGTCCAAGCCTCTGCTTCCCAAAGCGCCTTCCCTACCGCTCCCCCGGATAGGGAATCCATCCAAACGCCTGGATCAATTTGGGAAGAAGGTTTTTTCTTCCTCCAGTGCTGGCTTGCGGTCAGTCAACACCACTTGCCTCTTGGGACGATATTCCCACTCCTTGTGGAATTCGGTGGCGCAGGTTCTGCCCCAGTGTCCTGAGGAGGTCCAGGCACTGCTTTCCTGCGCCATTGCGGAAGGAAGGGATGCGGCAAAGTACACCATCAGATGTGGCCTTGATACCGCCGACTCGCTAGGCAGATCGCTTGCGACGACAGTGGCGCTGCGCCGTCACGCCTGGCTGAGAACCACTGGTTTCTCGGGCGATGTCCAAAACACTCTTATGGACATGCCCTTTGATGGGGTCGGTCTTTTCGGAAACAAGGCAGACCATGCGCTGGAGCGCTTTAAGGACTCGCGGGCTACAGCCAAGTCCCTGGGCCTTTCTGCTGTGCGCCCTCCGCAACAGTCTGCTTTTCGCCCCTTTTGTGGCCACGGAAGGGGCGCCCAGTCACGTCCGCTGCCCAGCCGGATCAGGCCACCACCCCCGCCCCGTTTGCGGCCTCCTAGTCCTTCCTTTCAGGTCCACAGCACGCCAGTAGGGGGCAGGGTCCGCCATCACCTTCACCACTGGCGTGCCATCACCTCGGACAAGTGGGTCTTGGACATTGTCCGAAGGGGCTACTCCCTCCCCTTCGAGACCATCCCCCCAGCCATGCCACCTCAATTCCACTGCATGTCAGGGGGATCACTTGGTGCTTCTTCAGAAGGAAGTTGCGGCCCTCTTGGCCAAGAGGGTCATCGAGCGCGTTCCGACCCCAGAAGTAGGGCGTGGTTGTTACTCCCACTACTTTCTGGTGCCCAAAAAGGACAAGGAGGACATGCGTCCTATCTTGGACCTCCGGAACGTCAATCGCTTCCTCCGGAAGGAGAAGTTCAAGAGGCTCACCCTAGCTCAGGTCTTGACTGCCCTCGACCCTGGAGACTAGATGGTAGCGTTGGACTTACAGGACGCGTATTTCCACATCCCCGTCCTGCCGGCCCACCGGCGTTGCCTGCAGTTCACGGTAGGCCTCGAGCATTTTCAGTTCACCGTGCTCCCCTTTGGCCTTATCAGCGCCCCTCGGGTGTTCACGAAAGTGATGGCGGTGGTCGCAGCTCATCTGCGCCGGGCAGGGGTTCCAGTCTTCCCCTACCTCGACAACTGGCTGCTGAAGGCGGGCTCGTCCCAGGCAGTCGTCTCCCACCTCCAGACTACGGCCGAACTCCTGCACTCGCTGGGGTTTTCCATCAACGTGCCAAAGTCGCACCTGATTCCTTCTCCACAGCTCCTTTTCATCGGAGCAGTTCTGGACACGACGCAGTTTCGGGCCTATCCTCCCGAATGGCGAGTCCGGGATATTCAGGCTATGATTCCGATCTTTCGGCCTCTATCCTGGGTTTCGGTACGGATGACCCTGAGGCTGCTGGGCCTCATGGCCTCCTGCATCCTGCTGGTCGATCATGCCAGATGGCATATGCGGGCTCTGCAGTGGGACCTGAAGTTCCAGTGGGTGCAGCATCAGGGCAACCTGTCCGATCACGTCCAGATCTCGGAGGGGACTGCAAAACAGTTGCAGTGGTGGCTCTCGAACCGGCAATGGGTCATGGGCAGATCCCTCTCCCTTCCCCAGCCAGAGCACACAGTTGTGACGGACGCGTTCCTTCTGGGATGGGGCGGTCACATGGGAGAGGCGGAGATCAGAGGCCTCTGGTCTCCGGCGGAGTCCCGGCTCCATATCAACCTTCTGGAGCTCCGGGCGATCCGACTTGCACTCAAGGCATTCCTTCCCTCTGTCAAAGGGAAGGTAGTGCAGGTGTTCACAGACAACACCACCACCATGTGGTACTGCAACAAACAGGGCGGGGTGGGGTCGTGGACCCTATGTCAGGAGGCTCTGTGCCTCTGGACATGGCTGGAACATCAGGGCATATTCCTGATGGTTCAACTCCTGGCAGGTTCCCTGAACGCCAGGGCGGACGAACTCAGCCGCAGGTGCATGATGGATCACGAATGGCGTCTTCACTCGGAGGTGGCGCAAGGACTCTTTCTACAGTGGGGAGAGCCTTGGTTAGATCTATTCGCCACCGAAGAGAACGCGCAATGTCAGCAGTTCTGCGCGTTGGAATTTCCAAGGCGGCACTCGCTCGGAGACGCTTTTCGTCGCGAGTGGAGTTGCGGTCTGTTGTATGCCTTTCCGCCTATACCACTTCTACCCAGAGTGTTGAAGAAGATTCGGCGCGACCGGGCCCAAGTCATCGTTGTGGCCCCGGACTGGGCTCGAAGAGTTTGGTATCCCGAGCTACTCAGTATGAGCGTCGATCCCCCGATCCGTCTGCCTCTTCGGGAGGATCTTCTGTCGCAGCAGCAGGGGACGGTCCTCCACCCAAACCTGTCCAGTCTCCACCTGCTTGCGTGGAGATTGAGCGGCGGCAGTTGATTCCTTTCGACTTGCCTCCCGAAGTTTGTGATGTGATTCTGGCAGCCAGGCGTCCCTCCACTAAGGTGGTATACGCCTGCAGGTGGAACAAGTTTGTGGCATGGTGCACAGCAAAGGCTGTGAGTCCCCTTTCTGCCCCTCTTTCTGAGGTTCTTCTGTTCCTTCTTTCTCTGGCCCAACAGGGTTCTGCCCTGGGTACCATCAAGGGCTATCTTTGTGCAATCTCGGCCTTCCTCAGGCTTCCTGATCAGCCCTCTCTTTTTAAGTCCCCTGTTGTTACCAGGTTTCTTAAAGGCATTACACACCTCTTTCCTCCTGTTCCGTTTATAATGCCTCAGTGGGACTTGAACTTGATTCTTACTTTCTTAATGTGCGCTCCCTTTGAGCCTCTGCATAACTGTCCTCTTCGTCTTCTCACTCTGAAGACCGCCTTTCTGGTGGCCATCACCTCCGCTCGGCAGGTGAGTGAGCTCCAGGCTCTGTCATGCAAACCCCCCTTTCTGTCTGTCCATCCAGACAAGGTTGTTCTTAGGACGCGTCCGCCTTTCTTGCCAAAGGTGGTTACTGCCTTCCACATTGGGCAGACCATCACTTTGCCCACCTTCTTTCCGCCTCCGCATCCTTCCAGAGAGGAAGAGAGGCTCCACCGTCTGGACCCAAAACGTGCGCTTTCCTTTTACATCAACCGCACACAACAGTTCCGGGTGGATGACCAGCTCTTTGTTGGCTACGTGGGCGCCAAAAAAGGTCGGGCGGTACACAAGAGGACCATCTCCCGCTGGGTCATCTTGTGTATCAAAGCCTGCTATTCTTTGGCTAAGAAGGAGCCCCCTGTTGGGCTACGTGCCCATTCTACCAGGGCAACGGCTGCTACCACGGCTTTAGGCCGCGGTGTTCCGCTACAGGATATATGTCAGGCAGCTACGTGGGCCTCGCTGCACACGTTTACCAAGCATTACTGCCTTGACAGCCAGGTCCGGAGGGACGGCTTCTTTGGCCGTTCTGTCCTCCAGGACTTCCTTGTCTGACTCTGTTCGCAGACCCACCACCGGGGTTGGTATTGCTGGGGTATCTATTCTAAGGTAAGGAATCTGTCACTAACGTGTCTTTCAGATGCACAAGTTACTAACTTGTGTAACGATATATCTGTAAGAGACAGTAGTTAGTGACAGATTCCTTACCGCCCCACCCATCCTCCCCGTTCTGCGAACTGATTTCTAGAGTTAAGGACATCCCTTTCAGGGCCCTAGTATTTTTCAGACACCTATGTCAGCTTCTTGCATGGCTCTGCGTTCCTGGCACGGAAAGTCGTGTACAGAACTGACGTCAGCACGCAGGGGCGGCGTCTAAGTGCTGCCCGTGACATCATCCCGGCGATCCCGACGCCGACGACGGACGCGGAGACGCACAACGACGCCTACCGACGCGCAAGGGTACTGCTACGCAAAACTTTCCGGATCCAGCCTGACGCCTGGGGATATTCTAAGGTAAGGAATCTGTCACTAACTACTGTCTCTTACAGATATATCGTTACACAAGTTAGTAACTTGTGCTTCAGGACATTCCATGGCATTGACGTAGCACTAGGCACTGTTCAAAACAAGTTACAGTGACCAGGGAGGTGTTGCTGCTCTTATCCTACTAGGTCTCTCCACAGCTTTAGACACACTGTGTCTGTATACGCTAGCAGGGAATATTACAGGGGGGTAGTAATCAGGGAAAGCAGACTAGTGTAGTTCTGCTCCTTTGTAACAGGTCTCACTCAATATGTTTGATTGCCCTCCTTTAAACCTTCTGCTACCAAGTTGTTCTTGGGGGTCCCCCTTTGGCTCTTCCCAGAGCCGCCCTCTATTGAGTCTGAATGTGGCTCCTCTTGCAGTGCTTATTGGATCTTCTCCTCTCTCTTGCATGTGTTGTGCTGAAGATACACTGGTGATTCTCAGGTTACATGGCAATAAGGCACAGGCTGACTGAATGTCCAAAACAGCCTGGAGTTAAACTCTTTCAAAGCCAAGGTAATCATTGAGGATAACTATCCATCAGTCTGGTCCTCAGGTTGGTGGCTGGATATTTGGGCCGCTTCCTGCCCCCTCCATGACTGTTAGGAACTCAGTTCATCAAGGTCTCTGATGCATATTTTCATTTTAAGGTTTTGAGACTAATCTTACCTTCTCTTCAAGTTGACACCAACTACCCTATTATCCAAGAAGTGGTGGGTGGCTGACTGGATTATGCCAACATGCTGCATCTTTGGTTTTCCAAAAGTATGATCTCGCAACTATTGGTTTGTTGCAAAATGCGACTGCTGCCTACTTCTTAAACTGCATTATGTTTCCATTACTAGCCATTTAAGGACCTTGTATTGGCTCCCTATACAATTGTATATTTCTATTGAAAAGCCTCTTTATTTGTTTCTTATAGTGGTCAACTTTTTGTGATCGTTGCCAGAATGTATTAGTGCACATTCCACTAGAGGTATGACTGGTTGTTCAGCTTTGCCTAGACTCCCTAGAAGAGTCCTGGGTCAGGTAGCTTCCAAGCGACATGGTCATCACTGCGTACTTTTACAAAGGTCAGAGTCTAGAAGTGTGGGATGTTTTGAAAGGCCAGTCCATGAGGATTTCTTGCTTTAATTGTCAAAGATTTTCTTTTGTGGGAACCACATTGATATTTGGAATCATTCATGCTGGTCCGAATCCATGGGCATTCATACCCCCGGTAGCAAAGTGACATCCTTTCGAGTTAAATTTACTACTTTTCTCTCTGCCTTGAGTGAAACTCTCTTAAGTGGGTGGCCACTCCCTGCATTACCTGGGCTTCTGCCTTTGAAATAATTTGCTCATTCACTTAAAAGCTGCACCCCACTTTTAGGAAAATTCTTACCTGTCTTTTGGGAAAAGTCTCAAGACATTTCTTTTTTGTTAGACTGTTCTTTTTTCCGTTTCCTTCCCTCAGTTCCCTGGCATGACATACCGGTATGGGTGAATAAGCACTCAAGAAATTTTCATCTTTAAATTTTCAATCCGTTATGCTATTTCCCTCAGACCCACCGCACATGATGTGCTGCTAGAGAATCATTCCGAGAGGATGAGTCTGTGGGAAGAAGAACCAATTTGAATAATTCATCTTGAGGAACATTCTTTCTGGTGAATATGCGGTCCTTCCACAGATACCTCATCAACCAACCACCTCCTGGTTTAATGTAGTATAAGGGACTGATTGGCAAAATTTGAGGTAAATTTGTTCTGTTTCTGATTTTAAGTTTTTATAGTTTTAGTTTACCTTTGTAGTACAGATATCTGAAAGAGACACGTTAGTGACAGATTCCTTACCTTAGAATATCCCCAGGCGTCAGGCTGGATCCGGAAAGTTTTTGCGTAGCAGTACCCTTGCGCGTCGGTAGGCGGCGTCGTGCGGCCCCGCGTCCGTCGTCGGCGTCGTGATCGCCGGGATGACGTCGCGGGCAGTACTTAGACGCCGCCCCTGCGCGCTGACGTCAGTTCTTCTTTTTCCGCGCCAGTAAGCGCAGATCCGGGAAGAGCAGTGCCCTAGTCAATTTTTGACTACATTTTTGGTGATTTTTTCACTGTTTCTTTTCGAGTCATCTCGACTCCTAGGTGTCGGTAGGGACGCCAGGCTTCAAGCCATGCGACGTCTGTGGTCGAATGATGTCGATCACAGACCCGCACTTAGAGTGTCTCTACTGTCTCGGCCGAGACCACGACACGAAGTCGTGCCCTGACTTCCGGGCCTTACACCCGAAGGCTTTGCGAGAGCGGTCTCGAAAGCTCCTCGAGGTCCGGCAGTCGGCTCCGCGCCGCACCAAGCCCCGGTCCCGTGAGAGGTCGAGGGGCCGGTTGCGGAGCCCCCGCCGGTCATCGATAGTCCAAGTCTTCGCACTCCTCGGGTAAGTCGAAGCACAAAAAGTCTAAGAAGCATCATCGCTCTAAGACTTCGCCTCGCCGGTATCGCGACTCGGCTGAGGCCCCTGTCGGCACCGTCCCCGCGGCCCCGGACGTGCCTGTGGAGCCGCCCCCGCATTACTCGTCCTTTCCGGGTTCGGGGGCGACTCCTGCCCAAATACAGGAATTCCTGTCGGCCATGGCCCGCCTCTTCGGGCCTCAAGGTCCCTCCGGTGCGCCTTCGGGCCCCGCGGACCCTGATGGGGTTGCTCCGGCGTCGCCGACGACTCCGGTCCCGGCGTCGCCCGTCCCGCCAGCCTTGATCCCGGCCTCGGCTCCGGCCCCGGCCTCGATCCCGGCTCCTGTGGTACCGCAACCCTGATCGACGCCGGTTGACCTAACCACGCCTCCACCGGCGCCGATGTCCCCGGTGCCGTTCCTGACGCCGCCCGGGGCTCCGGGCGGCATCGTTCCCCGGTTCTCTCCGGTTCCGGACATGGAGCCGGACCGACGTCGCTATACGCCGGCTCCGGCGCCGATGAGACCTTGGGTCCCAGATGTCCCTCCTCCTCCATATTTTGAGCCAGAGGAGGGCCAGGAGAGCTGGGAGGGGTCGGAAGACCCTCTCACACAGCAGTGTGAGTATGATCAGGACTGGGCAGAGGAACTTGGGGATGCCAGTGGTCTGGACACTTCTCCTGACTCTGGCATGCTGTCTCCTCCTTCCGTGGCTACGGAGGAGGGAGCAAATTTCGCAACGGTGTTGCGTAGAGCAGCTGGAGCCTTGCACCTCCAATTGCCTACTGTGGCTGTCAGGACTAACCTCCTGACGGAAGTGCTTCAGCCGGCAGCTACCTCCTCGGAGCCATTGCTGCCGTTTAATGATGCATTGTCTGACGTTCTTTTGGGCACCTGGTCCAAGCCCACCACAGGGGCTCCTGTGGATAGGAACGTGGCCCGACGCCATCGCCCTGCTCTGGGCGACCCCTTGTTTCTCTCTCAACATCCCACCCCCGAGAGCTTGGTTGTCCAAGCCTCTGCCTCCCAAACCGCCTTCCCTACCGCCCCTCCGGATAGGGAATCCAAACGCCTGGACCAATTTGGGAAGAAGGCCTTTTCTTCCTCCAGTGCTGGCTTGCGGTCCGTCAACACCGCTTGCCTTTTGGGCCGATATTCCCACTCTCTGTGGGATTCGGTGGCGGCCGTTTTGCCCCAGTGTTCTGAGGAGGTCCAGACACTGCTTACCCGCACCATTGCGGAAGGTAGGGATGCGGCAAAGTACACCATACGTTGTGGCCTTGATACCGCCGACTCGCTGGGCAGATCGCTTGCAACGACGGTGGCACTGCGTCGCCACGCCTGGCTGAGAACTGGTTTCTCGGGTGATGTCCAGAATACACTCATGGACATGCCCTTTGATGGAGTCGGTCTTTTTGGTTCCAAAGCAGACCATGCGCTGGAGCGTTTTAAGGACTCACGGGCTACTGCCAAGTCCCTGGGCCTTTCGGTTGTGCGCCTTCCGCTAACCTCTGCTTTTCGCCCCTTTCGTGGCCACGGAAGGGGCGCCCAGTCACGTCCGCTGCCCAGCCACCGGCCCGCGCAGCAAGCGTCTTCGCGTGTCCGAGGACGTGGCTACCGCCGTGGCGGTTTGGGCAACCAGCGTGTGGGGTCAGGCCACCAACTCCGCCCCGTCCGCGGCCTCCAAGCCCTCCTAGTCCTTCCTTTCAGGTGCACAGCACGCCAGTAGGGGGCAGGGTCCGCCATCACCTTCACCACTGGCGTGCCATCACCTCTGACAGGTGGGTCTTGGACATTGTCCGAAGGGGCTACTCCCTCCCCTTCGAGACCACCCCCCCAGCCATGCCACCTCAATTCCACCGCAAGTCAGGGGATCACTTGGTGCTTCTGCAGAAGGAAGTCAAGGCCCTCTTGGCCAAGAGGGCCATCGAGCATGTTCCGACCCCAGAAGTAGGACGTGGTTGCTACTCCCACTACTTTCTGGTGCCCAAGAAGGACAAGGAGGACATGCGTCCTATCTTGGACCTCCAGAACGTCAATCGCTTCCTCCGGAAGGAGAAGTTCAAGATGCTCAACCTAGCTCAGGTCTTGACTGCCCTCGACCCTGGAGACTGGTTGGTAGCGTTGGACTTACAGGACGCTTATTTCCACATCCCCGTCCTGCCGGCCCATCGGCGTTACCTGCGGTTCACGGTAGGCCTCGAGCATTTTCAGTTCACTGTGCTCCCCTTTGGCCTTACAAGTGCCCCTCGGGTGTTCACGAAAGTGATGGCGGTGGTTGCAGCTCATCTGCGCCGGGCAGGGGTTCCAGTCTTCCCCTACCTCAACGACTGGCTGCTGAAGGCGGGCTCGTCCCAGGCAGTCGTCTCCCACCTCCAGACTACGGCCGAACTCCTGCACTCGCTGGGGTTCTCCCATCAATGTGCCGAAGTCGCATCTGATTCCTTCTCCACAGCTCCTTTTCATTGGAGCAGTTCTGGACACGACGCAGTTTCGGGCCTATCCTCCCGAACGGCGAGTCCGGGATATTCAGGCTATGATTCCGATCTTTCAGCCTTTATCCTGGGTTTCGGTACGGATGACCCTGAGGCTGCTGGGCCTCATGGCCTCCTGCATCCTGCTGGTCGATCATGCCAGATGGCATATGCGGGCTCTGCAGTGGGACCTGAAGTTCCAGTGGGCGCAGCACCAGGGCAACCTGTCCGATCACGTCCAGATCTCGGAGGGGACTGCAAAACAGTTGCAGTGGTGGCTCTCGAACCGGCAATGGGTCATGGGCAGATCCCTCTCCCTTCCCCAGCCAGAGCACACAGTTGTGACCGACGCGTCCCTTCTGGGATGGGGCGGTCACATGGGAGAGGCGGAGATCAAAGGCCTCTGGTCTCCAGCGGAGTCCCGGCTCCATATCAACCTTCTGGAGCTCCGGGCGATCCGACTTGCACTCAAAGCATTCCTTCCCTCTGTCAAAGGGAAGGTAGTGCAGGTGTTCACAGACAACACCACCGCCATGTGGTACTGCAACAAACAAGGCGGGGTGGGGTCGTGGACCCTCTGTCAGGAGGCTCTGCGCCTCTGGACATGGCTGGAACATCAGGGCATGTTCCTGATGGTTCAACACCTGGCAGGTTCCCTGAACGCCAGGGCGGACGAACTCAGCCGCAGGTGCATGATGGATCACGAATGGCGTCTTCACTCTGAAGTGGCGCAAGGACTCTTTCTGCAGTGGGGAGAGCCTTGGTTAGATCTATTCGCCACCGACGAGAACGCGCAATGTCATCAGTTCTGCGCGTTGGAATTTCCAAGGCGGCACTCGCTCGGCGACGCTCTTCGTCGCGAGTGGAGTTGCGGTCTGTTGTACGCCTTTCCGCCTATACCACTTCTACCCAGAGTGTTGAAGAAGATTCGGCGCGACCGGGCCAAAGTCATCTTTGTGGCTCCGGACTGGGCTCGAAGAGTTTGGTATCCCGAGCTACTCAGTATGAGCGTCGATCCCCCGATCCGTCTGCCTCTTCGGGAGGATCTTCTGGCGCAGCAGCAGGGGTCGGTCCTACACCCGAACCTGTCCAGCCTCCACCTGCTTGCGTGGAGTTTGAGCGGCGGCAGTTGATTCCTTTCGACTTGCCTCCCGAAGTTTGTGATGTAATTCTGGCAGCCAGGCGTCCCTCCACTAAGGTGGTATACGCCTGCAGGTGGAACAAGTTTGTGGCATGGTGCACAGCAAAGGCTGTGAATCCCCTCTCTGCCCCTCTTTCTGAGGTTCTTCTGTTCCTTCTTTCCCTGGCCCAACAGGGTTCTGCCCTGGGTACCATCAAGGGCTATCTTTGTGCCATCTCGGCCTTCCTCAGGCTTCCTGATCAGCCCTCCCTTTTCAAGTCCCCTGTTGTTAACAGGTTTCTAAAAGGCATTACACACCTCTTCCCTCCTGTTCCGTTTGTGATGCCTCAGTGGGACTTGAACTTGGTTCTTACCTTTCTCATGTGCGCTCCCTTTGAGCCTCTACATAACTGTCCTCTTCGTCTTCTGACTCTGAAGACAGCCTTTCTGGTGGCCATCACCTCCACTCGGCGGATGAGTGAGCTCCAGGCTCTATCATGCAAACCTCCCTTTCTGTCTGTCCATCCAGACAAGGTTGTTCTTAGGACGCGTCCGTCCTTCTTGCCAAAGGTGGTTACTGCCTTCCACATTGGGCAGACCATCACTTTGCCCACCTTCTTTCCGCCTCCTCATCCTTCCAGAGAGGAAGAGAGGCTCCACCGTCTGGACCCAAAACGTGCGCTTTCCTTTTATATCCACAGCACACAACACTTCCGGGTGGATGACCAGCTCTTTGTTGGCTACGTGGGCGCCAAAAAAGGTCGGGTGGTGCACAAGAGAACCATCTCCCGCTGGGTAACCTTGTGTATCAAAGCTTGCTATTCTTTGGCTAAGAAGGAGCCTCCTGTTGGGCTGCGTGCCCATTCCACCAGGGCAACGGCTGCTACCACGGCTTTAGGCCGCGGTGTTCCGCTGCAGGATATCTGTCAGGCAGCTACGTGGGCCTCGCTGCACACATTTACAAAGCATTACTGCCTTGACAGTCCGGTCCGGAGGGTCGGCTTCTTTGGCAGTTCTGTCCTCCGGGACTTCCTTGTCTGATCTTTGTTCGCAGACCCACCACTGGGGTTGGTATTGCTGGGGTATCTATTCTAAGGTAAGGAATCTGTCACTAACGTGTCTCTTTCAGATGCACAAGTTACTAACTTGTGTAACGATATATCTGTAAGAGACAGTAGTTAGTGACAGATTCCTTACCGCCCCACCCATCCTCCCCGTTCTGCGAACTGATTTCTAGGGTTAAGGACATCCCTTTCAGGGCCCTAGTATTTTTCAGACACCTATGTCAGCTTCTTGCATGGCTCTGCGTTCCTGGCGCGGAAAGTCGTGTACAGAACTGACGTCAGCGCGCAGGGGCGGCGTCTAAGTTCTGCCCGCGACGTCATCCCGGCGATCACGACGCCGACGACGGACGCGGAGCCGCACGACGCCGCCTACCGACGCGCAAGGGTACTGCTACGCAAAAACTTTCCGGATCCAGCCTGACGCCTGGGGATATTCTAAGGTAAGGAATCTGTCACTAACTACTGTCTCTTACAGATATATCGTTACACAAGTTAGTAACTTGTGCAACAATGCACAACCAAACATACAACTTGGAGAATAAACAGTTTAATACATTTTTTGGAGGGTAATGGGGAATGAAATTGCATATAATGCGGTGTAGGTTAAATGTACACAGTGCTCACATGTGATACCCAGTGTGATCCAGTCATATCTGTGCTGTGCACTATGTGTTTTATGACATATGACCCTAACATCAAAAAGTTAATACACGTAAGGCTTCAAAATCTGCATAGTCAATGGAGTTTCAGTCCCTTCTTGGTTTGGTATCATCATCAGGACTCAACAGGAAATAAAAGGAGCCCAAGAACTTTGGAAGAAACTAAGAATATGCCAAAGGACTGGCTGCATCAAAGATCAAATTGCTTGAAAATTAGTGAGTATCTCTCCTGCATAGGCTCGATTACCTAGTGAAAGGGACCTGGCAGACAAAACAACTTATAGGAGTCCATCTGCGCAGGTAGACCAGTAAATGAAGAAGAGTTGCACTGTCTAGGAAAAGGCTGGAGGAATCTCCTGAAAGGGCTCAAGGGCCCATAGTGGAGGTCACAGTGTCAGATTACCAAATGATAGAAGTCTAAAACCAAGCTCAGTGGTCTTTAGAGTTGGCCATAATGATCAGCAAGTGGAGAAAAGTATATGGCCCAGAAGGTAAATTAATTGGTTGTGCGGGAAGGCATAAAATCGGAAAAATGTGTGACCAATTGTCCGGCAGTAGCCGTGCCTGGACACACTGTGCAATGACTGGTTACCAGACGCACATCTGATGGAGATTTAGGGCTGGGGGAGGACTGCCACTCACTTTGTAGGCACTCTGACGAAGGCCAGTAGAGTGGGGCAGTGTCACTCATGTGGCAGGCACCTCTGAAAATGCCAGTAGTAGTTCTGGGACTTTCAGATGCTAGTAGGACTGGAGAAGTCTGCCCTGTCAGGTGCATCTCTGAGAGGCAAATAAAGCTCACTGATAATCTGTCACTCATTAGTCACATTTCTCATATGCAGGTTTAGTTTATTGATTAATTGCTAGATTACTTAAAACCATTGCAATAAATGACAGTTTACATTACATTTTGTTGCATTTTAAAATCGTCTACGGCATTATACTAAAACGTGTTAAAATTTCCATATTACAATTTTTTTTTAAAAATGTAAAATCGTAGAAAATGCGGGATGAGTTAAGATTGACAATTAAGAATAATTTAAAACTTGTAGAGAGTTCCATGGACCACATCAGTCCCGTGTCCCAGAGAAAGGTCGAAATTTCCTAAGCAATGCAAAAAAGTGCAAGGAACACACCAGTGTTATCTAAGATTGTTATGATTCGGGGTTTTGAGGAGGGTGGATCAGTTCTGATCCTTCGGTTGGTTTTATCTCGGCAGGCAGTGTGGGGATTTTACAATGCAGCCTACCCTCCACCTTTAATAAGAATTTGACGAAACAACAATTCAGCTGGGTACCCCCCCCCCGGCTCAAAGCAGAGCAGCACCCCCTGCCTTCTCGTGCCTATTCCCCTTTAATTGAAGACTTTTTTCAGTAGCTGGCTCCTTTCACCCAGTACTAATTTGCAAGTGTCAACTAAATGCAGGAGATCTTCCTTCCCAACCACACATAAGCAACAGGTGTCAGGCAAACTACCCCATTGCCAGGAGGAGAGGTGATCTCTTGTGGGTAGTAGGCCCAACCAGTATCTTAAAAACTGTAGCTTGGGGGGCGTGGCCAAGTAAGATGGCTGAGCGGACGTGAGCCGCTTCAGCTCCGGACTTCGTCGATTGCCCCATGAGGTTTACCACAGCCTAGAGAGCAATTTTTTACCTGCTGATCGCCCGCAGCACCCCAGGAACAGTTGGGACCCTGGGGGACGAGAGAAGGACGAGTGGCGACGAGTGTGTCTCTCCGGGGCTGATCCGCCGGAGTCCCGAGGCCTCTCTCAAAATGGCGTGACGAGACGGGACTCCTACGGGCTCCCACAATCGCCAGAGGTGGACATTGAAGGCGCTTCCCTAAACCACAGTAGGCAGCGTGGCCCCTCGACTCGGCGGACCCATGGAGACATGTCAGGTGATACCGTCCGCTCTAGAGACCCTGATCGTATGGTGAATGCGGGCGGAACTTCACTGGCGCCATTTCCACAACCCGGATCGACCACAGAGCGGCTACAGCGCGTTACTGGGTGAGGCGATGCAGCAGAGGGACAGCTAGGCGCGCCTACATAGAGCGGGTCGGATTCCCCCACTTCTCACCGTTACCGCTGTTGCAAGGCTGGAGGGGCCGGGGAGTGCGCCTCACGAGTACAGCGCCTGACCCTAAGATGGCGGCGAGGCAGGAATATGCGTCGGAGAGTGTCCTGCACCCTGGGCCTTGAGGGGGAGACGACCGGCAGTACGCAGTGAGCCCTCAGTTGCAGCCTAACCGTTCTCTTGTGGGGGGAGACCACTTTGAAGCTGCCAGCCGGACCAGGCCTTCCCATTGCCTGACTTCAACATGGCGATCGGTTTCCCCCACCCAGCAGAGGCCTGATTTCACCACGTGGAGTGAGCACACACTTAGGTTCTGGCCCCCAGCACCCTCATAGCCGAAAGACTCTGGGACCCTTGACCGCACACCGTGCTGGGCAGTGACCTTATGCCGCCCAAGAAAACTACAAACAAAGTTTCCCGGTACTTCAAGGCACCTGAAAAAGATATCCCTCCAGAGGAGACCATTCAACCACAAAATATGGCGCTCACACGAGAAGACTTGGTAGCCACCCTCCGCGACTTCAAGGCAGAGCTCTGCTTAGAAATTAAACAGGACCTACGGTCATCCGTGGACCAACTGAAAGCAGATCTCACCGAGAAACTGACGGCTCTTTGTCAAGATGTGGACGCCGTGGGTACCAGAGCACTGGAGGTTGAGGAACAGGCACAAGACCTGACGACGACTACTGCCAAATTGCAAGACTCTCAGCAAGCACTTCAGGCCCAGCTCAAGCAAGTGATGCTGAAAGCAGAAGACTCGGAAAATAGAACCCGGCGAGAGAACATACAAATCCGAGATCTGGAGGAGGGGGCGGAGGGACCCGATCTAGAGGCGTTTGTGTCGGGCCTTTTCGCAGAGCTCCTAGCCCCACAACAATTGAAATTCAAGCTGGACCGGGTCCATCGCGTGGGTACTCTACAGGCTGGGGGCCGCAAACGTCCGAGAGATGTTCTGGTCAAATTACATTCCTTTAATTCAAAGGAAGCTATCTTGTCTGCAGCGAGAAAGAAGTGTCCTTTCAAGACCACAGATGTACCCTCTATCATGATCTGGCCCCCGCAACCTTGGCCCGACGTCAGTCGCTGAGACCGATCACCACCAAACTTCAAGAGGAAAACATTCGCTACCGCTGGACATTTCCTTTCGGCCTTGCTTTTGAGTATCGTAATAAGCCCCACCACGTGACAGAACTCTCTGACGGCATCCGCATCCTAGGCCTTCCTCCACCGGAAGAGACATCCACAACAAGCGCCTCGGCGGCGGCGGATTTGTCCAGGAGAAGCTCCAGACCTTGGCACACGGTCACGAAATCCAGATGAAACGTATATGTCCCACTTGGGGGGGGGGAGGGTTTCACCTCTATCTCAATGCCGCAGCCCCTGAGACTTCGGGTCTGGCTACTTTCTCGGGAGTCGACGGTGCAACACTTGGACGAGATCCTGGAGCCGGAGTGGAAGTGCCTGAAGCGTAGCCCGATCCCTATGGACACTGAGGTTTTTATTTTTCTGTTTATTACCGTAATGCTCACTAGACAATATGGACTGGCAATCGGGGGTTCGGGTATTTCCCGTGCTACCCACAATTCTTCCTTTTTTTCTTGGAAAAAGCTCGGGCCGAGGACCCGTTGGTCCTCCGGCCCTCTGTTTTTGGGGAGGTTGGGGGAGTTTTTTGGGTGGGGGAGAGGTCCTGGTGGTGGCTTTTGGGTTTTTATGTTTACTCTTTTAGGTCTCATTGCACTCAGTAGCGAAGTCGGAGTAGCGGCTGGGTGTGTCGCAATCTGGGACGGAGAAGTCCGCATCTCGATGGGAGTGGCCACGACTATGCGGTCAAAGGGGTGGAGGTCCACCTGGGGAGGGGGGGGGGCGAGGTCATTCACCTTGATGGTTAATGTAGCTTCATGGAACGTTAAGGGATTGAATTCCCCTCAGAAACGTCAGAAAATATGGAAATACCTCGCGGACCACAAATATGATGTAGTGGCTCTCCAAGAGACACACCTCAAAAGACCCGAAGTCACTAGGCTCCGACATAGGGCGTACCCCCTGATTTATACTTCATCTACTACAACTAAACACAATGGAGTTGCACTGCTCTTCCATAGCACCACTAAGTTTCAACCCGAAGCCGTTAAAACTGACCGGGAAGGGAGATTACTACTGGTTAAGGGGCGGATGAAAGGCGCACTCTGCACATTCATTTCATTATACGCCCCCAATTCGGGTCAGTCCGCATTCCTTTCCAACGCGCTTGACTTGATAGGTGGATTTGCAGAAGGGCCCGTAATACTACTGGGTGACTTTAACTTAACTTGGCACGGGACAGTGGACAGCTCACGCGTTAACAGGGCTCCTACCACCACCTTCTCCAAAGGGGTTAAACAGAAAATACTAGCACTCGGCCTGTGCGATGCCTGGCGTTCCCTACACCCCACCACTAAAGATTATGCACACTATTCGCACGTTCATCAGTCGTACTCCAGGATTGATTATATATTCATTAGCCAGTCCTTGATGGGGTCACTCCAGGCAGCGCAGATAATGCCGATCTCAGTTTCAGAACATAGCTTGATTACCATCGGCTTGGCCTGGAACGGTCCTAAAACTGGACCTCCCAGATGGTACTTTCCATCAGCGCTTACACGGGATATGGTCCTCGGGGAGGAGCTAAGGGCTTCCATTATTGACTTCTTTACCCATAACAGCCCCCAAGACACTTCCCCGCAGAACAATTGGGACGCCTTCAAGGCGGTGCTGCGAGGTAAATGCATCCAACTTAACTCGACCCTAAACAAGCAGAGGACGAGAGAACGTTTAGCTCTTGAGGGGGAGTTAGAGATAGCTGAACAGGCACACAAAGCCACACCGACACGCGCGCTGCAGAGACAACTCACCGCACTCCGGGGCAAACTCCGTTCCATCTATACTAATCGGGCGGAATACACTCTTTTAAAGCTTCGCCAGACATCCTTTGCACAGGGCGACAAGGTGGGTTCGCACTTGGCGCGCCAACTCAGAGTGAAGAGGGAACGGGAATTTATTGGGGGTATCTTGGACCCACAGGGCCAACTCACACACATTGACACCACTAAAGCCAATATTTTTGGGGATTTTTATGGGCAGCTTTATCAAGGCACTACTCCCGATACGACCCTACAATAACAATACTTAGACTCTGTGCCGCTTCCGCAACTTCCCCACACGACAGCCGACTCGCTGGACTCCGGTATTACCCAAGAAGAAGTACGGGACGCGATCTCCAGGCTCAAACTACATAAAACCCCCGGACCCGATGGCCTTACGGCACAATTTTTTAAATGTTTTGTCTCTGAGCTAGTCCCTCACCTCACGACCCTATTTCAGGCAATAGCAAAAGACGCACGAGTTTCTGGTTCTATGGCTGAAGCAGTGATAACGGTCATCCCCAAACCTGGAAAGGATCCCCAACTCTGTGGGTCGTACAGACCCTTAGCTCTCCTTAACCTTGACGCAAAGCTCTACTCCGCGATCTTAGCAGCGAGACTCGAAAACCTGATGCCGGACTTAATACACCCGGATCAATCAGGTTTTATAAAAGGCAGGCAAACGCATGACAACATCAGGCGCACCATTCATCTGATTGAGAAAGTATCCAAATTTAAGATTCCTGCAGTACTGGTGGGCCTAGATGCGGAGAAGGCCTTCGACAGGGTGGACTGGTCTTTCCTCTTTTTAACACTGCGGAAATTTGGTTTTGGGGATCTATTCCTCAATATGGTTAAGGCCAACTACCACCTTCCAAACTCACGGGTCACGGTCAACAGATGTCCTTCCCTCCCCTTTGCCCTGAGTAGAGGTACCCGACAGGGGTGTCCGCTGTCCCCCCTTTTATTTGCCCTCAGTATTGAACCCCTAGCGGCTAAGCTTCGGTCTAATGACGAAATACGAGGCATTCCGTTTAGTGGCCTAGAACACATGGCATCTCTTTTTGCCGATGACATACTTCTCACACTTACGGACCCTGCTTCTTCACTACGGGCAGTACAAGGAGAACTACACCAGTTCGAACAGGTGGCGGGCTTTAAGGTGAATCTGTCCAAATCTTCAATACTTAACCTTACCCTCTCTGCTACAGAGGCAAACAGATTGAGAAACCAGACAGCTTTACAGTGGGCCAAACACTCTTTACTTTATTTGGGAGTTCAGCTTACGGCCAAGATAGGCGATCTATACAAAGCCAACTACCCATCTTTAGTGGCGCAGCTACAGCAAGATCTTAAGAGATGGTCTCCCCTTTACATCTCATGGCTTGGATGGATCAATGTGATTAAAATGTCAGTTCTGTTCTGTTCCAAGCCTTACCCATTGAACTTGATCGGAATCTATTGCCACAACTTCGCTCTTTGATCACTAAATTCATATGGCAGGGAGGGAGGGCACGCTTACCTTACCATGTGCTAAGACGCCCAAGGAACAAGGGGGGACTGGCTCTGCCTGATTTCGCCATATACTATCAGGCCTCACAACTAAGAGTGGTCGGTGAGGGAATCGGATAAACATTGGCTCCACATGGACCGCTCGGTCGTAGGAAGATCCATTTGGGATGTCCTCTGGAAACCCAAGGGAGACCGACCCGCAAATGCTTACATTAGCACCCCCACACGCACCACCTTGAGCATCTGGGACCAACTCACACGGAGAGAAGGTTGGACTTCATTCCGTCCCCCCATCCGCTTCAATCCGGCGTTCCCCCCAGCGCTACGCGAGGGGCCCTTCGATTGCTGGAGGGAGGGTGCCTCAAACTCTCAGATCTGTTCCATAACGATGAGGTTTTAACATTTGATAGTTGTAAGAGAGAATTTACAGTCCCTCATAGTGAGTACTACCACTATCTCCAGCTTAAACACTGGGCTACACTTCCACACATTAGAGAGGCGGCCACTAGAGACCTTACACCCATGGAGCGGATGGTGATTTAGAAGGCAGGTATCATGAAAGGCAGCATCTCCTCACTCTATGATATGCTACTGACCACGTTGCATACACCTCGTGCGCGATACATGACCTTCTGGGAACGAGTCCTGGGCCGTGACGTAACCGAAGAAGAATGGAAACACATCTGGGGCGACATCACTAAACACAATAAGTCTATGGCCCTAAGGGAAGCTCACTATAAGACGCTACACAACTGGTATCTGTATCCTACCAAGCTACGACGAATCTTCCCTGATACCTCTGATCTTTGCTGGCGGGGTTGTGGGCTGCAGGGGGATTTCCGACACATTTGGTGGGACTGCCGGAGGGTTCGCCCCTTTTGGGATGAAATTCTCTCTCACATCAA
The DNA here is from genome assembly GCA_963921515.1 of Calotriton arnoldi. NCBI lineage: Eukaryota > Metazoa > Chordata > Amphibia > Caudata > Salamandridae > Calotriton > Calotriton arnoldi. The sequence continues at coordinate 305,757 of CAWUFW010015737.1, read as the reverse complement.
AGACATGCTGGGGTGTCCCATTCCTACCACCATAGAGTTTGCCCTTCTGGGTATTAGGGACCCGACATTAGAGCACCAAACTAAAGCCGACAAGGCGATCATGTGGACAAGCTTGGGGGCGGCGAAACTCACCATAGCAGCTGCATGGAAAAAGACAGAAACACCAGCAATTTCGTTGTGGCACGCCCGGTTATGGAGGATCCTCTCCATGGACATCTTTTGAGATAACTATAAGGGCTTCGAACTTAGTTGGGGCCCACTGGTTGCCTTTTTATCCCAGGGTTTGCCCTCTGAAGTCTGTCCACCCTCCGTACCGGCTATGCACCTTTTTCAAGTCTGAGCTGACCTCAGCCCACTTCGTAACAGCATGACCCCCAATATGTGATTGGAGGGGGCCTCACGCTGCACACTCACCCACGGCAGCGCTTCAATACCTTATGACTCTATTGCATACTTCCATCACCACCAGGACCGGGGGGGGGTTGTTTTAGGGGGGAGGGAGGGGGAGGGTTGTTCGGAGGGTAGGTTCTAGTTTGGAGAACCTCCTCAGGGGTTTGTTATTTCAAAAATTAGCATTATTTGCCTTGCTAGGGGGGCTTGGTATGGCCTAGGGTTTTCTGAATCTGAGACCCATAATAGCTGAAAGTCATGCAACCTCGGGGCCTGCGCGCCCTACTGTAGTTTTGCTGCCATTGTGCCTTTTTCATGATGCTTAATAAAAATAATTTTGACCAAAAAAAAACAACAAAAACTGTAGCTTGACAGTAGCTGGGTATCCGGTGGTAAAATATTTTTGAGGGGCCACGTTTTTGTAATTATTTTGTAGCTTCATGCAGCTGGGTGCTCTGTTTGATAGCGAAGCCTTGTCTTCAATAACCGAGCAAATGTTTAGGGCCTTCCAGGTCATCTGCTTAAATGCCTGGTGGCTCGTGGGGGTTTCCCAGAGTTGTGTAAGCCCTGTGAGTTCAAGTGATTCTTGTAGATAAGCCCTTGCTGGGTAAGAGTCACATTCTTGTTGCTCCTTCCATAGCTTATGGTTCAGTGTGAGGGGTTCTGCTTTTCTGATCTTGTTCCTGCATGTTATATATACACCCCAACTCAACCTCCAGCCGAGGGAGGTGAAACGTGGCAATGAGAAGATTGTTCTGTATGCACAAACTATTATTTTATCTAGGATGCTAGAATCCAGGTGTCTTTGCAATTTGCTCCTGTATGTAATTGTCGGCAGGAGCTTTGCTCATACTACTTCCAGTAAGGGTCTCATAGAAGGCCCGGCTAACTTTTTCCTTAGGTTTTTAAGAGTTGTGGCCAGCACCAATCCTTTCCCTAGAGTTGTCTCCTCCTGGGCTGTGAAGGTCCCTTTCTTATCAATATTGACCACTAGACATTTGTTCTTTCAATCCAGGTCCCAAGCATGAACCATGACTGCATTTGAGTTTTCTTGTTGTATGCCATGGTCTTGGTTTTGCCAAAGTTCACTGTCAAGTTGTTGGCCTGGGAGTAGGTCTCTTTAGTATCCAATAGTCGTTGCAGCCCCACCTGTGTTCAGCTGACCAGTACAACGTCTTCAGCATAAAGGAAGCTCCAGTGGCGGCTCCTCCGCTAAGGCAGAGGAGCGTTGCCCCACTGCTTTTCACAGTGTAAAAAACAAAGAGAAAATAACTGAACGTTATTTTATTTTTCCTGCTGCTGCAGCTTTGCGGGGCGGGGTTGCTCTGCTCTCAGAGCAGGGGGAGGCGTGGTGGGCACACTCTGTAAGTGCCTTTTGATGACTTATGTGCCCACTAAGGTTGACTCTTCAGTTGACATCAAGTTGCAGCTTCACAGGAGCCCTGCTGGGAGTTGTTTGTCAATGTGTAGTTAAAATGTTCTTTTAGGTACTTTGACAACAAAAACTTAATGCCTCGGTGCACTCGAGTTCCAAGAAGTGTGCACACTTATTTTTAAAGATTTATTAAATGTGCGTCCCTGTCATTAGCGCTATGTCTGAAAGCACCAAGAACATTAATAGCGCAAGAATGGCAGGTTTGGAAAAACCGCTGACCGGTGCACTTAACTATCAAACTGTCAAGTTTTTCTCCCAATATTTAGGTTATTTGGATTATTTAAATGTTCTTTCCAATGAATAGTAAATCCAAGATCATTTATTGCTTCTTTAAATGCATTGATTATTATATTCTCATATTTCAGAATTCTTCATTGTGTGTTTTTTTCGGTTCAAACTGTAAAACTTTCACAACCCAATACATTTCGGGTCTTTCAATGCCCTTCATCAGGGGTCTCTCAATCCAGTCCTGTAAACCGGTGAAGAACGCGTTCCCGCTGCAGAACTGAAAACACGCTCCTTTTAGGTACTGTGCCCATGTGGCTTTAGGAATATAGGAGTCATTCCTTCTGTGGCTGGGTCGGAGAAGAAGGCTGACCGAGGTCCAGAATCTAGCACTGTTGTGTTTTAAATCTGTTTGCAGCTTGTCCCAGAGTTAGTCTTACTGGGCTCCTTTTATAGTCCATTTCAATTTTTTAATCTGAGTTTTGAGTTGACTTAAGGCATTAAGGGAAGTCTGGCCACCTGGACTTTTCTGTAGGGTACGCAGCACCCTGTTTGTTGCGGTTTTGAGCTGCCTAAGGCTGTTGTCTTGTGGCTTTTCCCTTGTTAAGGGTTTTACAAGCAGACTTTGGGTTGATCACTTTTGCATACACATCCTGCAGTGCTCCGGTGAGGGACTCCCACTTAAGGCCCACATTGGTATCTGTGCATCTGAGAGTCTGAAGAGTGTCCTCCATAATTGTGGGCAGTTCCATAAGTAGGGCCGGAGTGACCTTGATTAGTTTGTAATTGATGGGATAAGTGTTCTCCATCGCCTCTGTGATGACGAGACTGTTATGTTCGGAGAGAGAAATATCTCATGTGGGAGGTGATCGCTACCAGTTCTTTCTCTAATTTGGTATGAGTAGACATATTTAAATAGCAGTAAGGTTGTGAATGTGTAATCCAGATTTGAGCTGGCTCTGGTGGAGAAATATGTGGGTGCTGGAGGGTTGTCATTTTCGAATCTACCTTTGAGGGCTCTAAAACATAGATTTTCCAGGTCATCCAGAAATCGACATCTGATTTTTGTTAGACTCCCAGATGTATATTTACCTTGAACGGGTATCTCCCACAGTGCAGTTTGGGTTGCTGCTAGGTCACTAGTGGAAGCACCTAGTAAGTACAGGTTGAAGTCTCCTGATATTACAAAGTTTGTGGAGCCGGTTTCTGGTAGCCTTGTTAATTCCTGCACTATTTTCCTACATTCTTTAGCCTTCCACTTTGGGTGGACATAGGTGTTAATGAAAATTAGGTCCACTTCTACGTTGTTGATGGTTAGGGAGCATTTTGTTGCACACATGCCAGTGAATTGAACAGGTAATGTTATGGAAGCTATGCTTGCTATTGAGATACAGGCAGCAAGGTCCCCCGAGAGGTGGCCGTATTTAGTCTGTTTCACAGCTGGAGATGAAAGGTTTGTATAGTCTTGAATGTGAGCAGTGTCGGCCAGCCAAGTCTCCTGCAGGAGGAGGATGTCAAATGACCTCAGGTATTTGTGCACGTCTGGATCTGTGAGTTTTTTACTGAGGCCACTTATGTTCCAAGAGCACATACGAAGTAGGCACATGTTGGCTTTGTCCCTCGGTTTTGGGCTGTTTGCTTTCACATTTCCGTTGGACATTGATGGTTCTCACTATGCCCATTGCTTTGCTTTTTGAAAACTCAAATTAGGTTTGCCCAGTGCTCCAGTAGTTTCCGCGTGCAGAGACTTCTCTCCCTGGGGGGCCCCTTGCACCCCTGAGCACAAGTTTTCCTCTGTGCCTGGGCTGACTTCATTGTTTGGCCAGGGGGGAGAAGGGGCAGAGGATATCCTAGGTTGTAGCGTGGGATGACATTTATTCCCCCCCTGCCAAAGGTAGGCCCTTCTGTGAGAACTCTTTGCAATGCTATATGTGCTCCATGTAGTTTTGGTTACTTCTCCGCCTAGGGATTCTTCCGAGCGGTCAAACTGGATTGCAACTAGGGCCTTGGAGCTTAGGTCGCGTAGCCTAGTGATCTATTTTAGTAGTTGAAGGATGTTACCCCTATTTAAGATGTTGTGGCACCCTCTGGAAACGTATTCCGAGGCAAAGATTAGCACTGTAGTGATATCCTGACGATCCCTGGTGATGCTCCGTGAGGTTTCATGTTCCTGTTGGCCTTGGTATGAGTTCAATGTAGTTTCTTGTGATATATTGCCTCCGACAGTGGTTTTTGGGGCTCCTTTAGCAGTGTTGTTTTGGACAGCACAGGCAGAAAGCAAGGGTTCCTGGCTGGTGCTCAGCTGCTGGTTCAAATCAGTGCGCGTGGGAGGTGGGTACTCTGTGTTGTTCACGATGCCCATCTCCGTTGGAGTTTCTTTTATGGTTACTTGAGTTATCTGTAGTGGGTTTATGGAATATACAATGGAAGATGAAACGGTAACACTTGTTTCCGACCCCATTGGAAATGGTTCCAGAATCCTTGGGATGGTGTCTATCTTGGTTGGTTCCCTAGAAAATATCTCTAGTGAGCTTGGAGGGGGAGGACTGGAATTTGCCCCGTTAATGTTGTATGAGCACTCCCTTCAATTTGCTTGAACTCTTGTTCCTCTTCCTGGAAGGCTTGGCCATTCATTCTGGTTGATCGCAATGTGGGGTTAAAGAGAGAATACAATTGTGTTCGATCGTCACCTTTTTTATTTCTGTCCTTTCTCTTTTGTGCCCATCTATGTTTGGCATTATTCCTTATGTTCCCGGAACCATTTTGCCCTTCTTGAGACTGTGCAAGGTCTTGCTGTCCCTCTGGCATCAGAAGGTCTTTAAGCCTGTTTTCTTGGACTGCTTTTTTGGGTCCCCTCCGATCCCTGTGTCCTTTGCTGGCTGTTGTGTTTATTTTTGCTTCTGTCCTTGCCTGTTGTCGTTGGAAAAAAGCCTGTGTGATCCCCAGGAGGGATTTTACTTTGATCTGTTTTGTCTGTCCTAGTTAGTTTGTCCCCTTGTGCCGTTGTATTTTGTTTGAGGCCAGTCACAAGATCATTCAGCATTGTGGGTAAAGTTGACAGTTGACAGTTTGTCAATGATGTTAGTGCCAGGAACAAGTGGTTTGAGAAAATGAGGTGTCGGCCTGAACCCGTTTGATCATAGAGTTCAGGTCACCCAGTTTATCATCAATTCCAGCTAATTGCCAAGGTGGTTAAAAGTGTGAGCTGAATATCCATCTTGTTTGATTGATACTGCAGAGTTTCTGCAAATAGCTGTGCTGTACTCAGGAGAGACTCCCATATGTTTGAAGATGGTTGATGTTCCCTGTTTATCTTGTTTTTTCGCCTTCAAAGCTGCATTGGAGGCTTGGTTGCTGAGGAGACCAGTTTGTTGGTCAAGGTCATGGTAATAGGTGCCCAGTATTTCTTCCCATTCTGGTGTTTTTAGGTACGAGAGTGCCACACTATCCTTTCCTTCCGCTTCTTAGGTTCTGGGAGGTCCTATAAGCGGGACTCCGGGCACTCTGATAGAGAAAGGGAATTTGGAGTTCTATTAAGGTTGGCTACGGTAGTATAGGATGCTGAACTTCCCTCCAGGACTGTGTTGGACCAGTGGAGGCCTTGGTTTCCATTGCTTGTTTGCGAGCAAGAGGTGCTCCCACTGTGTTTCTCATTCCTATCCTGTGGACTGCCAGATTTGTCCTCTTCCGTCTTTGGGGCGGTTGGCAGTCCAGTCAGTCTCCAGCTATCCATGTCACTGTTCTGTGAAGGCATGTTAGAGGCACCTAACTGTTTATGAGAAGTCGGAGTGGTTGGTTCGTCTATGATCTAGGTGAGGGGTGGCACAAGGTTGATCTAATTTGGTGTCTGATGCAGAGGGAGGGGGAGATATTAAAGGACGATGCAGTCCTGTAATCTTTTCGTTGCTTGAAAAGAGTGTTTTTCCAGCTTCCTTTAGAAAGTTGAATTTTGTGTATATTTTTGGCTGGTTTGAGCATACAGCTGGCTTAGTGGTGAGTGGGGAGGGATTGATTTCCTGGTGCTCCCTGGTTTCCAGTTGTTTCTTCCGCTTGACTAAGGAGGTCTATTAAAGGGGCTTTGTTGGCTCGAAGTTTGGACTTTGCTTTAGACCTTACACATTTCGTTGCTTGGGGGTGTGGGGCTGTTCTCTCTGCCCCACTTCCTCCTTGTGGCGGTTTGCTGTGCCTTCCCTCTAACCTTCCCAGACCTCATGTCTAGGCCAATTACTTGGTATCTGTGCCCTGATGCCTGGCGCCTGGATGGTGATTGAGCTGTGGCCGTAAGAGAGGCGTGGGAAAGGCTGTGTCCTGATTCTATTATGCTTTTGCTGGCAGGTCTGTGGCTGGCGTGGGCCCGGTCTGCAGGGAAAGACCGTGAAATGCAAGTAATTCCTCCTGTTTTTTGGTTGCAGGCCTTGGGAGTGTAGTCATTCTTATGATGAGCGCTACTTGGTGTGCCTAGCTTACAAGCCGCACCCAATTGATCGGGCCACTTCTACAAGCATGGACCAGGCTGCGCCTTACTGGTGCTGCCTCGTCACTCTGCCGTGAGAGTTCGTTCTCAGGATCAATCTGAGTGGTGCCGCCACATCCCCGCTGTTTTTATCCTTATGTTGTTGAATAGTAGCAGAGGGGTGGCGGGGAGGTGGGCAGCGCTAGCATACTGACAAGACGAGAGTTTTCCCAACTTAATGGACGCCTGCTGGCGCGGGGCAGAGCAGTCCTGCCTAGACCTTTGGTCCAGGAAGCAGCACCGCCACACCCCCTCTGTTAGCTGGCTTGTGGCTGAGGGGGGTCCTCAATTGGTTGTTAGTCTTTTCTCCCGTCTGCCATGATTTTGCTGGTTGCAGTTCCTAACTGTAGGTTGCTCTCAATTGACACTAGCTGTGGGACTGGTTCCTTTCACTTGCTTGAGATTCAGGCTCTGTCTGGCGCGGACCTCACATGCGGACAACTCCTTCCAAGGCTAGGGACTCGGGAGACGGCTACTGCAAGGTCTAAAAAGAAGGGGCAGCAGGCAGCAACAGGCCAAGTGGAAGCGGTGCGGCTAGCCGCACCACAACTTGAAGTGGGTGCTTCCACCACTCACTGCTTTTACCCTACTAGCCGTGGTGGCCCTATTGGCGGCCACTCTAGGGTGCCCATCTCGCACTCGTTCTCAGTGCTCCCCAATTTCAGCCCAAGCACCCAAGCCTCTCCGACCATTGGCCATAGGCCTCCTTCACCAGCTCACCGTCCACTCCCAGTTGTCCGGTTGCTGCCCTGTCCCTCGTGGCCAGGCGTGTTGGTGAGAGTCCGCAAGAATTTAGTGGGCCAGGGTAAGGTCCTGGCAGGAGGAGGCAGAAGAGACCTGTTGGGAGCAGAGTGTCAAAAACCCACCCCTAACCTCCGCAATGCTCTATTGTCTTGGGCTGCTGGAAAGGGAGGTCGGAGGTGAGGGAGACAGAAGCCTCCAGTGCAGAGAAAAAGCACCAGGTGAGCTCCGGTCCGCCAGTAGCGAGTGCGGCTGGTCCTGGGGCAGCAGACCCCGAGCGGGCTTCAGCTTCAACGTTTCAGCTTCTTTCAGCGTCTTGGGGCTCCCGCCGAAGGTCCGATGCCGGATAGTCACGTGCGTGCATAGCCGGCGTTCACCACTGTTCTGACAACTCATATGCAGGTGGGATAGGGGGATCGTCAGTCATAATGCAATGTAGTTGAACCTCTTATAGTTTCTTTTTATTAAGCCAAATGGTTACAATTGTATTCATCAAACATTATAAACAGAGTTTTAAATGCGGACAATATGTTAAAAGTCAAGAGCGTAGTCTCACATAAAGTCTCATAAATTGTCCCCTTAATACCGGATTAGTGACCTCACTTTGTTTTCCCCTCCCAATACAGATAGTCAGCGCTCTAATAGCCTAGCCTTTTAATAATCTCTACTCCTCAGGGGGCAACCTGGTAATTAATTCCTGAAGAGTGGTCATACATATGGTAGCACTGTTTGTCTAGAGCCAGTCCCTGGCAATCTCTAAAATACATGAACACACCTTAATTGAAGTTGGGCCACCTTAGACTTTGACAATCTTGCATTTGCGCTTCGATAAATGGATAAATTCAACATACTTTATCCATTTTGGTCTTAATTATTTATTATTTATTTATTAATATTTGCTTGAATCGCACATCTTTCACTCCGAAAGAACTCTCTTGGCACAATTTAGCTTTGGAGAGCGGTGAAATAGGAGTGTGTTACAGTGAGAAGTGCCATGCCTTTTTTTTTTAATCAAATTTTATTGTGTTTTAACAGACAGTGTAAAGACACAACAGTACTTTTACATGAATTGCGGATGCTTAACTCGGACCACGTATGAAATTCGAAGCGACACGCCCGTATCTAACTTATTAATACACACATGTAGCCAGACAAAGGATCATGGTTGGAGACCCCTCCGCCCCCACCACCCCATTTCAACCCAGCAGACCCAACCACTTGCCCCACACTCATTTGTACTTCTTTGGGCATTTCCGAGCCAGGTATACTGGCTGTTCCTGCGAGGCACACCAGTCCATGCCCTTCCTCCATTGGATAACTGTAGGGGAGGTTGGAGCTCTTCCATTTGGCGGCAATGTCTCTCTTAGCCACCACAAAGGCCGTACCCAAGAATGTCCTGTCTGCCCTACAGCCTCCTATACCCTCCAGGATCCCTAGGAGCGCAACCTGGGGCGTACGTGGAACCTCTCATTCCAATGTCACGCTCAGCTCCCCAACCACTGCCGCCCAGTATTTTCATATGGGGGCGCAGAACTAAATCATATGGGAAAAGTCTGCGGGCTCTTCCACACAAGGGGGCATCTGGGGGCAGGCAGACATCCGGCTCGGTGTAACCTGACGGGGGTGAGGAATGCACAATGGAGGTAGTAAAGTTGGATTAGACTCAGTCTGGCCGAAATGGTGATCACCCGGGGGGCCATAACAGCGGCCTGCCAGTCATCATCCTCCATAGAAATGAAATGAAAAAAGTACTTATAGAGCGCGTAGCTACCCTGAGGCATCCCAGCGCTAATAGCAGCAGCGGACAGAGAAGACAGCTTAGTTAGGCGGGATTGTAGAAAAGTCAAGTTTTGAGGAGTTTCCGGAAGGACAGAAGGTTGGACTCCCGACGTAAGTGAAGAGGAAGGGTGTTCCAAAGCTTGGCAGCGTTGTAAGAAAATGAGCGCCCGCCACTTCTTACTTTTTTTATTTTTGGGACTGAGACAAGAAGGAGATTGGCCGAACGAAGACTTCTGTTAGGGCAGTAAGGGGAGACAATAGATTGCATAATTGTCGGTCCTTTCCCCCAGAAGGACTTGTGGATGATACATAGAGCTTTAAATGTAATTCTCTCCGATACAGGCAGCCAATGGAGAGCCTTCAGTGCCTGCTTGGCGGATTGCCGGTAGGGGGTCTGGAGGAGCAGACGAGCTGCGCAGTTTTGAACAATCTGTAACTTGGAGGTGGTAGCTTGGGGAGCTCCTAAATAGAGGGCATTCCCATAGTTCAGGCGGGAGAGAATAAGAGCCTGGACCATTAACATTCTGGCAAGGAAGGGAAGAAGAGGGAGGATTTTGCGAAGCATCCTAAGAATGCCATAACAAGTGGCCGATAGTTTCGCCGCCTGATGTTCAAAGGTCAGGGAGCGATCCAGCCACATGACCAGACTTTTAATCTGATTTTTTGGTGCAGGAGCAGGGCCGAGACAGTTTGGCCACAATAACCCTGAGTCGAAGATGGGAGAGTTGCCTAGGAGCATAAGCTCCGTCTTTTCTCCGTTCAGTTTCAGGCAGGAGAGCTCCATCCACTTAGCCACCGTCCCCAGACAGGGGCCCAGGCCGGAGGATGAATTTTCCGGGTGGTTTAAGGCCACAACAAGTTGTGTGTCATCAGTGTATGTGACTATTTTTATACCAAATGGACGGACTATCTCAGCCAGCAGGCTCATATATACATTAAATAATGTAGGGCTCAGGGAAGAACCCTGCGGAACACCGCAGCTGAGAGACATACGCTGAGAGATGGTATTTCCTTCGAAAACCTGAAAAGACCTGTCTTCCAGGAAGGATTGCAGGCAGGTGATGACACCCCCCTATCACTCCAAGACTCCTGAGTCCAAGAGTCAGGATGTTGTAGTTGACGGTGTCGAATGCGGCGCTGAGGTCCAGGAGGATGATAACCGCTGTACCTCCTTGGTCCAGAATTTTCCTGGACTCTTCAACCACCGCTAAGAGAGCGGTTTCTGTCACCTGTTGGGGCCGGAAACCAGTCTGTGAGGAGTGCAGAAGGTTGTTGGACTCTAAGAATCCAGATAAGACTGAATTAACATGTCTTTCAAGGATTTTACTAATCGCCGGAAGGAGGGAAATAGGACGAAAATTCCCCAGGAGGTCAGGGTCCAGCTTAGGTTTTTTGAGTAATGCTTTCACCATGGCACATTTCCAGGGTGGGGGAACTACTCCGGGAGAGATGGAGGAATTAATCAGTTCCAGAATCACTGGAAGAATTGTTCCTGCAGCTAGATTCAGGGCATGGGGGGGGGGCCAGGATCCCTGGGGGAGCTCGATTTTACAAGCGCTGAGATAGTTTCTAAGGACTCAAGGTCCATCAGGGGAATTTCCTCCAACAAAGCTTTAGTGCAAGGAGGAGAGATATCCATAAGCGACGGGTCGTTTTAGCAAGCCGAGAGAGGGAAGGTGATATATATATCTTGGATTTTCTTGCAAAAGAATTCTGCCAGTTTGTTGCAGCGGGTGAGAGCGCCATCAGTGGGGGCTTGTGGGGAGGGGAGTTTGAGGAGAGTCTTTGCGATGCGGAACATTTCCCGCGGGGAGTTGGATGCAAGGCTGATTTTTTCCTCATAGTAGGCGGCTTGTGCGGATTTAATTTCTGCTTGATAGGTTTTGATGGCCTCCCTATATTTTAGTTTGCTAGGCGCCGCGTAGTCCCTTCTCCATATTCTTTCTAGTCTTTTACAGACTTGTTTATATTCGCAGAGCTTAGGGGAGTACCACAGGGAGGTGTTGGTCCTGACTTTTTTTCTGGATGATTTTTTAGGGAGAACCTGGTCTAGAGAGGACTCGATCCATTCATTAAACTTATCATTAGCAATGATGGGATTCGATTCGCAAGAAGGCCTAGTAGCTTCAAGAGCTGAGACCCACTGTTCTAGGGGAAGTTTAGCCCACGTGCGTTTCTGACTACTAACCTTGCGATAAGAAGAGAGTGGACCAGTGATAAACCATGATAGGGGAATCAAAGGGTGGTCTGACCATGGCAGGGGGATGGGAGCCCCCACGGAGAGTTCCTCACTATTAGTGAAGATAGGGTCCAGTAGATCACCTTTAGAGTGAGTGGCTCCAGAGACTCTTTGTTTAAACTGAAATGCTGAGAGATTTCTAACTAACTTAGAAGCAGCTGAGTTCGCCGGATCATCTAGATGTAAGTTCAGATCTCCTAATATTGTAAAGTTGGAAGGGGAGCTGGCTAAGTTAGCAACGGTTTCGGGAAGAACTTTAAGAAGTTGTCCATGGGCTCTGGGGGGACGATAAATTAGTAAGCCTGAGAATGTATGGATAGATGAGAAGCTTATAGGGCCCAGCCAACCCTCCCATCGGGTCCGTAAGTGGTCCAGCGTGGTGGGGGAGTTGATGATGAGGGATTTGTAGATTCAGGAGACCCCTCCTTGTCCCAATTCCCTCATAAGTATCTTCGCTTCAAGGGGGCTGAACTCTGGGAGCGTGGTGTCATTGGGTATATGTGTCGCGAGCGCGTGCCGGAGCAGCAGGCATTTGTGGAATTGTGTGGTGTTAAGTGAGTATGTGTGTGGGAGGTCCTGAAATGTTCGGAGTTGACCTCCCCTCCAGGCGTCCCTGATTTGGGAGCTACCAATAAGGTCCCACTTCTGAAATCCCTTCAGCTGCGGCACTTCACCCACCCACGTGCCCTGCCACAGGGGTGTTTGCAGTGTCAATTTGTTATCTCATCAGGTGTAGCGAAGCATGGAGCGCCATGCCAGGAGAACAGATCTGGTGACAGAAGGGATACTCTGAGGGATTTATGCGCCATAAAGCACTGCTTGGATTTGTGGGAGTCCCAACCCTTCGAGCTCCAGCTGGTATGCCGGGTGCACCCACCCTCCTGACATCCACTCATTGATCACCAACAGACGTGTGGCAATATAGTAAAGGTATAGGTTTACCATTCCCATGTCCCCATCATACAGGGCCATTTGGCAGTGGGCCAACGCCATGTGAGGTCTCGAGTTTCCCCAAAGGAACGAGGTTGACGCTTTGTCTAGGGCATGGAACCAGTGTCTTGGGAGGTGCAGAGGGATATTCTGTAGTATGTAAAGGAAACTGGGAAGGATCATCTTGTACAGAGCGATTTTCCGCATTGGATTTAAGAGAAGAGTTTGCCATCTCCGCAGCTCCTCTTTGGTCCTCTTAAGCAACGGGGCCAGGTTAAGGGACCATGTAAGTTCCGGGTGTATTGCTACCCAAATCCCCAGATATCGGAAACTCAGACGTCGGATTGGGATGTTCATTTGCTAATCCACGCACTCCCGGGAAGGGTGTAGCGGGATCAGTGTGGATTTAGCAGGGTTGATTTTCAGTCCTGAGGCTTCACCGAAGAGTTTGAGGATCTGTAAGCATCGGGGACCCGAGCACGCAGGGTCTCCCATGTAGAGGAGTACATCGACCGCTTACAAGGCTACACTGTCCTCGTGGGATGTGCTCGACCGCCATCCCTGGATTTGGGCATCGCATCTAATGAGGCGGGTCAGGGGTTCAATGGCTAGGGCAAAGAGTAAGGGGGAGAGGGGTCAACCCTGCCTTGTGCCGCGGCCTTTGTGGAACTCCTCCGATAAGACCCCTTTGGTCATGACCCGGGCCGAAGGGTTGGAGTATAGCACCTGAAGTAAGGGCGGAAGCCTGTACAGACCAGTATGGCCTCCAAGTATCCCCAGTCCACCGTATCAAAAGCTTTCTCGAAGTCTATTAACAAGAGAGCGAGGTACGGTGGAAGGAGATGCCGGTGAGCCAAAGCCACCTGTAGGTGTCTCAGGCAGTGTCTCGTGCTCCTGCGTGGCATGAACCCAAACTGATCAGGGTGTATTAGGGTTGTGATTACCCTCTTAAGATGAGTCGCAAGGATAGAGGCGTATAATTTTACCTTGGTGTTGATGAGTGAGATTGGGCGGTAGGCCGAGCAAGAAGTGCCATGCTTTTAATGCTTCTCTAACTGTTAGTAACAGATCTAATTTCAAACTGTATGACATTCTAGAATTTAGCTCCTTGTGTTTTGAAATCCCTGCCCACCACATTTTGTGTATGTAAAATGGCTATCTTCTGAATTTTCTTTTTTACTAGATTGTAAATATCTCGTAGTAGTGTATTTTTTATTAATTTGTCCAGAAAATTTGGGAGTTGAGTCTGAGATTTTTGTACATCAGGCAGGCTGACTCAAAAAAGTATACATTTCCTCATTGGAACTCAGTGTAGTTGATATAAATAAACAGTCAATTTTTTTAAGACTGGATATGGCTCTGACAAGTGCATTGTGAATTTTTTTTTGTGACAGGTCCATTGACTTTTGGGGGGAACACAGATAGACTGAGTTTCCATAGTCCAAACATTATTGGACAAAAGCATTTACAATCAATACTTTGGGAGAAAAAGAAGTAAGGAATAACGAGTCGCAAATTGCAGGTCTGGAGAATACAAGATTTGGTGACAATAGTTACGTATTTTGCTAGGTACAGTTTTTTGTCAATATGGACTTCAAGGTTATACAGTACTTACTTTGAAGTACCAACGCCGAATTGGGACAGCTCCCAAGGTATGGGTCATAATGTAGAATCCTAAAGATTGATGTTGTTAAATATGGGTTAAATTTCTGTTTTTGTTAGATTTAGCTTTAAAAATGTTTGGCCCATCCAGGACGCAATTGTTTTGACTGATAGTCCTGAGATGGGGTTGGGCTGTGCGGTCGTCTTTTAGATTGATGACAATCTAAATGTTACCTAAGTAGAATTTTGTGTTAAATAGTTAAAGTATTGAAGCTACTGGTCGGATGTATAGGTTAAATAATTAAGGTGAGAGTGCTGAACCCACACTCCCCAGTATGGCACAGTTGAGGCAAAACAAATCTTATCTAACTGAGTTTGTTGAAATATGTCAGAGAAAAAGCATTCTAACCAAAAGTAAGCTTTATCGTCAATTGGCAGAGATCTGAGACAATGCAAGAGAATCTGATGGTCTATGGAATAGAATGCAGCGAAACATCCGAGTATAAATACTCCCGAACTACCCCTGTTTAGCCATCTCGAGTCATCAATAGCACATGTTAGGACTGTTCCATGCTGAAACCAAGCCAGAAGCTGCCTGGAGTTGCGTCCAGAATTTATTGTCCACAATGGATTGCGGTTAATTTTAAAAACTCGTCCATGAGCGTACCACATTTAGGAGAAAGGGGATGAGCCTTTAATTTGCTGGGTCCTCAGAGTTCATATTTAGGTTTCTTTAGAATAAGTCTTATGAGAGCATTTTTACCTGACTAAAGGAGTACTCCCTTAGAAAATGAACTTTCCTGCACTGGAGGAAGAGGGCTACATGGGCATCAGTGCACAAATTCATGAAGTACTGTTGCCTTGACAGTTAATCAGTCGAGGTGAGTATTTTGCCTATTTGGTCCTGCAGGACTTTGTAGTCTGAACTGTTCCACAGACTCACCACCACCTGGGGAGGTATTGATTTGGAATTTATTCACAAGGTAAGGATTCTGCGGTTGCAAGTAACCATCAGAAGAACAAGTTTCCTGCCTTTGGTAATGCTCTTTCTGATGGATACTCTATCTGACCGCAGAGTCGTCACAGACCCACCTACCTCCCCGTTCTGGTAAATGGACTCTTCCCATCTAAAAATGTTTCAACCTAAAGATCTGTACACTAGTCAAACCAATTTGCCTAGGGCCTCTATGTCTGACTGCACAGATGAACCTTAGAAACCAGTGTGTTTGTGTGGCACTGATTTGGAGACCCACTTGTTGCTTACGGAGCAGTGCGACATCGGTGTGGAGCTACAAGCCACCACTTACTGGCAAACAGGAGTACTGCTTTTGCGTTTTCAGATCCAATCTCACACCTGAGGGAATATTCACAAGGTGAGAAATCTGCATTTAAATAGAGTATCCATCAGCAAGAGCGTTATTGGAGGTAAGTAACTTGTACTTCTCGTCCGTATTCTTGAAGGCACAGGTAGAAGCCAACATGCCAGTGGCTTCTACATAAGCCTCGACCGACTCACCAGGATTCTGGTACCAACAGCTCCTGTTCATAATGATACATGGAGTGGTATCAAGGTGTAACTCTATTCTCCAGTATTGTATCTTTTATAGATTCACATGCTTAATTCTTCCCCGTCGTCATGGTGGGAGTCCGACGGTAACAGTAAAATAGCAGTATTAAAGCTTAACATTGAAAAGCCCATAAGAATTCCTTAACTTTAGTAACCAATAACCATTGTTAGAAAACATCCAAACTCCAGCCAATCAGAGCTTAGACCATAGAATCTCCTTCCCCTGCAGGGCCACCATACCCTCAAATTTCTTACCGCACGTCGTGTGCTAGGGAGTCTCCCAGAGCTCTGCTCAGTCACAGTGTTTCTACTGTTGCCCTTTTGAACTCTAGCTAAAGAATTATCTCTGCGTTCATTTTTCCTCTGAGGTACCAGTCAGGAGAGTGAGTACCCATTTTTTTCTTTATTATGTCAGAGTCTAAAAAAGGGTTGTTTAGGCCCTGTAAGACTTGTGGAAAGTCCAGACTTTATTCTGAAGACCCACATAAAGAATGCCTATACTGCCTTTACCCAGAGCATAAGCCCAGAGAATGCAAGTACTGTCGTACTTTTTCCTCAAAAACCCTGAAGGACCGTGAGGGTTGGCTGCTTCTCTGGCTGCAAAGGAAGAAAGCAGCAAAGGACTCTGATTCTGAGGAGAAGCCCCATACCTCCTCCAAGAAGAGAAAAGAAGAAGGATTTTCTTCATCTCTTAAGGACCCCAAAAAGTCCAGGTCTCATAGTAAGGAGAGAGTTGAGGAGAAAGGAGGTAAGAAGAGCCAGTCTAGTCCCTCCTCATCACGTCAGAGGTCAGGTTCTGCCCCTCCGTCGATGCCTCCATCTTCTCCCAGGGATTCTTCAACTGACAGAAAGTGCCCATCGACGGGTCCGTTAACGAAGAAATCACCGTCTATGACCTCTGGCTCTACTCCTGTGGGTCTTCCGTTGACGGTTTAGTCAGCGACACCTACTACGTCGACGGTCAAGACGACAACGGCGGCCGCGTCGACGACAGCGGTGATGGTATCTCCGTCGTCGACCGCGGTTAGGCCATCTCCATCGACGAGAGTTTCACCGTCGTCGGCTCAGCAGGTTCGTTCAACGCCGACAGCTATCCTTCCGTCGGCGATCCCGTCGACGACCCCGTTGACGAGGGTGAAGATTGGTCTGCTCCTGAAACCGGCGCCTTCCCTGATGCAGGATTTTTCAAAGGTTTCTCCTCTGCCTCCTGCCCGCCTTCTGGATTTTCAGGAGTCTGAAGATGATGGACCCTTCAGTCCTGCTTACAGTCCTTCGTAACTCCAAGTGAAGTGCCAGGACTCAGAGGATGAAGAGATGATGGAGGATCCATCCACTTATTTGGAAAGAGACTATTCTTTTTCGGATAGGGAACGTCCCACTTCTCATCGTTTGGACGCTTTCCAAGAACACTATCCGTATGAGGAGCAAGAAGAACAAGCTCAGGCAAGAAGGCTTGAAATTAATGAAAACGCCAGCTTCTATTCCTGCTGAGGTACCGAAGTTGGACAAGAAATACAAGGCACCTGAAGACTCTCCTGCGTGCCTGATCGGGCATCCCCGGCCTGATTCAGTCATTATGCAGGCAGCTCAGAGGAGGTCGAAGAATCCTTCCTCACCGTGCGCGGCTCCCCCTGACAAGGAAGGGCGCCGTTTGGATAACATTGGCAAAAGTTTCTCCGCTTTGTTAGCCACTGCCATCAGAGCCTCCAACGCCTGAGCTATCCTTGGAAGGTATGACCGCCAGATGTGGTCCGATATCTCGGCTTTGCTGGAATTCCTTCCAGAAGACAAGAAGGAGGCACGTGAGGTGCTATCGGAGGGTGAAAAGGCTTCCTCGGAAATGATTTTTTTTTACAATTCTTTTTATTGAAAAACCGGACTGGACCGTCAGCAGAAATGCATACAGTAGCGGTGACGATAAAATGATAACACAGGGCAGGCAAGCGATACATCAGCACGTAATCAAGCATTAAAGTAATTACAGTTCCCCACTTCTCGGCCCCAATATTCCCAGTTCGTTCCTCGACTGCGGGGGCTGACATATCACCCCCCTATAATTGTTCCAACTCTCCCAGATCTGAGTCCACTTGGTGGGGCACCCACTGGCTTCATATATGGTCTTTTCCGTGATCATGCACCAATCCATATCTTTACTCCAATCAGCTATACACGGTGGGTCATTTTTCCTCGGAAATGATTGATGTGGCCATAGACATTTCTTCAACGGCCTTCAGACAGATGGCAGGAACGGTGGTACTCAGACGACAAGGGTGGCTGAAGGCTACTGCTCTTCGTCCAGAGGTTCAGGCAAAAATTCTCGACATGCCATTCGATGGTGAATTGCTTTTTGGGAAGCATGTGGATGAAGCTTTGCAATCAATCAAAAAGTATACGGAGACAGCTAAATCCTTAGTAAACCTTCAGCAAAAAAGATTTTCTTCTTTCCGGGGCAGAGAGCAATATCTCTCTCGCCCTCAGCTTCAGCAGCGTTTCCAGCCCTATCGCCAACAGGGTTTTCGTACACAGTACTCTTCTCAGCCCTTTCGGCAAACCTCAACATCGACCTACTCTAGACCAGCAGCACGTCGACGCCAACCATCAGGAGGTAGGGCTCACGATTCTAACAAGAGACAATGAGGTTTCACAGGCCCATGCTACCGCAGTCCCACTTCAATTCGGCTTCATTTGCTCCAAATTCTTCAAACAATGGAAACTTATATCTTCCGACAAGTTGGTTTCTCCACGGTCACACCCTGGAATTTGTTCAACAGCCTCCGAACATGCCTCCACGAAGGACATCTCATCGCCATCTTCGTATTCTCAAGAAGGAGGTCCGGTTGCTCTTAACCAAGCAGACAATCGAAGAAGTGCCGCCCGATCAACATAATCGGGGGTTCTATTCCCACTTCTTTTTGATAAAAAGAAAGATGGGAAAATGGAGGTAGATAATGGACTTAAGATCTCTTAACAAGTTCATCAAATCCCAACTTTTCAGAATGTTATTGCTCCAGGAAATTCTGCTTCTAATGGATACAGGAGACTATATGTCCTCACTGGATCTTCTGGACGCATATTTTCACGTTCCCATTCATCCAAAACATCGTCAATTTCTGAGGTTGGAGGTGGCAGGGTGCCATTACCAATTTCGAGTACTTCCTTTCGGGCTGAAATCGGCTCCAAGAGTCTTCACCAAGTGCTTGGCTCCGGTGGCGGCCTTTCTACGGCGAACCGATCATCAAGTATTCCCTTACCTAGACTACTGGTTGCTCAAGGCCCCATCGCTTCAAGCCGCCAAGAGATCGACGGACGCCTGTGTCCAACTCTTTGCTCCCTGGGACTCAGAATAAACTGGGAGAAGTCCTCCCTTTATCCCTCCAGGTCAGTAGTGTTTCTAGGAGCAACTCTGGACACTACACACTCGAAAGCCTTTCCTCAAAAGAAAGAATCCTACGACTGCAAAGGACAGTTAGGGGTCTGTCCCCAAAAAGGTGCGTTTCAGTAAGGACATACAAATCAATGCTGGGAGAAGTCCTCCCTTTATCCCTCCAGGTCAGTAGTGTTTCTAGGAGCAACTCTGGACACTACACACTCGAAAGCCTTTCCTCAAAAGAAAGAATCCTACGACTGCAAAGGACAGTGAGGGGTCTGTCCCCAAAAAGGTGCGTTTCAGTAAGGACATACAAATCAATGCTGGGATGATGTCATCCTGTATCCCGCTGATTCCAAATTGCCGCTTAAGGATGAGGCCTCTCCAGGAGGAGCTCGACGCTCAATGGAGGCAATCTCAAGGCTCATTCGAGGACATCATATCAATCACTTCAAGGATGGTCTCAGCAATGTCCTGGTGGATGGTCAAAGACAATCTTTCACAAGGTCTCTCTTTCCTCATGAAGAAACCAAGGTTAGTCATGACATCAGATGCTTCCATGGATGGGTGGGGGGGCTCACCTGCAAGGTTTGCAGGTCCACGGAAAATGGTCTGTTCAGGAAGCTCAGTGTCACATAAACTTCCTGGAACTCAAAGCGGTCTTTCTGGGTCTTCAAGCATTCCTGCCAAAAGTCAGGAGATCATTGATCCTGATCCGTACGGACAACACCACCACCATGTTTTATCTGTTAAAGCAGGGAGGGACAAGATCTCAGACCCTATCAATCCTGGCTCAACAGATTTGGGAATGGCTGATAGCCAACGACATATCGATTCAGGTTCAGCATGTGCCAGGAGTCAAGAACGATTTGGCGGATTCTCTCAGCAGAGACACAAGGCAGTGTCACGAGTGGGAACTAGACAACGAGCAGTTGCAAAAGGTTTTTCACTGCTGTGGATTTCCAACCCTAGATCTGTTCGCTACATCTCTCAACAAAAAATGCAGATCCTTCGCCAGCAGGTTCCCTCAACCAGGTTCTCTGGGAAATGCCTTCCATTTCTCATGGGAGGGAGCGTTCGCCTACGCATTCCCTCCGTTTCCTCTCATTCCAAAATTTCGCCAAAAGATCAAACGGTAACCTTGCGTGTCTCCTCATCACACAGAGTTCGGCCGATTCGAAATTTCTGAGGAATGCCAAACAATACTACAGAATGCTTGTGCTTCCTCCACGATGAAATGTTACTCGGCCAAGTGGAAAAGGTTCTGTATATGGTGTGCCACGAACTCTCTTGATCCGCTTTCTTCGTCACCTGGGGACGTTTTGCCTTAACTATTATCGCTTTCCAAGGCTTGTTTGGCGCATGCATCCATCAGGGTTCACTTGGCGGCAATCTCCAGGTACAGACGTCGTTCTGGTTCTTTGTCCCTGTGGTCTAATAGACTAATAAAGGAATTTATGAGAGGACTTTTCAGGGTTTACCCTCCAGTAAGACCTCCTCCAGTACAATGGCAGTTAAATACTGTCCTGTCGCAGCTTATGAAATCACCTTTTGAACCTATCCACAAATGCGACTTAAAGTATCTCTCTCGGAAGGCGACCTTCCTGTTAGCTATCACGTCAGCAAGACGTGTTAGTGAGATCCAAGCCTTCACGACAACGGAGCCTTACCTTCATTTCTTTCCAGACAAGGTGATTCTTCGGACAAACCCATCTTTCATTCCTCAAGTGCCTTCAGCATTTCATCTAAATGAACCAGTGGTTTCGCCCTCCTTCTTTCAATCTCCTTCTTCTCCAGCTGAGAGGGCACTCCATTCTCTGGACATTAAAAGATGTCTGAAACTCTACTTGCAAAAGACTCAATCTTTCAGAAAGTCTTCTCAGCTACTTGTCGCATTTTCTGCCCCTAGGAAGGGTCAGGCTTTGACGCGGGCATCTATCGCTCGTTGGGACTCATCAGTTATTCTCTTTTGCCATGAGAGGGCTGGCCGTCCTCTGGTTGCCAAAGCCACAGCGCACTCAACACGTAAGGTGGCAGCTTCCTCCGCCCTGTTCGCTGGGGTGTCCTTGCCGGATATCTGCAGGGCAGTGACGTGGGCGAACGTCCATACCTTCACAAAGCATTACTGCTTGGATGCCTCGCAGAAGGCGGATGTGGCAGTTGGTCAAGCTGCTTTAAGGTGTTTATTCGCATAAGGTACAATGTTTAAGCCTGTTCCCTACTATAAGTTTACTGTTTGTTTTGATAACATTTTTCAGATGTTCTTAAATATTTTCCATTTTTGTGTGTGTGTGTATATATATATATATATATATATATTTCACACCACTTTCCCAACGGGACATCCGCTCGCACTCACGAGTAAGGAGACTTCCAATAGCATAAGTTGCAGCTTATATTTTATTACAGCATGCCAGAAAACATCTCTACGCGTTTCAGTCTCTCCAGAGACCTTGCTCACGAGATCAACAAACCAACAGGCACTGCGTTTTTTTATCTTTTTAAACATGCAGAACCAATGATTACATCACTTCCTGTAGCCAACAGCTAAGCATTCTGGATCATGTAGTGAAACCTACGTCCCAATGAATAACCACTAAAGTGATAAAACAATATGTGAAAAATGTAACTAATTTAAGACACTGGTTAAAAAATATGTATATAAATCTGTACATATGGCGAAATTAAATTCACTCCCAATTAAAATTGCGAATTATTATATACCCACTACACTTCCTACAAGTAAAAAGGAGGAGGGTTTTTTTATTGAATTTACCTTCCACTTGTTTCTTATGCTTACTAGTGCATCTCCAATTGCCATCTTCAGTCCCCATAGATCGGATTGAAAACAATTATGTCAATCTGATTCTGCACTATGATTGTGCACCAGATCCCGCCCTCTAGTGGGCCCTCTTGTCTCCTTCACACTAATGCCCTCAAGTGGGCGTATGGCTTCGTATCCTATAAGACAACTTCTCCTGCTAATATTGAGTTGTTAATGACCTATCTATAGCCAGTTGCACTACTTAGCAATTCTCAATTTGTTATATCATGGCAGTAATTCACATTGCATCACTTCTCCGCAATATATCTACTGTACATTACTTAATTAACTCGCCAACAAGATTTCTTATTCATATGTCTACAAGTGTGAAATTAAAAAAATATATTAAAAAAAATAATGAAACCCAATTGATCATGTGTAATCACCCATTGTCTACAAATTTCTATCTACTCAAAAAGCCCTGTGTGTTAAAATATAAGGAGACCAATATAAGATTAATACTCTGGGATTATATATGTCATAGGAGATTATCAAGTTCAAATTTACAAATGATAATGAAGCTCTTCGTCTTGATTCAATCCATTAGGAGTGAGAGTCCGAAAGTTCAAGATGTGTCGTGATTCTTTCTGCCTTAGAGTTCTTTCTCTATCTCCCCCTCTCGGATGCATTCCTACTGATTCCACAGCATAGAATTTAAGATCTTTCCAATTGCCTCTATGTTCTTTTTCCATGTGTTTGGCAACTGCATTGCTCCTGTCAGTGTTGATAGTAGCACGTACATGCTCCAAAATACGTTTTTTTAATTCGCATATCGTGCTGCCCACATATTTTAAGGAACATGGGCATTCAATTATGTATATTACAAATTGACTTTTACAATTGATAAGTTGTTGGATTTTCCAAACACGTTTGTTGGCCATCATTACTTCCTTGGTGTTCTTGGCAATTGCACAGACTTTACAATTGGTGCACTTGAAAAAACCCATTGGTTTCAGCCATGTCTCTTGTTTCCTTTTCTTTTTGAAGTGGCTGTGAACCAGTTGATCCCTAAATATGCCAGTTCTTTCGCATAATTTTCATTACTTGTTGATTTTCTGTGGAATATGTCGTTATTAGACGTATTTTTTGTTGTTCATCTTCATTATTCTGGGCTTGTCTTTCTTTTAACAGATCAGTTCTAGGTACTGTCAATGTTCGTTGTAAAGAGGTGTTGATGGCTTTTGAGTTGTATTTACGTTTTTTAAATCTTTCTGTTGCCAGTCGATGATTTCTTTGCCATTCTTCCTCCTGGGAACATATTCTTTTAATTCTGAGAAATTCCCCGTAGGGGATGTTTTTGATTAGACTGCTTTGATGAAAACTTTTCGCATGTAGAGCTGCATTCGTTGCTGTACTTTTACGATGTAGGGTGGTATGTACTGTAATGAAGATGAACAACAAAAAATACGTCTAATAACGACATATTCCACAGAAAATCAACAAGTAATGAAAATTATGCGAAAGAACTGGCATATTTTACATATGGATCCATCAGTTGCTAAGATAGTGGGAGATCATCCAAACATTACTTTCAGACGGGCTAAAAACCTTAGGGATCAACTGGTTCACAGCCACTTCAAAAAGAAAAGGAAACAAGAGACATGGCTGAAACCAATGGGTTTTTCAAGTGCACCAATTGTAAAGTCTGTGCAATTGCCAAGAACACCAAGGAAGTAATGATGGCCAACAAACGTGTTTGGAAAATCCAACAACTTATCAATTGTAAAAGTCAATTTGTAATATACATAATTGAATGCCCATGTTCCTTAAAATATGTGGGCAGCACGATATGCGAATTAAAAAACGTATTTTGGAGCATGTACGTGCTACTATCAACACTGACAGGAGCAATGCAGTTGCCAAACACATGGAAAAAGAACATGGAGGCAATTGGAAAGATCTTAAATTCTATGCTGTGGAATCAGTAGGAATGCATCCGAGAGGGGAGATAGAGAAAGAACTCTAAGGCAGAAAGAATCACGACACATCTTGAACTTTCGGACTCTCACTCCTAATGGATTGAATCAAGACGAAGAGCTTCATTATCATTTGTAAATTTGAACTTGATAATCTCCTATGACATATATAATCCCAGAGTATTAATCTTATATTGGTCTCCTTATATTTTAACACACAGGGCTTTTTGAGTAGATAGAAATTTGTAGACAATGGGTGATTACACATGATCAATTGGGTTTCATTATTTTTTTTAATATATTTTTTTAATTTCACACTTGTAGACATATGAATAAGAAATCTTGTTGGCGAGTTAATTAAGTAATGTACAGTAGATATATTGCGGAGAAGTGATGCAATGTGAATTACTGCCATGATATAACAAATTGAGAATTGCTAAGTAGTGCAACTGGCTATAGATAGGTCATTAACAACTCAATATTAGCAGGAGAAGTTGTCTTATAGGATACGAAGCCATACGCCCACTTGAGGGCATTAGTGTGAAGGAGACAAGAGGGCCCACTAGAGGGCGGGATCTGGTGCACAATCATAGTGCAGAATCAGATTGACATAATTGTTTTCAATCCGATCTATGGGGACTGAAGATGGCAATTGGAGATGCACTAGTAAGCATAAGAAACAAGTGGAAGGTAAATTCAATAAAAAAAACCCTCCTCCTTTTTACTTGTAGGAAGTGTAGTGGGTATATAATAATTCGCAATTTTAATTGGGAGTGAATTTAATTTCGCCATATGTACAGATTTATATACATATTTTTTAACCAGTGTCTTAAATTAGTTACATTTTTCACATATTGTTTTATCACTTTAGTGGTTATTCATTGGGACGTAGGTTTCACTACATGATCCAGAATGCTTAGCTGTTGGCTACAGGAAGTGATGTAATCATTGGTTCTGCATGTTTAAAAAGATAAAAAAACGCAGTGCCTGTTGGTTTGTTGATCTCGTGAGCAAGGTCTCTGGAGAGACTGAAACGCGTAGAGATGTTTTCTGGCATGCTGTAATAAAATATAAGCTGCAACTTATGCTATTGGAAGTCTCCTTACTCGTGAGTGCGAGCGGATGTCCCGTTGGGAAAGTGGTGTGAAATAGTATCGGCTTGGCTCTGCCGAAACCGCAACCGCACCGCCAAGAGCGCCCAGGAGTCAGAAGAGTGGGCCGTTGTGAAAGAATATATATATATATATATATATTTGTCTTTTAGCATTCATATGCATTATTGTGTATTCAGATTAAATGATTGTTTATTGGGTCGCATGGTGGGATGGTTCACCTTCCCGCCGCCTTCGGCCTTTTGTTTCTCTAAGTACTGCTTGCTATTCTGATTCAAGCATGTGAATCTATAAAAGATACAATACTGGAGAAAAAACAAGTTACTGACCTGTACACTGTGGTTCTCCAGTATTGATATATTTTATAGATTGACATGCAACCCTCCCTCCTCCCCTCTTCAGGTTCACCTTCCATACCTCTTCATTTCCTAGGGCACTCGTGCTCGAAATCTGAGGGTATGGTGGCCCTGCAGGGGAAGGAGATTCTATGGTCTAAGCTCTGATTGGCTGGAGTTTGGATGTTTTATAACAATGGTTATTGGTTACTAAAGTTAAGGAATTCTTATGGGCTTTTCAATGTTAAGCTTTAATACTGCTATTTTACTGTTACTGTGGGACTCTTACCATGACGACGGGGAAGATTCAAGCATGTGAATCTATAAAAGATATCAATACTGGAGAACCACAGTGTACAGGTAAGTAACTTGTTTTTTCTCCTTTTTCTTGAAATAAACATCCCATTCTTCATTTTTTCTGCTACTGAAATATGGTCAAATAAATGTCTGCTCTCCTAACCCAGACAATTATGCAATAGTGCCTGCGCTTTCTTTTTTGTGTTGAGCTCTGTTCCATCTATAGAAACTAAATTCATTTCAAAACTCTTTTTCAACTACTTTTTAGGTCGAGCCTGGGCAGCGCATGTTCTGCTCTGCGACATGCTGTATTGGAGTATGGAATAGAAGCCCCGCCCGCTCTCCGCCTATATTTGTCTTGGCTTATGTCATTGCCCTTCGTAAATGCTGGCTTCTGATTCGTTAAAAGGCTTGTTAGTACCTCCCTGTCTTCATTTGTAACCTCCCATGAGAACTGGCCCTTTTACTTCGGTTGTTACACGGTATGTTTTTTTTAGTCTGTAAGCACAATTTTTTTTAATGAGTTTCTCCTACTGCAGGCAGGCCATGCTTTAATGCAACATTCAGCGTGCCATGCATGCTTTCACTTTACAAGCAGCCCGGAACAATGGCGGACACTTCTTTGAATAGGTCTCGCATTTCAAGTTTGAGCTATTACCATTGTAAATGACAATTACTTTTATTTATGTCTTAATTATCAAAACAGATAAATAAAAGGCATTGTCATTTACAATGCCAATAGCTTAAACTCTCGCGAATGCGAGATCTACTGCATTGCAAATGCTTGTTATTTGTTGCTCATAGCATCAAAGTAGCCGGCATTGCCATTGCATTCAATACACCTAACACTGTGAAATGTATGTGCCTGCAGTATTGTCCACTAGCGATGAAATTAGTTAACCGGCTAATGATGGGTATGGTGCACAAAATTAACTGTAAGATATAAATGTGGTAATATGTCAGTTTACAATTTCCAATATTCTTTAAATGTATTTGTCCTCCGGTGTTCAGGCACACACTAATGAAGTATAATGTTTTTTCACATGTTTAATCTCCATGTAGAAGTCTATTTTTACTATTAATTAATGTCTAGCAACGTCTTCAATAGTCTCTACTTGGAACCCAAATTTGATCACGAGATTGCGTGCGGGCTTTGCTCCAGCAAGACAGGCAAATGGTGGACATTGCTTCAGTAGAGTTACCAGTAAGAAACCAGGCTGTGCGTTCCTGGTTTGCAAAGTCTGTACTGCGGTCCTGATGTGTGCTGTGCAGATGCACAGCTCATAGAAAGATGCCTCAACTCAAAGGAGACCTCTCCCATCAAGGGCAAGTGCCAGACTGCACAGAGGTAAAACCCCTCCTACATAGAGATAAAGCACCTTACCAAGAAGAAACATCTATCCCTGCTATGCAAAGCTGTAAAGGGCACCTCCTGTACTTGTCACCAACGAGCATGTAGTAACTGTTACAACCACTGCTGGAATGAAGGGGAAACCAGCCAGATCCCCAATCCAGCAGCTGCTATTCAGCCAGAATGGAGATCTGTCTGTCCCAGTGAAATATGGTTTATTGGTCCTGGTATAATTTGCCAACACTGGGACACAATTCAGAAGCACCTGCATGTTGTCTTTTTTCTGCTCTCAGCAGCGACATGCAGGCAGTGAGGGGACTTCTTCATCTGAAAGAAACATGTAGTGATAGATTCCTTACCTTGAAATATCCCCAGGCGTCAGTCTGGATCCGGAAAGTTTTCGTCAGCAATACCCCTGCGCGTCGGAAGGTGGCGTCGTGCGGCTCCGCGTCCGTCGTAGGCGTCGTGATCGCCGGGATGATGTCGCGGCAGCTACTTAGACGCCGCCCTCGCGCGCTGACAACAGTTATTTCTTTTTCCACGCCAGCAAGCGCAGATCCGGAGAGAGCGGTACCCCCAGTCTTTTTTGATTGAGTTTTTGGAGATTTTTTGTCTCAGCTTTTTGAGTTGACCGACTCCTGGTGCAGTTAGGGATGCCCGGGTTTAAGTCTTGCGAGGACTGTCATCGGATGATGTCGGTGACGGACCCGCACCACGTGGGTCTCCTGCCTGGGGCGCGCCCACGACCCCAAGTCGTGCCCCGACTGCTGGTCCATGGCACCGAAGTCTTTGCGGGAGCGGTCCCGAAAGCTGCTTGAAGCCCGGCAGTCGGCTCCGCGCCGTGAAAGGTCCCGGTCCAGAGGGAGGTCGAGGGACCGGTCGAGGAGCCACTACCATCGGAAGTCGTCCGAATCGAAGTCTTCGCACTCGGGGTCAGGTAAGACGAAGCGCCAAAAGAAGTCGAAGAAACGTCATCGTTCCCCGACTTCCCCTCGCCAGTCGCACAACTTGGCTGAGGGAGCGGGTGGTGCCACCCCTGCGGCTCCGGCGGAGCCTACGTAGTCGCCGGTGACCTACCCGCCCTTCCCGGGTTCATCGGCGACTCCGACCCAGGTACAGGAATTCCTGTCTGCTATGGCTCGCCTATTTGGGCCGTCTGGCCCCTCCGGTGCGCTTTCGGGCCCCACGGGCCCGACTGCGAGTCCACACCCTTTGATGCCGGTGGCTCCGGCCCCGCCGTCGCCGTCGGCCTCGGCACCGCAGGACCCCCGTGGATCCCGTCATGGACCCGGTCGACGCCGGTTGACCTCGTGACACCTCCACTGACGTCGACACCACGTTTCACGTCGCCCGGCATGCCGGACGACGTCGTCCCCGGTTTCAGCCCCGAAGTGGAGACGTGCCGGAACGGTGTCGTCCGACGCCGATTCCGACGCCGTTTGGGAATCTGTTTCCCTATCTACATCCTCCTCCTTTTCTGCCTGTACAACAGCATGAGGAGGAAGGGGAGGACTGGGAGGGGTCTGAGAACCCTCTCGCTGCTCAATGCGAGTATGACCCGGACTGGGCAGAGGAGTTGGGGGATGCCAGTGGTCTGGACACCTCTCCAGACCTTGGCATGCTGTCTCCTCCTGCCGTGGCTACGGAGGAGGGTGCCTCTTTTTCTGTGGTGTTGCGTAGGGCAGCCGGGGCTCTCCACCTCGAGCTACCTACTGTGGCCGTCAGAACTAACCTCCTGACGGAAGTGCTTCAGCCAGCAGTCACCTCTGCGGAACCACTGCTGCCCTTTAATGACGCACTTTCGGACGATCTTTTGGGCTCCGGGTCCAGGCCCAACACAGGGGCTCCTGTGGACAGGAACATGGCCCGACGCCATCGCCCGTCCCCGGGCGACCCAATCTTACTCTCCCAACACCCCACCCCTGAGAGCTTGGTTGTCCAAGCCTCCGCTTCCCCAAGCGCATTCCCTTCCGCCCCCCCGGACAGGGAATCCAAGAGACTGGAACAGTTTGGGAAGAAGGTTTTTTCTTCCGCCAGTCTAGGGCTGCGGTCTGTGAACACCGCATGCCTCTTGGGCCGTTATTCTCACTCCCTGTGGGATACGGTAGCGCAGGTGCTGCCTCAGTGTCCGGAGGAAGCTCGGACACTACTCTCCCAGGCTATTGCTGAGGGGAGGGATGCAGCTAAGTTCACGATCCGTTGTGGCCTTGACACCGCCAACTTGCTGGGCAGGGCGATTTCCACGACAGTGGGCTCCAACGCCACGCCTGGCTGAGGACAACTGGCTTCTCGGGGGATGTCCAAAACACTTTGATGGACATGCCCTTTGATGGCATTCGCCTCTTTGGCAACAAGGCAGACAGTGCTTTGGAGAGATTTAAGGACTCTCGGGCTACGGCCAAGTCCTTGGGCCTTTCGGCCAAACGGCCTCCTCAGCCTTCTGCCTTTCGCTCCTTCCGTGCTCGCGGAAGGGGCAACCCACCACGTTCGCAACAGAGCCACAGGCCGGCGCAACAGTCCACGCACGGACGTGGGTACCGCTGCGGTGGTTCAAGGGGCCAGCAGACGGGTCAGTCCACCTCCACTCCAGCCACCACTGCCTCCAAACCTTCCTAGTCCGACCTTTCAGGCCCACCAAACGCCAGTGGGTGGCAGGCTTCGCCATCACCTCCCCCACTGGCGCACCATCACGTCGGAAAGGTGGGTTTTACAGATAGTCCGAAGGGGCTACTCCCTCCACTTCGAGACTACCCCCTCCACTTCGAGACTACCCCTCCAGCCATGCCACCTCAATACCACCGCATGTCGGGGGATCACTTGGCACTTCTCCAGCAGGAAGTTGTGGCCCTCTTGGCCAAGGGGGCCAGGGAGCGCGTTCCAACGCCGGAAGTAGGTTGTGGTTGTTATTCTCACTACTTTTTGATTCCAAAGGAGAACAAGGGCCTGCGTCCTATCTTGGACCTTCGGAACGTCAATCTCTTCCTACGGAAGGAGAAGTTCAAGATGCTCACACTTGCTCAGGTATTGTCTGCCCTAGACCCACAAGACTGGATGGTAGTGTTGGACTTGCAGGACGCTTACTTTTATATCCCCGTCCTGCCGGCCCACCGGCATTACCTGCGGTTCACGGTAGGCCACGAGCATTTTCATTTCACTGTGCTTCCTTTCGGCCTTACCAGCGCCCCTCGGGTGTTCACGAAAGTGATGGCGGTGGTCGCAGCTCATCTGCGCAGATCAGGGGTTTCGGTCTTCCCCCTATCTCGACGACTGGTTGTTGAAGGCGGGCTCGCCCCAGGCAGTCGTCTACCACCTCCAGACTACGGCCGACCTCCTGCATTTGCTGGGGTTCTCCATCAAAGTGCCGAAGTCGCACCTGATTCCCTCTCAGAAGCTCCTCTTCATCGGAGCAGTTCTGGACACAGCGCAATTTCGGGTCTATCCTCCCGAACAGCGAGTCCAGGATATTCGGGCTATGATTCCAATCTTTCAGCCCTTATCCTGGGTTTCGGTCAGGATGACCTTGAGGCTGCTGGGCCTCATGGCCTCCTGCATCCTGCTGATCAATCATGCTAGATGGCATATGCGGGCTCTGCAGTGGGACCTGAAGTTCCAGTGGGCGCAGCATCAGGGGAATCTGTCCGACTACGTCCAGATCTCGGAGGGCACTGCAAAACAGTTGCAGTGGTGGCTCGCGAACCAGCATTGGGTCAGCAGCAGATCCCTCTCCCTTCCCCAACCGGAGCACACAGTGGTGACGGACGCGTCCCTCCTGGGATGGGGCAGCCACATGGGAGAGGCGGAGATCAGAGGCCTCTGGTCTCCGGCGGAGTCCAAGCTCCATATCAACATTCTGGAGCTCCGGGCGATCCTACTTGCACTCAAAGCATTCCTTCCCTCTGTCAAGGGGAGAGTAGTGCAGGTGTTCACAGACAACACCACCGCCATGTGGTACTGCAACAAACAGGGCGGGGTGGGGTATTGGACCCTATGTCAGGAGGCTCTGCGCCTCTGGACATGGCTGGAACATCAGGGCATTTCCCTGGTGGTTCAACACCTGGCAGGTTCACTGAACGCCAGGGCGGACGAACTCAGCCGCAGGTGCATGATGGATCACGAATGGCGCCTTCACTCGGACGTGGCGCAAGGTCTCTTTCAACAGTGGGGAGAGCCTTGGTTAGATCTATTCGCCACCGAAGAGAACGCGCAATGTCAGCAGTTCTGCGCGTTGGAATTTCCAAGGCGGCACTCGCTCGGCGACGTTTTTTGTTGCGAGTGGAGTTGCGGTCTATTGTACGCCTTTCCGCCTATACCACTTCTACCCAGAGTGCTGAAGAAGATCAAACGCGACCGGGCCCAAGTCATTCTTGTGGCTTCGGACTGGGCTCAAAGAGTTTGGTATCCCGAGCTACTCAGTATGAGCGTGGATCCCCCGATCCGACTGCCTCTTCGGGAGGATCTTCTGTCGCAGCAGCAGGGGACGGTCCTCCACCCGAACCTGTCCAGCCTCCACCTCCTTGCGTGGAGATCGAGCGGCGACAGTTGATTCCATTTCACTTGCCTCCCAAAGTCTGTGATGTCATTCTGGCAGCCAGGCGTCCCTCCATTAAATCGGTATACGCCTGCAGGTGGAACAAATTTGTGGCATGGTGCACAGCAAAGGCTGTGGATCCACTTTCCGCCCCTCTTTCTGAGGTCCTACTGTTCCTTCTTTCTTTAGCCCAGCAGGGCTCTGCTCTGGGCACTATCAAGGGCTACCTTTCTGCAATTTCAGCCTTTCTCAGGCTACCTGATCAGCCCTCTCTTTTCAAGTCCCCTGTTGTAAATAGATTTCTCAAAGGCATTACTCACCTTTTCCCTCCTATTCCGTTTGTGATGCCACAGTGGGACTTGAATCTTGTTCTTACTTATTTGATGTGCGCTCCCTTTGAGCCGCTTCACAACTGTCCTCTTCGTTTATTAGCCTTGAAGACTGCTTTCCTGGTTGCCATCACCTCCGCTAGGCGCGTGAGTGAGCTACAGGCTCTTTCATGTAAACCTCCTTTTCTTTCTGTTCATCCGGAAGAGAGGCTCCACCGTCTGGACCCAAAACGTGCGATCTCATTTTATCTCAACCGCACACAACAGTTCCGGGTGGATGACCAGCTCTTTGTTGGCTACGTAAGCGCCAAGAAAGGCCGGGCTGTACACAAGAGGACTATCTCCCGCTGGGTTGTCTTGTGTATAAAAGCCTGCTATTCTCTGGCTAAAAAGGAGCCTCCGGTGGGGCTGCGCGCCCATTCTACCAGGGCAACAGCAGCTACTACTGCATTGGGACGTGGTGTCCCCCTGCAAGACATCTGTCAGGCAGCCACATGGGCCTCGCTGCACACTTTTACTAGGCATTATTGCCTTGACAGCCAAGTCCGGAGAGACGGCTTCTTTGGCGTTCTGTTCTCCGTGACTTTCTGGTGTGATCTTGGTTCGCAGACCCACCACCGGGGTTGATATTGCTGGGGTATCTATTCTAAGGTAAGGAATCTATCACTACGTGTTTCTTTCAGATGAACAAGTTATTTACCTTCGGTAACGATATATCTGTAAGAAACATTAGTAGTGATAGATTCCTACCGCCCACCCATCCTCCCCGTTCTGCGAACTGATTTCTAGGGT
Organism: Calotriton arnoldi; assembly: GCA_963921515.1. Lineage (NCBI taxonomy): Eukaryota > Metazoa > Chordata > Amphibia > Caudata > Salamandridae > Calotriton > Calotriton arnoldi. Next base: position 273,485 of record CAWUFW010015737.1, on the reverse strand, counting down.
TAAGGTCATCCCTTTCAGGGCCCTAGTTTCAATGCACCAGTGGTCAGTATCTTGCATGGCTCTGCGTTCCTGGCGCGAAAAGTCGTGTACAGAACTGACGTCAGCACGCAAGGGCGGCGTCTAAGTAGCTGCTGCGACGTCATCCCGGCGATCACGACGCCTATGACGGACGCGGAGCCGCACGACGCGCAGGGGTACTGCTGACGAAAACTTTCCGGATCCAGACTGACGCCTGGGGATATTCTAAGATAAGGAATCTATCACTACTAATGTTTCTTACAGATATATCGTTACCAAAGGTAAGTAACTTGTTCATTATGTCTCGCTTTTGACATCACATACACAGCAAGTGATATTGTATACAACAAGGGGCTTGCAGCCCACCCATTACTTACCATTTGTTGGCTTCTTTGTCACTATTATTTGCTGCTTTCTAATTGTCAGTGTGTGCCAGCCTCACTTCCTCTTCTTTCTGGTGTGGCATGGACTAAGTACTGGTTGCTTCAGCTGTCTTGCTGACCTTCCACTGTGATTAAAGTACTATTTTTATTTTTTGTTCTCTGTAGCTTCTTCCTCTCCCACCCCTGTCTATATTGCTTCTTTCCCTTCCCACATCCAGCCCCCCATTGTCCATCTTGCTATTTCCCCTTCCACCCCAACCTCCACCACCCTGTTGAACGTGTTGTTTCTCCTCTCCACCCCCATGTCTGTTTTGCTTCTTCACTCCCCCCTTTTGTTGTTCATGTTACCCACTCCCCAATTGGCATAAGAAAACAAGCAGTGGCAAAGCTAATAGGTCTCGCCTACGCAACAGCTGTTTGCTTTGGCAATGTATTTTATCCATGTTGTACACCAGTGCGTGGCTGCTGTTCAGCATGGTAAAGGTTAGTGGCATAGAGGAGAGGGGAGTGGCGTTAAGTGGTGTTGAATGGACTCGAGCAGAGTTTCCTGGAGTGCAGTGGAGTGGCGGGAAGTGGCATAGTGTGAAGTGGTGTGTCATGGAGTAGAGTGAAGGAGTGGAGTGGCATAGAGTGACGTAGAGTGACATAAAGTGGACTAGACTGTTGTAGAGTGGGTGGTGTAGTGTGTTGTGGAGTGGCACAGAGTAGTGTGAAGTAGAGTGTTGGTTCGACCTTTAATGGAGTGGTGTAAAGTGGTGTGGAGTAGAGTGGAGTGTCATAGGCCCATATGTACAAACCAATTTTGCATTTCTTAACGGTCCGAATCGCTATTTGGGACCGTTAAAAAATGCAAAACTGCATTTTGGTATGTACGAAAGGCATATGCGGCGTCGCAAAATGAGATTTCTACTCAGTAGAAATCGCACTTTGTAAATGGCAAAATAGGAAATCGCTAATAGGGCGGGCCTTCCCCAGCTTGGCTGGGTTGAGGAGCATACGCCGGGGCCCTTGGCGGCCCGGTGGAGGCCTCCCCCGTGCGGCCTGGCCTGGGACCGCTGGGCGGGCCCAGGGATGGGTTAAGCTCCGCCATGGGTCCGGGTCAGAGGTCCGCTGGGGACCCCCATTCTCAGCCCCGGACCGGAGGCCCAGCTGGGGTCTCCGAGCCCCCAGGACGCAGAGCCCCCGAGCCCTGCATGGGCCCTCCGGTGAAGGCTCGGGCGGGCAGATGGGCGTCCTTCTGGCCGGGCCTTTCTCCTCGGCCATCTGGTCGCGTGCAATGCTTTCCAATGGGGCGACCAGATGGCCGGGCTGGCCTGGAAGTCCCGATGAGGGCTCGCCCGCCTCTCCGATCCCAGCCAGGGCTCCATAGGTCGGGCGCCCCGTGCCCTGGGTCCCCTCCGTCACTCGGTGCGCACGGGTTACCAGAAAGAAGGGTAGCTTTCCTCCGGATTACTAGGGACAGGGTATGCCGTAACCGGCTTGGGCTGGCGGTTCTCAGCCGGGGACCAGATGGGCTGGGACCGGGCACCACCTTCCCCCCCTGTCCGGGGCTCCTTCTTCCGGCCTGCTGCGTGGCAAAGTGCCTGGGACGGGCTCCATCGGGCCCGGGCGGTTCTCCCTTGGGCCTCCGGGCCCAAGAGCTCTGGCCGGGCGCTCCCTACACTGTGCTCCGTCCTCCGCTCTGCCATGGGCCCGGGGCCTGTCGGGCGTTCCCCAGCTTGGTTTGGGTTCAGGAGCTCCGGCAGGGGACCTTGGTGGCCCTGGGGTGGAGGGTGCCCTCCCCACCCCGGGCCTGCCGCGTGGCAGCGGGCCCGGGATGCAGGCCTTGAGGAGGCCTCCCCTGCGCGTGACGGCCTGAGACCTCCGGCCGGGCTTAGGGGACCGGGCTCCATCCCCCTGCTCTGCCATGGTCCCAGGACGGGGGTCCGTTGGGCCCGGGCAGGCCTCCCTCCTGCTTTGCCCGCCTGTCAAGGTGCCTGGGGGACCCCGGTTCGGAGGTCAGTCTGGGACCACCATCCGCAGCCCCGGGCCCGAGGCCCAGCCGGGGTCTCCGAGCCCCCGGGACGCAGAGCCCCTGAGCCCTGCATGGGCAGGCGGGAGCCCTCCGGTGAAGGCTCGGGGCGGGCAGATGGGCGTCCTTCTGGCCAGGCCTTTCCCCTCGGCAATCTGGTCGCATGCAATGCTTTCCAATGGGGCGACCAGATGGCCGGGCTGGCCTGGAAGTCCCGATGAGGGCTCGTTTGCCTCCCCGATCCCAGCCAGGGCTACAGGAGGTCGGGCACGTCCGCGCATTGGGTCCCCTCAGTCTTGCGGTGCGCATGGGTTACCAGAAAGGGGGGTACCCTTCCTCCGGATTACTAGGGACAGGGTACTCCAAAACCCCTCTCGGCCTAGCGGTCCTCAACCGGCAGCCGGACGGGCCAGGACGCCCCCTCCAGCCCGGGGCTCTGTCCCCCGGCCCAACGTGTGGTGTGGTGCCCAGGATGGGGGCCTGCAGGCCTGGGGAGGCCTCACCTCTGCCTGGGAGCCCCGACGGGGTCCAGGGGCCCCAGGCTCAGTCTCTTGGCCTGCCGCTCCACCAGGGGCCCGAGACGGTGTTCCGCCGGGCGTGGGGAGCCTCCCCCTGCTTAGCTGGGTTCAGGAGCTCCAGCAGGGGCACTGGGGAGGGCAACCTCCCCACCCCGGGCTCCGTCCTCGGGCCTGCCGCGTGGCAGGGTGCCCGGGACAGGGTCCCGCGGGCCTGTGGTGGCTTCCCCTGCGCCTCTGGGCCCGGGAGCCCCGATGGGGTCCAGGGGCCCCACCGGGCCCTGGGTTGGGCGTTCCAGCCCCGGGCTCCGGCCTACCGCTCCGCCAAAGGTCCGGGACGGGGGTCCGTCGGTCCCGTGCAGACCTCCCCCGCTTCGCCTGCTTGTCAAGGTGTCCTTGGGCCCCGGGTCGGAGGGCCTGTCGGCTCCCCCCCTCGCAGCCCCATGGCTGAGGCCCAGCTGGGGCCCCGGGCCTCTGGCCCCCCATGCCTCGGCGCCCGCTCACCCTTTCATTAGGGCACAGAGCGACCAGATGGCCGCCCTTCGAGCCTGGCCATCT
>CAWUFW010015737.1:0-262500 GCA_963921515.1 Calotriton arnoldi | reverse complement strand
GCCACTCGCTTGGGGACCGTAGCGCGGACAGAAGGGGGCCGCCTCCATCGCCCTTAGTGCATTGCATGTTCGTGGGGCACCCGGTGCTAAATCATTCGTAGATGACCTGATTCTGGGTCAGGGTTTCGTAAGTAGCAGAGCAGCTACCTCGCTGTGATCTATTGAAAGTCATCCTCTGAGCCAAGCTTTTGTGTCTCAGTGCGTGGGTTCCCGCGGACGCCCTCCTCCACCACACCCAGGGGTGGGTCCCTCTGCCGCCGGGCCGGCGGGAGGGACGCGGAGGGGGCGACGCGGGCCTGCGGGAGGCCGCATCCCCCTCCCGTCCCTGCCCCACCGGGGTGTGGGGATGGGGGCCACCATCCCTTGCGGGTCAGCAGGGTGACCAGATGGCCTGGGCCGGCCAAGGCCCCCCTTCCCACTGCTCCCACGCAAGTCGAGCAGCCCCGGGGAAGGAGCCTCCCGAGCAGCGGCCTCTGAGCGCCTGGCCAGCCTCGCCGTCGTCGGACTGGGTACGGCTGTCTCAGGCCATCTGGGCACTGGGTCGTCCTGGGCCATCTGGTCGCCTGGCTGCGCGACCCGATGGCCCTGCGGGCCGGGCGACCAGATGGCCCTGCGGGCCGGGCGACCAGATGGCCCTGCGGGCCGGGTGACCAGATGGCTGGCCAGCCGGGCTGACTCCAACTTTTGTCCTTCCCCAGGGTAATAGTCGAGGAAAATGGGCTCCCCGGGCAGGCCGGCGAGGAGAGGACGTGGCCTGGGTTTAACCCTCCTTGGTTCCTGCCCCCCGGGCTCCGGGAAGATGGAAGGCACACGCGCCCGAGTCAGAACCCTGACGCCCAAGAGTCTGGGTGTGGGGGGTGACAGTCATTAGCCAGGGCAGGGCGGCTGCAGGGTGGGGAGGACTGCCTAGCTCCCTGCTGTCTCCGGGGCGAGGAGCGGCAGGAGGCCAGCCCTGCGTGAAAGGGGGGCCGAGCCGGAGCTGGAGCCCCTGGAGAGCTTGGAGAAGCCCTGAGCAGGGGACGCCTGAGCCCGGTCTGGGATGGCAGCAACTTGCAGATGTCCCACGCTGCCCAGGGGGGTCCACCGGGGCCCAGGGAGGCTCTCCCCGGCCTGGCTAGGGTTCGGGAGCTGGGACCGTACCCGGGGCTTGAGCTCCGTCCGGGGGGCCCCTGGGGTGCGGGAGCCCCCTGTCCTGCAAGCCAGCCTAGGGTCCGGGCGCTGGGGACAGGGGTCCATCGGGGCACGGGGAGTATCTCCCCGGCCTGGCTAGGGTTCAGAAGCTGGGACCAGGCCCGGGCTTGAGCTCCGGCGGGCCCCGGGGTGTGGGAGCCCCCGTCATGCAAGCCAGCCGAGGGTCAAGGCGCTGGGGACGGGGGTCCCATCAGGGCCCGGGGAGGCTCTCCCCGGCCTGGCTAGGGTACAGAAGCTGGGACCGGGCCCGGGGCTTGAGCTCCGTCCTGCAGGCCCCGGGGTGTGGGAGCCCCCCGTCCTGCAAGCCAGCCGAGGGTCCGGGCGCTGGGGATGGGGGTCCCATCGGGGCCCGGGGAGGCTCTCCCCGGCCTGGCTAGGGTTCAGAAGCTGGGACCAGGCCCGGGCTTGAGCTCCGTCCGGCGGGCCCCGGGGTGCGGGAGCCCCCCCGTCCTGCAAGCTAGCCGAGGGTCCGGGCGCTGGGGACGGGGGTCCATTGGGGCCCGGGGAGCCTCTCCCCGGCCTGGCTAGGGTTCAAGAGCTGGGCCCGGGGCTTGAGCTCCGTCCGGCGGGCCCCGGGGTGCGGGAGCCCCCCCGTCCTGCAAGCCAGCCGAGGGTCCGGGCGCTGGGGACAGGGGTCCCATCAGGGTCTGGGGAGGCTCTCCCCGGCCTGGCTAGGGTTCGGAAGCTGGGACCGGGCCCGGGGCTTGAGCTCCGTCTGGTGGGCCCCCCGTCCTACAAGCCAGCCGAGGGTCAGGGCACTGTGGACGGGGGTGTGTCGGGGCCCAGGGAGGCTCTCCCTGGCCTGGCTAGGGTTCGGAAGCTGGGACCGGGCCAGGGGGCGGGGGTGACTGGCTAACTCCGCTCCGCTGGCGGAGCGGAGTTCTCTGCCCACGCCTAATAATCAGCCAAAAGGACGGCAACTTTTCACATAATTATAATGCTGTAAACATGCCGCTTACACCCACATCCGCTATCACAGGCACATGGGTCCCTCTGCGCTCGTAAATGTAAGGTAGGCCTTAACTTCTTGGGCAGAGTGAAATGACATAAGGCGCTCTCACTACCTTCTTGAATTCGCACCTAACAAGCCATGTGAGACATCTCTCTCTAAAATGAAGCATCTGTGGCTCTTATATTTTTGTGACTTTTGCAACCACAACCGGCTGCTTGACCTTTTCTGTCGGGGTGGAAGGACGGGCCTCAGGATTGCTCCTGTGCTTACATGTGTTTGCCTTCCTCACAGATGGGAGTACTCTTTGTGCCTCTACCCTAGTCCTCACCACTGCAAATATCTCCTCACTCCGTGCCTCAACGCAGGGGATTCAAATGCAAAGACACAGTTAAACACTGCCCTCCGACACTAGTCTGTGACAGAGGGGGGGTATACATGCTCCACCTCAGAGACGGAAGGATTTGCGCACTTGCCACCAACTGAACCTCGAAGCACAGTGACTCTCTATTCCAAAAATTACGTCTACGACCACAGCACAACGTACGATTACTGATTTGATCCCTACCTGATGGATGTGGTGATGACACCTCATGTGTAGGTGCCTAGTCCCCTCATTCATGTGACCTCAGCCTACTGTCTACAAACCTGCAAAGAGGCAGCTGATCATCTTCCCTGGTGCGTCACCACCTCCCCTTGCTTTGAGTCTACTAAAATGAAACGATGGCCGAGAATGTGTCCAAACCTGTTACGAAAAGGACAAAGCCAGATCCACCTGGCAAGGATTCTCCCATTTAAAACAAGACTGAATTGAAAGAAACAATAGATACCATTCTTAAAAAGCTATCTAGCATCCTACAACTGGCTCAAAAAAACAAAAATCAGCATGGACATTATATAACATGATGTGGCTGGTATTAGGTCTGATATCAAACAAATAAAGGTCAAGCTGTCAGCAGCAGAACAACGCATCAGTGTTCTTCAAAATAAGTCTCTCCCTACAAAAAAAGACCTCCGTTCACTACACAAATTGTCCGCATCAATACAGCACGATATTGTAGAACTTGAGGACATAAATTGGGGCAACATTAGATTTTTGGGCTTTCCTGAAGGCAACAAAGGAAAATATGGCTCATGCATTACCTTTTTGGAGGACTGGCTCCCTCACAACACCAACGTTTTGAATTTGAGAGAGCACATCGCATCCCTATACGACAAAATGACCGCGTATTCCACAGAATACTTTTTTACTTTAGCTATTCTCATGTTGATCCTTGCCTGTCTTGTTACAGCTTATGATTGCTGGTAAATATTATGTTTTCTAAATGTTAGGCCGAATGGTCCAACTGCTTTTTTTTTTTAATTGTTTGCCTTATAGGCTAGGACTGTCACCTGGCTTCCTTCCTTGATAACATCCAAGAGGCGGAGATGGAAACAATCTCTTTCACCTCAGGATTGTTGGAATGCATTATCGCTTTTACGTTCTGCTGAATACATTGTCTTATTGAGAATCCTTAACATACATCCTTTGGCCGTCTCTGGCATTTGACAATGATGGCACAGATTGACTTGTCGATAATTCCTTACCAATAATGTTCCACTGTTTTCGTCTTAATCTCCCACAGAATGCTTTGATACTTTATGTATGCTCATGTTGATCCTTGTTTGTCTTGTTTCAGCTCATGATCGCTGATAAATATAATTTTCTAAATGATAGGCTGAATAGACCAACTGCCTGTTTTGAAACTTAATGTTCTCCCTATATGCTCTGATTGTCAGAGTTGTACTCTCACTTTCATTGCTCGAGTAAAGCCAACACTGTGCTACACTTTGGTACCAACGCACCCACACTTGGGCTCATTTACTTACCTGTATAGTTGTTTTATGAAGCCCAGGAGAAATATGGTATTCTCCTTTGGTTCCCATGCTACTCCACTTTCGGGTGAGGTGGGTGGGTTGGGGTGGCTGATGGTGGGTTACAGAGTTGGTGGACTCTAACTGTACATTTTTCCTTGTTTTTTCCTTTCTCCTACCTTTTTTCCCATTTGCCTTCTCCCCTGTGTCATGCTCCGAACGGATTTGATTTGCAATGCCTATCCTGACAGTATCAGTATTCCTTTACCACAAGATACTTCAACCACAAGTAGTCCTCCTTCACAATTATTGTGACAAATATGAGTAACTAGTGCCCCTCCGTCATTTTCTCATACCCCCAATGCTGAAGCGCTCACTACAGCTACTATCACTTAACATGAAGGGGTTGAACCATTCGGTTAAGAAGAGGAAAATTCTTGAGTACACATACAAATTCCAAATGTGACATACTTCTGCTACAAGAATGTAAGCTTTCTATCACTGACATCCCCTCCTTTAAAGCCCCTTTCATCTCAGAGGTCATAGACTTGCCTGAACAAAAGAAGAAGAATGGGGTACACACTGCCATATTCAAACAAGCGAAAATAATTGTTTTGGACACGCTTGCCAAACAGAATGGGAGGTGGATACTGAATAAATTGTTGACATCTGTAAAGAATTCTATGTACTGAATATTTATTCACCCAATACAAACAATGCGAGTTTCTGGAAACACATAGACAAACTGATTGCTGGACTCCCCAATGACTCTCTACAAATAATGGTGGGCAACTTTAATTTTCCACTTGATCCCACCATAGACCGTAACTTGAGAGACAAATTTAGGCCGTCTTGATCCCACAAGCTACTCCTTAAGATATGCTCTAGTTACTCCCTAGTAGACACCTGGCGTATCCAGCAACCGGATACCAGAGATAATACTTTCTATTCCCCTCCCCATCAATTATTTTCCAGAATTGATCATATATTGGTGTCTAGTAATCTGGCAGAAATGATCCCTGATTCCACCATTGAACCCAGACTGATCTCCGATCATTCAGCCATTTCAGCCTCTCTAGACTGCGCCACAACCACTCTAACTGACAAATCATGGAGGCTTAATCCTGACATATTCCAAGATACGACCCATACAGAGACAATTCACCTAGCCATCAAAAACATTTTTCAAGCAATGCCCCAAATGACTGCTCTCCCCAAGTGCGCTGGGACGCCTTCAAGGCCACTATTAGGAGGGTGATAATCGGCATCAGCTCTCACATCAATAAATCTAAAAATACGCAGCTGAAAAATTTTGAAGCCGAAATTAAACAATTAGAATTCAAACATTATTCCAAGAAGGGCACCCTTGTATTAGACACCCTAAGCCGGAAAAAATATGACTGTAATAAACTCCTGAGCACCAGGGCCAGCCAATGTGCAACCAAATTCAACTCAATAAAACTCTGTGCTGGCAACACTGCTGGTAACGTCTTAGCCCACAGTAGGAAAGTAGGATCTGCTTTCATGGTCACCCCCATGTGTTGCCTGGTGTCAGTGTGTCTTTACTTAGTCTGCTGGGATCCTGCCAATCAGAACCCCAGCATCTATGCTTTCACCTCCAAATTGGCTTGGTAAGTACTTTGGTACTTCCACAATTGGCTAATGGTGTACCCTTATAAGCCCCTAGTATTTGGTACTGAGGTACCCATGGCATAGGTACACCAAGGGATCTCCCATGCGCTGCTGCATGTATTGTGCCACACATGGGAGTACCCTTAAACTGTGACTACAGGCTCCCATTGCAGCCTGTGTGAGGTGGTGTTTGCACCTCTAACGACAGATATGTTTCCTTATATCTATGGACACTGCACTAAAAACCTATAAGTCACCCCTATGGCAGGCTCTTCGGTCCTGAGGGCAGGGTGCTTGGTTACAAGTGAGAGGGTGCCCCTGCATGAGAAGGACACCCCTACAAACCCTGGAGTCGAATCTCCAGGTTTTGTAATTGCGGTCAGCCATTTTAAGATGTATAGTGGACATCAGTTATTACGAGATGTCTAACTATATAATGGCTGCACTGAACCTGGTCATGTTTGCTATCCAACATGTTGGAATCATACTCCAACACCGATTCCGGTGCTGGAAGTATGATCCCATGTACACCCGGTAACAGACTTTCAGATCCTTCCAGCAAGCTAGTGCTGCTGTCAACCACAGACACGATTCTGCCCTCCTGCTGCTGAGCTGAGCTGGAGCAGGGGAAGGTAGAACAATAGGTTTCCTGTCACAGGATGTGACCACCTCCCAGACAGAACTTAGTGTATTGGGCTGGGGCGCTTGCCAGCGCCACCAGACTGCTTTGAAAGGCAGATGGTGCCTTCCCTGCATACTCCCGTTTGAGCCAGTTCAGGAACCCCTGGTTCCTGCTCTGGCACGAAACTGGACAAAGGACAGGGGAGTATCCTCCCCTCTATCTAGCCCCGCCCCTGGGAGGGACCCCGAGCCGTCCCAACCCTTTCCTTAGGGTATTTAAGGGCTCCCCTGTTGGTAGGTCCTCAGAATCGTCGTGGGACCAGACAACCCTGAAACTACGTCACTCGACACCTGGACTTTGTCGGACTTTGACTGGAACCGAGATTGCACCAAGGAAGACTCCTGCTGCTCCTGGTCTTGCTGTTCAAGTCTTCTGCGTCGTCTGTGCTTCACCCAGGTACTCCAAAAGATCTATGGGCATCAAAGACCCCCAAAGAAATCTCCCTTTGAGTGAAGGAGTCACTCCCCTGCATCTGCAGGCACCACAACAAAGCTGACCGGTATGCTACTCCTGATGTCCCACGGACATCCCGAGGCTGAGCAACACAGGTGGTGGTTCTGTGGCTACCTAGAGGCCTGACCTGTCTTTTCCTCAATTTAGAGGACAGTATCCCTCGTCGGGGATTGCTGGGACCAAATCCCTGTGCACCGTGCCGACTTGCCATTGCCAAGGCTTGTTGGCTCTGCACTCCAGAGATCTTCGGGCTACAAGAAGCTCCAGCACCTCACTTCCTGAAGAACAGAGTCCTCCCTGCATCTCCTGCATCGTGGGCCTCCGACTTTTGTGAGCTGCTTGAGATCCTCTTGTGACTCCTGTGCCTCCAGCCTATGGGTAATTTCGAGGGTGTTCCTTTGCTTCAGTGGGCTCCCATGCTTGCTCGGGCCTGCTCTGACTCTCCTGCATTTGGTGAGTCCCTTGCTGGTCCCCACATTTGCTCCTTTTTGTTCTGGACACGAGTTGCGGCTACAATGCTTGTTGGTGCTCCAGCCGGACACTGACCACCTAGACACTGACATCCAATGTGGGACAGCTCGTGCCAGGCTCCTGGTCTTCCTCAGCATTGCCTGGTCCTCACAGCTGCAGTGACATGGTCACATTCATCTCTTCTGAACCTCTTGTTATCGGTGGGCATTGTGCTTCCATGCCTCTTGGTCACCTGTGAGTGGCATAGACTGTGTCCCCTCTGCTTGCAAGTTCTTCACTTCAAGAATCCATACTTGGATTCCACCAGACTTCTTCACAGTCTTCTCCAGAGGCATCTTCTTAGAAGTCTTCCATTGTCGTCTACGGCAGGTTCCGACGTCACTTCACCCCTATGCACCCGGCTTCCCTGGTGCAGGTAACCTGATTCCTGGGGCATCTGCAAGTGGGGTGGCTTCCAACCTTCTGTCTTCCACAGGGTTTCTTCAGGCTCCTCCGGGTAGGGTCCTTTTTCTTTAAAACTGCAACCGCAACTTCTCCATTGACATCCATTGGGCATGAGGCTGTGTTTCCACTCTGCACACAGCCTCCGTGGGGTTCCTGGGTAATTACCTTGGGTCGTTCCTTGTGTCTCCAGCTCCTCTGAGTCTTCTGGTCCAAGTCCCGTTCTCCTTTGTAGTTCGCATTCCACTTTCTTAATATATGGTTTGGTCTCCCCCTGGAGACCAGTGTATATTTGTGCTACTTACCTGATTATTTCAAAGTATTCTTGTGTATTGTGTTGATATCTCCAGGTAGGAGATATACCAATGTGTTAGTGATTGTGTTGTGTAATAAATAGACTTATTTTTATATAAACACTATGTGGTTCTTTTTCATTTAACTTACACTATTTATTAAAGTTGGTAAAGCAATCTGCTTTACACTTCTTCAAGATGAGCCTGGAGGCTGCTCTCCACAGCTACCACTTTGAGAGCTTTTTATGGTTATCAAAGACCACTAAAATCACCAAAAGGATTGTCTGAATTAGTGCAAGGTGCATCACTTGAATAAGTATGCACCATATACTAAGCCTGCCTCTGCCACCCACTACTTAAAACACAAACAAAACCGCTCACAAATGACCCCCGTCAGAGACGAGGAGCGACAGTTGCACCTAAACCCCATAAAATATCTAGTCTTTTTAGACTTTTATCGAAATTTATATGATGAAAATGTTAATTCCTCAGATAGCTTGACATATCTAAACAAACTCAACCTCCCCAATCTAGATCCCCATGCAATTCCACCTAGACCAGGCCATCTGATAGAGCTAGGTAGGTGGCTTATTACAGAAAGCTAAGCCACACACCTAACATTCCTTTCGGGCGGCACCATGACCAATCAAGACCAAATATTCACAAAGGATCTATCACGTTCCTTATCAGGAGACCTCAATGATGCTAACAATCTGAGTTAATGCAGCAGTTGAAACTAGTTCTGAATAGGTTAAAAGCAGAAAATGCAACACTTAAGGAAGAGTTGCAACGAGAGAAGAGACATTTCACACAATGGAGGAAAATTAAAGCCAAGGCTACTCGCCCAGTTTTGACCCAGCCTGTGTTTAGAGAACCATATCTGAAGAGACAGTGATAGATTCCTTACCTTAGAATTACCCGCAGGCGTCAGACTGGATCCGGAGAATTTTTATCTTAGCAGTACCCCTGCATGTCGGTGGGTGGCATCGGTCGTCTCCGCAGCCGTCGTCGGCGTCGTGATGACGTCGCGATGCCTACTTAGACGCCGCCCATGCGCGCTGACGTCAGTTCTTTCTTTTTCTGCGCCAGCCTAGCACTGATCCGGAGAGAGCTACCTCTTTAGTCACTTTTTGACTAAACGTTTTCAAAGTTTTGTCAACTTTTTTGAGTCTTCGACTCCTGGTGCGCGAGGGATGTCCCACCGTCTGACCGGGTTCAAGCCTTGCGAGGTCTGTCACAGGCTGATGTCTGAGACGGACCCGCACATCTTGTGCCTTTGGTGTCTGGAGCGCGACCACAATCCGAAGTCATGCTCCGACTGCCGGGCCATGAATCCAAAGTCTTTGCGTGAGTGGTCCCGAAAGATCTTGGAGGCCTGGAGGTCGGCTCCATGTCGCTCCCTGTCTCGTTCGAGAGGAAGGTCTCGAGGCCGCTTGCGGAGCCCCCACACCTCGTCCCATTCCAAGTCTTCGTCTCTTCGCCCTTTCCCTGTCGGTCGGCTGACGCAACACCTTGAGCGTCGTTGCTCTAAGGCTCCGTCACTGGTGCTTCATTCAGGGACGACTACGCGCCTCCTCCCATTTCCGGGAGCCGGGGTGTCTCTTGCCCAGCTTCGTACATTTTACGAAGCCCTCCACTGTATCTTTGGGCAGCCCGACTCCGCCGGCGCGACTTCGGGGCCCGCGGAGCCAGTCGGGGGTCCTGGGCCTTCGATACCGGCAGCTCCGGCGCCGGAGAGCCCCCGCGGACCCAGGCCTGGATCCAGATCGACCCGGTCGATCTTACCTAACCTTCCGGCGCCGACGTCCTAAGCGTCGGCCATGCCCCCGGCCGACACCGTCCCCATCCCGAGATGGACCCGCAGCCGGACCGACATCTGTCGACGTCGAGTCCGACGCCAGAGGGTACTTTTGTTCCCCAGTTCATCCCTGGTGTTTCCTATCGCCCAGAAGGTGGTGATGAGGATTAGGAGGAGTCGCTGGACCCTTTGGCAGACCAGCTTGAAGAGCCGGATTGGAGAGAGGACTTGGGTGATGCCAGTGGTCTGGACACTTCTCCAGACCTTGGCATGCTTTCTCCCCTACCGTGGCTACAGAGGAGGGCCTGTTCTACACTGTGGTGGTGGGAAGGGCAGCCGAGGCCTTGGGCCTGGAGCTCCCTTCAGTGGCAGTCAGGACTAATCTCCTGACAGAGGTGCTTCAGCCTGCGGTAACGTCCTCTGAACCCCTTCTGCCCTTCAACGAAGCCCTCACTGACGTCCTTCCGGGCACCTGGTCCAAGCCCAGCGGCTCCTGTGGAAAGGGCGACCCAGTTTTCCTCACCCAACACCCTTCCCCTGAGAGCTTGGTGGTCCAAGCCTCTTCTTCCAAGGGCACATTCCCTTCTGCTCCCCCAGACAGGGAATCCAAGAAGCTGGATCATCTTAGCAAGTGCATGTTCTCTTCCTCCAGCTTGGCACTGCGGTCTGTGAATACCGCGTGCCTCTTGGGCCGATACTCCCATTCTATCCGGGATACGGTCGCGCAAGTCCTGCTTCAGTTCCCGAAGGAGGCCCGGTCCGTTCTCTCCCAAGCAGTGTCAGATGGGAGAGACGCAGCTAAATTCACGATTCGATGTGGACTGGATACCACCGACTCACTAGGCAGAACAATTGCCACGTCGGTAGCCCTTAGGCACTATGCCTGGTTGAGGATGTCTGGCTTTTTGGGGGATGTCCAGTCGACCTTGCTGGACATGCCCTTCACCTTTTTGGCAACTAGGCAGACTCGGCGCTAGTGGGCTTTAAGGATTCTTGGGCTTCGGCCAGATTCTTGGGCCTCGCTGCATCTTCCCGTCCACCCCAGTCTGCTTTTCGCTCCTTTTGTGGCTACGGAAGGGGCACCCCGCTACGTCCGGCCCAGTCTAGCCACCGGTTCACAGAAGCTGCCCGGCCTCTACGTGGCCGCGGACGTGGGACCCAGCGACCTCGCGGGTCTGGGAGCCAGTGGGTGGGCTAGTCCACCCTTTTCCCCCTGCATCAGCCTCCAAACCCTCCTAGTCCGACTCTTCAGGACCATCAACGGCCAGTGGGTTGAAGGATTCGCCATCACCTCCCCCACTGGCAATCCATCACGTCGGACAGGTGGGTTTTGCAAATAGTCCAAAGGGGCTACTCCCTCCCCTTCGAGACTGCCCCTCCCTCCATGCCACCATCTTTTCTTTTGATCGCATGTCGGAGGATCATTTGGCGCTTCTCCGCCAGGAAGTTTCCGCTCTCTTGACCAAGGGAGCTATTGAAAGGCTCCCTGCGCCAGAAGTAGGTCGTGGTTGCTTTCCCGCTACTTTTTGGTGCAGAATAAGGACAAAGGCCTGCGTCCTATTCTAGACCTCAGGGCCCTCAACCGCTTCCTCCGGAAGGAGAAGTTCAAAATGCTCATGTTGGCTCAGGTCCTGTCTGCCCTGGAGACTGGATGGTGGCATTGGACTTGCAGGACGCCTATTTCCATATTCCCGTCCTGCCAGCCCACAGACACTATCTACGGTTCACGGTAGGCCACGAGCATTTTCAGTTTACCTGTTCCACTTCGGCCTTTCCAGTGCCACTCAGGTGTTCACGAATGAGATGGTGGTGCTAGCAGCTCATCTGCGCAGATCAGGGGTTCCGGTCTTCCCCTCTCTCGACGACTGGCTGTTGAAGGCGGGCTCGCCCCAGGCTGTTGTCTCCCACCTCCAGACTACGGCGGACCTCCTGCACTCGATGGGGTTCACTATCAACGTGCTGAAGTCACACCTGACTCCCTCTCACACGCTCCCTTTCATCTGAGCTGTTCTGGACCAAGTGCAGTTTCTGGCCTATCCTACCGAGCAGCGACTCGGGGATATTCGGGCTTTGATACCGATGTTTCAGCCTCTATATCGGATTTCGGTGAGAATGATCCTGAGGCTGCTGGGCCTCATGTATCCTGCTGGTGGATCATGCCAGGTGGCATATGCGGGCTCTGCAGTGGGACCTGAAGTTCCAGTGGGCACAGCATCAGGGGAATCTTTCCGACTACGTACAGATCTCGGAGGGAACTGCACAACAACTGCAGTGGTAGTTAACGGACCAAGATTGGGTCCGAGGCAGATCCCTCTCCCTTCGCCAACCAGAACTAACAGTGGTGACCGATGCATCGCTCCTGGGATGGGGTGGCCATCTGGGAGAGGTGGAGATCCGAGGAGTCTGGTCTCCGGCAGAGTCCGGGCTCCATATCAATCTGTTGGAGCTCCGGGCGATCCACCTGGCACTGAAGGCATTCCTTCCCTCCCTCAAGGGGAAAGTAGTGCAGGTGTTCACAGACCGCACCACCGCCATGTGGTACTGCAACAAACAGGGCGGGTGGGGTCGTGGACCCTATGTCAAGAGGTTCTTCGCCTTTAGACATGGCTGGAACATCAGGGACTGACCCTGGTGGTTCAACACCTGGCAGGTTCTCTGAATGCCAGGGCAGACTAACTCAGCCGTCGGTGCCTGGTAGATCATGAATGGCATCTTCACTCAGAGGTGGTGCAAGGTCTCTTTCAGCGGTGGGGAGAGCCTTGGTTAGATTTGTTCGTCACTGAAGAGAATGCGCAATGTCAGCAGTTTTGCGCTTTGGAGTTTCCAAGGTGGCACCCACTCGGCGACGCTTTTCGTCGCAAGTGGAACTGCTGTCTCCTGTACGCCTTTCCGCCTGTACCACTTCTGTCCCAAGTGCTGAAGAAGTTCAAGTGCGACCAGGACCAAGTCATTCTTGTGGCTCCAGACTGGGCAAGAAGAGTCTGGTACTCCGAGCTCCTGAGCATGGCCATCTATCCTGCCGATCAGACTGCCCCTTTGGGAGGATCTTCTGTCGCAGCAACATGGGACGGTCCTCCACCCGAACCTGTCCAGCCTCCACCTCCTTGCGTGGAGATTGAGCGGCGACAGTTGACAGCTTTTGACCTTCCACCCGAAGTCTGTAATGTCATCTTGGCAGCCAGGCTTCCCTCCACTAAAACGGTATACGCCTGTAGATGGAAGAAGTTTGTGGCATGGTGCACAGCAAAGGCTGTGAATCCCCTCTCTGCCCCTCTTTCTGAGGTTCTCTTGTTCATCTTTTCTTTGGCCCCGCAGGGCTCTGCTCTGGGCACTCTAAAAGGCTATCTTGCAGCTATTTCTTCTTTCCTTCGGCTGCCAGATCAGCCCTCCTTGTTCAAGTCCCCTATTGTAAAGTGATTCTTTAAGGGCATTATTCATCTCTTTCCTCCATCTCCTTTCATAATGCCCCAGTGGGACTTGAATCTTGTCTTAACTTATCTTATGTGTGCTCCCTTTGAGCCTCTTCACAACTGTCCTGTCAGTCTTCTTACTTTGAAAACTGCCTTCCTTGTTGCCACCACCTCTGATCGCAGGGTGAGTGAGCTCCAGGCTCTATTCTCTAAGCCCCCTTTCTTCTCTGTGCATCCGGACAAAGTGGTGCTTAAGACGAGACCCTTGCTCCTTCCTAAAGTGGTTACAGCATTTCACATAGGACAAACTATCACTTTGCCCACCTTTTTGCCACCTCCGCACCCTTCCGAGGAGGAGAGACTCCACCGTCTGGACACAAAACGTGCGCTATCCTTCTACCTTAATCGCACAAAAGATTTCCGGGTGGATGATCAACTCTTCGTTGGCTATGTGGGTGCCAAGAAAGGTCGGGCTGTCCAAAAGCGTACCATCTCTCGATGGGTTGTCCTTTGTATTAAAGTGTGTTATGCTTTAGCCGCCAGTGGGGCTGCATTCTCATTCTACTAGGTCTACGGCAGCAAGTACTGTATTGGCACTTGGAGTCCCACTTCTTGATCTCACGTGGGCATCCTTGCACACGTTCACCAGACATTGCTGCCTGGACAGCCAAGTCGAGAGGGACGGCTATTTTGCCCGTTCTGTCCTCCAGGACTTTCTGGTGTGAACTTAGTTCGCAGTCCCTCCTCCGGGGATGGTATTGCTGGGGTATCTATTCTAAGATAAGGAATCTATAACTAACGGTTTCTTTCAGATAAACAAGTTACTTACCTTCTGTAACAATGTATCTGTAAGAGGCATAGGTTAGTTATAGATTGCTTACCACCCCACACCATCCTCCCCGCACTGCAAACTCATTTCTAGGGATAGGGACTCCCTTACAGGGCCCTAGTTGTGGTGCACCAGTGGTCAGTGTCTTTCATGACTCTGCGCTTCTGGCGTAGAAAGTTGTGTCAGAATTGACGTCAGCGCGCAGGGGCGTCGTCTAAGTAGGCACTGTGACGTCTTCCCGGCGACCACAACGCCGACGATGGATGCAGAGTCGACCGTTGCCACCCACCGACTCGCGGGGCTACTGCTAAAAAAAGAATTCTCCGGATCCAGTCTGATGCCTGGGGTAATTCTAGGGTAAGGAATATATAACTAACCTATGTCTCTTACAGATACATCCTTATCGAAGGTAAGTAACTTGTTCTTTATAGAGGGGCGTTTACAACTACTGACCAGAATCTGCATGTATCTGTCTCTCCACCCAGTCCTGTGTCCTTAGCAGTTCCAGAACGCTTTCATGGCGACAAATTTAAATTTGCAGACTTTGAGTCAATGCCAATTACATTTCCTATGCAAACCTCAGGCGTTCCCCAATGACGCTGCAAAAGTAGCGTTTATAATCTCTTATTTGGGCGGTGTATTGGCTAATTGGGCAATTCCTGTAATAGAAACAAACGATCCCCTGTTGTACAAATATTCTGCTTTTAAAGCTGCCATGACTAAGTTATTTGCAAGACAGGTTTTTATCCAAGCAAGGGACAATGAGTTATTAAACCTACGACAAGGTTCTAAGGACCTGCTGACTTATATTACTACTTTCAATCTACTGGTGGCTGAAACGCTTTGGCTGAAAGAGAAAAGAACATCCTTCTTCTATCGAGGGTTAAGAGATGACCTTAAAGATTCCCTCTGCACATCGTTGATCTGCTTGACGATTGTGCAGAATTTACCAATTGGGCGAGAGAAAGGGTGACCGATCTCGTAGTGACACCAGAGTAATTGTTCTCAAAACCGAGAAGGAGTCAGACAGTAAAACTTTTGATACTGAACCTATGCAGATAGGAGGGATAAGGGGTTCACTATCTAATGAGGAAAAGGAACGTTGCCGCAAATTAAACCTATGTTTTTTTTGTTGCAAAGCTGGTCATTTCGCTAGGGAATCTTTTTTTGCATAACCAAAAAAGACTAAGGCTGTGGCTAGTGTAGAGGTCGATCAAGAACATGGAAACTAAGACTCTCAACCAGAAGGGAGATCGTCTCTTAGAGAGAAGCCATACAGATCTCTCAATATCTGACCAACGTAGGAACACGAATTCCACGGCATCTGACTATCCGAGTCACAGCAATCCTATCCCCACAGCGGAGGCACATAATATCCATGCTTATTGACTCAATGGCCACAGGGAATTTCTTTGATCTGACTCTAGCTGCCAAGCTTAGGCTCACAAAAGTTCCCAAAGAAAAACCTGAGCCTGTGCGAGCAGTAGATGGGTCAGAGTTGTCTTCTGGACTCATTTGTTTTCAGACAGAGGCTCTAACCTTAGTGTGCGATAATGGGCATACTGAACGACTTGTCTTTGATCTAATAAACACTCCAACCTTTGGGGTCATTTTGGGAGTACCTTGGCTAGAACACCATATTCCAAAAATGGATTGGGTACACCGCACCGTATCCTTGGACTCCCCATTCTGTACTACTACCAAGACGCTCCAGAGGTGGGAATACCTCTGCATTGCGCCTTGGTCCAAGGAACAGAAAACCTTAAACTACCCAAAGAATACCAGGACTTTTAAGATGTTTTTGACCCCATGAAAGCCACCCAATTGCCCCCACACAGAGCCTTTGATTGGTGCATAGATCTCCTCCCGGGAGCAACGCTGCCCTGCCGTAGAGTTTACGCGTTGACAGAACCTGAACTTCAATATCTACACAAATATCTGGATGAAGTACTAGAGATGGGTTTTATACACCACTCCACGTCGCCTGTGTCTTCCCCACTCTTATTTGTACCCAAGAAGATTGGGGAGTTGAGGGCTTGTGTGGATTATAGTGCGGTCAATAAGGGGACTATTAAGAACCACTATCCTCTCCTTTTACTTCCGGTACTACTTGATCCGATCAGATATTCCACCATTTACACGAAACTAGATTTACAGGGAGCTTACCACTTAATCCGTGTACGAGAAGGCAATAAATGGGAAACCGCCTTTAGGACTAAGTTCGGGCTGTTTGAGTATACTGTTATGCCCTTCGGGCTATGTAATGCTCCTGCAACATTTCAATATTTCATTAACGAGGTCTTAAAGGAGTTTTTGGAAGTTTGTGCAATTGTCTACATAAACGACATTCTGATTTACTCAAACTCAGAACAAGAACATGTACAGCATGTACGCGCCATCTTGCAGCGCCTGAGGGAAAATGCTCTCTTTACTAAATTAGACACATTTTCCTTCCATGTATTGTCAGTAGAGTTTCTGGGGTATCCCTTATGTCCAACGGGCATCACTGTGGACCCCAAAAGGTAGAAGCCATTACCAATTGGCCAACTCCAACAAATGTCAAAGAACTTCAGCAGATAGTAGGCTTCACCAATTTTTATAGTCATTTCATCCTGCACTTTTCAGAGATAGTGGTGCCCATAACACAGCTGCTAAAAAAAGGGCAATCATGCGCGTGGTCTCCAGAAGCCAATCGGGCGTTGCAACTGTTAAAAACTAAATTCACCATTGCACCCATTCTTCAGCATCCCAATCCAGACCAGCCCTATTACGTCGAAGCCGTTGCTTCGCAGGCAGCCGTAGGAGGAATTTTATTTCAAAAGAACCCAAGAACTGGCCACATGCATCCCATAGTCTTTTATTCCAAAAAACTTCTACCAGTGGAGCAAAACTATACGATGGCTGAAAGAGAACTTTTGGCCATCAAACTGGTGTTCACTGAATGGATGTATTACCTACAGGGGGCTAAACATACAGTCACAATAGTCTCAGACCATAAAAATGTATAATTCTTTAGCTCCATTAGGGCTCTCACTCCCATCAAATGCGATGGCTCCATTTCTTTAGTAGGTTTTGATTTCATCATCACCTATCGCCCAGGGACCAAGCAGTTACAGTCTGATGATCTTTCTAGACTGGGGTATGCTCACTCTTCCCATTCCACATCAGACTCCCCTACTATCATTCCACCAGAAAAGATAGTCTCAGTCAGCGAGGGTGACCCCTTTATGGCGGCCTTACATGAAGAATATAAAAAACTAAAGGCCGAAGAATGGATCAAAACACCTAACTATACTATCACAGACAAGCTGTTCCTTCACGCTCAAACTGTACATCCCTACTATAGAATTAAGACGTCAGGTAATTCAGTAGGTTCACGACACAGCATTAGCAGGGCACCCAGGCATAACGAAAACCTTAAGGAAATGTCGAAAAACCTTCTGGTGGAACAACATGCGGAAGGATATACAAGAATATGTATCTGGTTGTCCAACTTGTGCACAAAACAAGAACACTCGCACTGAGCCTGCAGTCTTATTACAGTCTCTTCCTATACCCCCAGTTCCTTGGCACACCATTGGTCTGGAGTTTATCACTAACCATCCAGCAAGCAATACATTCACTACCATTTTAGTAGTTGTTGACGTTATCAAAAATGGCACATTTCATCCCCCTCAAAAAGATACCCACCGCCTCAGAATTTAGTCAAATATTCATTGATCACATCGTTAGACTGCGTGGTCTACTGACAAAAATCATCTCAGATCGCAGGGTTCAGTTCACATCGAAATTTTGGAGAACACTCTGTGATAAGTTAGAAATAGAGGTAGCCTTGTCATCTGCCTTCCACCCACACAGCGACGGGCAAACTGAACGGGTCAACCAATCCCTAGAAACTACACTAAGATGCTCACTATCCAGGCATAATGTCCTTGTTGCATTGGGAGACCCATTACGCCCCGAAACCAGACAACAGATTTGCAGCTGCCTGTGGAGACAACCGATTTTTCGCTGGGTATAGTACCTATTCCCGGGGAGTCTGTATATTGATTCGTAAATCACTCCCGTTCACTACTCAGACTGTGATCAAAGACCCAGAGGGCCGCTATCTGCTAGTGGCAGGATCTATAGGTGCGCAGCATCTGCTTTTTATAAATGTCTATGCTCCTAATGTGGATGCTCAGGACTTTTTTGCCAGCATCTCAACCCACATTACTGCCATACCAATCGATTCTATAATATTTGGTGGGGACTTTAACGTTACGCTACTGCCTGGGGCGGACACCACGGGCACTGGACACAATACTAAACCCTGCTCCACGAGGGAACTTCAGACATTAATACATGCACATCTCATGGTGGATGCCTGGCGGCACCGGTGCCCAGCTGCTCGGGGGTATTAATTTTACTCGGCACCACATGGTAGCTGGTCCCGTATAGATCGATGGTATGTCACCCCTGACTTGATCATCAACATACAGGAGGTGGACCACCTGCCGCGTACTCTCTCGGACCACTCGCTGGTTCTACTGGCACTTGTCTTACCCGCTGTTGTGCGTCCGTCTGTGGCTTGGCGCTTCCCTGCTGAAGCACTTTTGGATACCGTTTTTAGGAGTGAAGTACAAGACGCAATCGTAGAATACTTTCAGATAAATACTGGCTCAGTGCCTCGCTACACCACCCTGTGGGAGGCATTTCAGGTGTACGTTAGGGGTATTTGCATCGCCAAGCAGGCCGGGGTACTTCGCACGATTCGCCGAGAGCTCGATGCCACTGAGCGGAAGCTACGAGAATTGGATGCCCAGTTGCTGACCTGCACGGGCCCTGCTCCGTTGCATCAGCGTGCTAAGCTACTGGGAGAATTCCAGGAGTTGGCACAACGGGAGACGACTTACTTGGGGAAATATGCTCGCGCCCGGGTATATGGGGAGGGAGAGAGGCGGGACGCACTCTGGCACGCTTACTTACCCCCAGACACCAAGCTACATATATTACACGGCTTCGGGATTCGAATGGCGCCCCTGTCACGGATGGTGCTGACATTCAATCGTGCTTTTTGTCCTACTACACTTGCCTCTACACAACGTGCTCGCCACCGACTGGTGAAACACTGACAGAGTATCTAAATGAAATAGCAATGGTGTGGCTTGAGAGGGGACAGCAGGAGTTCCTCGCCTCGCCCATTGGTGCAGACGAAATTATTGAGGCCATAGATAGCCTGGAGGGCTCGCGGGCCCCTGGCACGGATGGTCTCACTGGCACGTTTTATAAAGCTTACAAGGAGCAACGTGTCCCACAATAACTTGAGGTTTATGCAGAAGCGTTAGACTCGGGTGAGCATCCCCCCACTATGCGCGAGGCGATAGTAACTCTACTCTTGAAGCCGGGTAAGCCGGCTGATACCTGCGCCTCGTACAGGCCGCTGTGTCTCCTAAACGAGGATTACAAAATATTAGCCAGAGTACTGGCCACGCATATCTCGCTCATAATCGGGCAGATTATATCCCCCTTTCAGTCTGGATTTATGCCGAACAGGTCCACATCGGTAAATCTACGTACATTATTTGCAGTCATCAACCAAATCAACCCTGAGCTCCCTGCCGTGGCAATTTTGTTAGATGCTGAAAAAGCATTTGATTCCCTAGAGTGGGATTTCTTGCAAGCAGCGTTAAGCAAACTTGGCTTCCCCCAAAATTTCCGGTCACTGGTCTGCCTTCTGTATACTAACCCTGTCGCACAACTACGCATAAATGGGGTATTGTCTAACAGATTCACACTATCGAGGGGCACCCGGCAAGGATGCCCGCTATCACCCCTGCTTTTTCTTATCGCAATGGACCCGATGGTGTGGCATTTGCAGGAACACCACCTACAGCGGGGAATAGGGTTCCACCAGGGTCCCTTACTTGCGTCATATGCGGACGACATCCTTTTGTTCGTCCGCGAACCGGCTCTAAATCTTCCACCTATTATGAGAGAGGTGGTGCGGTTTGGCGTCTCCGGGCTGGTCATCAATTGGAAGAAATCCGAAATATTTCCTTTGACCGATGCCACCACGCCTTTCACGCTGGAGTTCCTGGCCATTGATTGACTTTCCAGACAGATAGACCGCTGGATTACATTGCCTTTATCGATAGCGGGAAGCATTGCAATAATTAAGATGGTTGTGTTGCCCAGGTTTTTATATCTTTTTTTGAACATTCCTATCCCACTCACGGTTACTTTTTTCAAAACCCTTAGAGGGATGCTGATTTGGGCGGGGGTACAGGCGCGAGTGGACTGGAAGACTCTCATTCAACCCTTCGAAAGAGGGGGGTTTGGTGTACCTGACTTTTACCTGTACTATCTAGTGGCACAGGCACATTACGCTTACTTTTGGTACCACCCGGACGCACGCCTTCAATTCCTGAAGCCTGAGCACACCGAAAGCCCGTCCTTATACACTCTCCACTATCCTTCCAGCGGGCTTAGGAAAACTCCGGCCGAATTTCACACCCTACAAACCACGAGTTGGGCCTGGGAGCGCCTGTGCAGGTACCTGGGGGCTGAGCACCTATATTCTCCACACTTACCGATTTTAAACAATCCCTGGATAGCGCCCATGACTGAAGCATTGATGCAGCGGGTACTTAGCCGCTGTCGAATACACAATATGGGCGGCATGTTCAAGGATGGTCAATTACGTACGGTGGAAGATTTGACGGCGGATCGAGATGTAAACATGCTTGACCGCTTTCTTATACACAGAACGCGGACTGCACTGGCTACTTCGCCCTGAAATAGGGGAACCTATAGACCTCCCCCATTAACAACAATTATCACAGCGGCGGATGGCGCGCACTTAGTTTCCAGACTATACCGACAGGCGCTCCGACAGATGATGGGTGGTGGTGCCCGCACAGCCTGGGAGAGGGACCTAGCACGCCCTATGACTGACAAAATGTGGACTTACTGTTATGAACAGACACGCCTAGTGTCTAATAATTATAAACACAAACTTCTGCATTTTAAATACTTACACAGAATCTGTTACCCCCGTGTTGCTTGCAAAGATGGACCGCTCGAAGCCAGAACATTGTCAGAGATGTGCGATGGCGCAGGCTGATTTTATCTACTTGGCGTGGAACTGCCCTGCGGTGCTGGCCTACTGGGAGGCGGTGTTCGGGCATCTCGGGCAAATGATTTAGGTCAAGCTTTCGCACACATCCTTGCTTGCCCTACTGGGGTATGTGCTTCCGTTGAGTCGAGGGATAAGGCACTTCACTGCCATTGCGCTAGTGCTGGCTGAAAGACAAGTTTCTCTGAATTGGGGAGGAACTACACCGCCTTTGGTGGGGGCATGGCTCAGGGATATGATGTATTGTGATATGACTAGTGATGTATATTCGTCCCTGCTTCCACTTGCCTCCCGCAACAAAAACGTCTGGCAGCCACTCCGCTCCTACTTGTTATTACATCCGGAACTTACTTATTGAAGTCTTACACAGGATGAAGTGATTACTGGATTAGCCAACCGGTCCTCCGGATCTGGATTGTCAAAATATCTTTGTTACATGAACCTGTATTGTTGTTTTACACTTAATGATGATGGGACTATCAACGCTCTGTGTGGACAAATCTTTGTCGTTACTTGTCAATTCGTGCTTTATGTACTCCACATTATGAGAACAAAGTATTTTCTTTTCCCTTCTTTGTATAATTTGTTGAAAAATGCAATAAAAACAAGTTTAAAAAAAGATGCTCACTATCCACGTTCACAGGACAATTGGATCAGGCCTTACCCCTAGCTGAATTCACTTGTAATAAAAGCACCCACTCAGCCACACACGACACACCCTTCTTCACATCAGGACAACATCCTCGGGCCCTTCCCATTGATATATCATGAGTTTCTACTACGCTACCTTCAATCACAGAAAGATTAGATTCAAAAACACACTAGGACAAGTTTAGCAAAAGCCAAATTGGTCGTTAAGGTACAAGCTGACAAGCATAGAACCCCAGCACCTATATACAAGGAAGGGGACTGTATGGTTATCAACACAATACCTACAACTAGAAGGTCCAAGGAAACTACGACCACAGTTTATAGTCATTATTAAGCTACGGTGTCCCTCTGAATCCACTATCCATACAGTGTTTCACGTGTCACTGATCAAGCCATACCACCACGCCAAATGAAAAGATACCCCACCCTCCACCTGTTCTGATTAATGGCTCACAAGAATACGAATTCACTGTATCCTGCACTCTAAATGATCTCGGGGAAAACTATATTACCTTATAGATTGGAAGGGTTATGACCCTTCAGAGCGTTCCTGGGAACCAGCCTCCTCGGTTCATGCCCCCTGTCTGGTGATACGATTTCATGCCCTCCGCCCCACCAAACAATGACCTGTAAGACTGCCTTTAGAGGGGGCAACTGTCAGGATTCCTGCCACAGCTCACCTCTCTTGACTATCACAATATACCGACTTGACTCAATCATTCCTCCCAACACTTATGAATGAACAAACGTCTTGTACCCTGACTTCTGACCGCATTACATGCTGTTGGTAATAGCTAGCTGCGGCTAGTGTTCCCCGGTTTGTTTGAAAAGGCTTAATTGCTTTTACAAATGTTTTACCATGCATATGCAAGGTCAGATTTCAGGTTCCACCGAAACATCAAGAAAATCCACCAGAATAAGCATCAAGCGACCGGCAAAGATGACCTCAACGTGAACCTTCCGGAAGACAGCCCTCAGCAAATTAATCATCTGCACCTGTTCCTTGCTATATGCAATTAGAACACTACCTTTGTGAACATTCTAAAGCACCTTCTAGAAGACAGCCTCATCAAGTAAATTATCTGCACTTGTCCCTTGTTACAAACAATTAGACATCACACGGAGCCAAAGGACGCCACCCAACGGCGAGCGCAAGGGGTACTACTCGCGCAAAAGTTTCCAGAACCAGACTGCCACTTGGAAAATTTAAAGGTAAGGAATCTGCAGCTAGATATTGTCTCTACCAGATAATGCATTACTGAAAGTAAGTAACTTGTTCTTTACAGAATCAAAGTTACACATAACTATTAAATCACTCAAGGATGGGAAAGCTCCTGGACACGATGGCCTAATTGCCCACTTCTACAAATCATTCACAGAAGAGCCGCGACTACCCATGCTGGATCTCTTCCATAACTATACCGAGACTGGATACACTGGGGGGACCACTGCAGAAGCAATCACAGCTCTTGTCCCTAAAAAAGGTGAAGATCACACTTACCCCAAAAACTACAGGTCAATATCGCTCATTAACCTAGACTGCAAACTATATGCCAAAATCCTAGTTAAGCATTGTATGAAAGTAGGATCTGCTTTCATGGTTACCCCCACTTTTTGCTTGGTGTCAGTATGTTTTTGACATAGTCTGACTGGGATCCTGCTAATCAGGACCCCAGTTAATGTGCTTTCTCCCTAAATTGACCATGGTAAGTACTTTTGTACATCCACAGTTGGCTACTGGTGTACCCCTTGTAAATCCCTAGTATTGGCACAAAGGTACCCAGGGAATAGGTGCACAAGGGGTCTCTCATGGGCTGCAGCATGTATTGTTCCACCCATCGATGTCCACTGTGACTACATGCCTGCCATTGCAGCCTGTGTGAGTTGGTGCTTGCACCTCTCACAGCAGATATAGGTTTCCTTATATCTGAGGTCACTGCTCTTTAAACCTATAAGTCACCCCTATGGCAGGCTCTTCAGCCCTTATGGCAGGGTGCTTAGTTATGAGTGTGAGGGTGCCCCTGCATGAGCAGGACACCCCTACAAACCCCGGAGTTTATTCTCCATGCTTTGTTAGTGCAGTCAGTCATTTTAATACATATAGTGGACATCAGTCATTACACAATGTCTAACTATATAGTGGCTGCACCAAACCTGGTCATGTTTGGTATCTAACACGTTGGAATCATACTCCAACACCGATTCCAGTGTTGGAGGTATGATCCCATTACTGGGGGTGCTCTTTGGGGTGCCCCCCTGTACTCCCAGTAACAGCCTTTCAGGGTCTGACAGCAAGCTAGTGCTGCTGCTGACCACAGACCTGATTCTACCCTCCTACTGCTTAGCCTAATGCTTAGCCAAGCTCTAGCAGGGGAAGGTACGACAATAGGTTTCCTGTCTCAGGAAGGTGTGACCAGCTCCCAGACATGACCTAGTCTATTGGGCTGGGGTGGGGGCGCTTGCCAGCGCCACTAGACTGCTTTGAAGAGCACATTTGGTGCCCTCCTTGCATACTCCAGTTTGAGCAAGTTCAGGGAGCCCTTGGCTCCCGCTCTGGCGCAAAACTAGACAAAGGACATGGGAGTATCCTCCCCTCTGTCCAGCCCCTCCTGTGCGAGGGACCCCAGAGTTGTTCCAACCCTTTCCCTAGGGTATTTAAGGGTTTACCTGTGGGTGGTTCCTTAGTTTTGTTGTGGGACAAGACTCAAGCCAAAACCTGGTCACTCTTTGACCGTCTGGGCACTTGGAATTTGTTGGACTTTGCCTTGAACCGAGATTGCACCAAGGAAGACTCCTGCTGCTCCTGGTCTTGCTGTTCTGCAAGTCTTCTTTGTCGTCTATGTCTGTGCTTCTTCCAGGTTCTTCAACAGACCTGTGGGAATCAAGGACACCCAAAGTAATCTCCCTTGGAGTGAAGGAGTCACTCCCCTGCATCTGCAGGCACTGCAACAAAGCTGACCCGTCTGCTCCTCCTGTCGTTCCACGGACTTCCCGAGGCCCAGCAACACAGGTGGTGATTCTGCAGCTCCCTAGAGGCCCGACTTGTCTTCTCTGCAATTTTGAGGACAGTATCCCTTGTCGGAGCCGCTGGGATCAAACCCCTGTGTACCGCTTTGACTTGCCTTTGCAAAGGTTTGTTGGCTCTGGACTCCAGAGATCTTCAGGCCACAAGACGCTCCAGCCTCCAGCACCTCATCCCTCGAAGATCAGCGTCCTCACTGCATCCCTTGCACCATGGGCCTCCATCCTTGGTGAGCTGCTGGAGGTCCTCTTGCAACTTCTGCGCCTTTGGCCTATGGGTCCTCGTGAGGGTCTTCCTTTGCTTCAGTGGGCTCCCTGCTTGCTCGGGCCTGCTCTGACCCTCCTGCACTTGGTGAGGTCCTTGGAACTTGCTGGCTCCAATGTTTGCATCTTTTCTCTTTCCACACCAGTGCTGGACACCGACCACCCAGACACAGACATCCGACATGGGGCAGCTTGTGAACGGCTCCTGGTCTTCCTCAGCGTTGCCTGGTCCTCACAGCTGCAGCGACAAGGTCATCGTCTTCACTCCTAAACCTCCTGACATCGGTGGGCATTGTGCTTCCGTGCCTCCTGGTCACCTGCGAGTGGCATAGACTCTTTCCCCTCTTCTTGCAGGTTCTTCTCTTCAAGAATCCACCCTTTGCATTGTGGGGCGAGCCCCCACCCAGTCCGAGGGGGTACGAAATACCAGTTGCCACTCAGGGATTCCGATATCTGGGTATATTTGTGACCGCGGATGCTCAGCTCTTTTTCGAGCGGAACCTCGTGGGGCCGCTTCAACGACTAAAGTCAGACGCCCGACACTGGCGTTCTCTACCTCTCACTCTATTGGGACGTGCGTCACTATTTAAAATGTTAGCGCTCCCTCGATTCCTCTATGCACTGCAGAACGCCCCATTTCCAATCCCGGGCTCGTATTTTGCACAAATCGACGCGGTGCTGCGCGGGCTACTTTGGGAAGACCGTCCGCCTCGAATTGCTATGAGTAAACTAGTCCTGGGATGGTATGATGGGGGGGATAGGTTTGCCTGATATTCGGCTATACTACCAGGCATCCCAATTGACGGCAATTAACAGCTGGGTATTCGGCCAGCATGATGATCCCAACTTCCGCACTGACCATTGGCTCATGGGACGAGGGGGCTACAACAGGGCGCTATATACCAATCCCCGCAAACTCCACCTGACGGGCCCCACGGCCCGCACGGTTGAAATATGGCACGGAACTACGAAGAGAATGGGGTGGCAAAATCGGCTCACGAAAGCAACGCCGTTATGGGAACCAGATATGCTGGGCCGCCTAAGTCAATGCCCTGGATTCGATAAGTGGGACACTATCGGGATCTCCACGGTAGGGGACATGTGGGTGGGGGGGAAATTAGCCTCCTTTACGGATCTCCAGACTAAATACCACCTGGAGCCCTCAGAGACGTTTAGATATCTCCAAATCAGACACGCCATTTCCGCGGCCTTGACTGGGGGGACTCCTCTCCCTGATTCCTCCCCACTGGAGGATCGGTTGATAGTAGATCGGATGGAGCACAAGGCTATCTCCTTAACATATAAAAAACTAGTTAATAACCGCAAGGACCCCATGGAAAAAACACGTACTAAATGGGAATTAGATCTGGGGGCTATAGAAGAGGAAGATTGGAGAGACGCTCTTGCCTCTCCCAGAGAAGTAGCGATCCCCATGCGCCTGCGCCTTATATAAATCAAGGTACTCCACAGGGTATATTTTGACGCTACGTTACTGCTCCGACTTAAGAGACGACCAGATTCGCTATGTCTCCGACACTGTAACCAAATTGGCACCTTCATACATATATTATGGGAATGTCCACGCATACAACACTATTGGGACAGGGTGACACGGCAACTATCTAGAGCATGTGGCAAACCCCTGAGTCCCTCTCCCAGGCTCTGTCTCCTTAACATATGGGAAGCTACCGACCTTTCCCAGATGGATCAGGCGTGGGCAGCAATGGGATGGCTGCTTGCAAAGCGTAACATAGCGCAGAAGTGGGGTCAGGAGGCCAGCCCGGGGGTAGAGGACTGGGCAAGGGACATGGATGGGGCGATGATAGCGGAGAAAACTGTTTTCAAAGGGAGGGGGTGCCCCAAGAAATGGGACCATAAATGGGGAAAGTGGAACAAATACCGCGGGGACATCTGTATCTCCCCGGTAGTGGAGATGAGGCGGGAGAGACAAGACCTAACGACCCGCAGTGCGGTAGATGATGGAACCCCTCCATTGGTGGTATAGGGGTAGAATGGGGCTTGACCCCAATGGGCAATGCACTGGGATGAGTGGGACCCTTAGCCGACTGAATGTGTTGGGCTCCCTTGGGGGCTCCCCTGGGGTGGGATACGGGGATAGAGTCTTTCGATACCGGAGTGGGGTTTTCTGCAATGGCCAAGTAATTATGACTGTACTGTAAATGAACCAATGCACTTTTCGTTTTATAATAAAAACAGTTTAATAAAAAAAAAAAAGAATCCACCCTTGGATTCCACCGGACTTCTTCACAGGCTTCTCCAGAGACAGTTTCTCTGAAGTCTTCCATTGTCGTCTACGGCAGGTTCCAGCGTCACTTCACCACTATGCACCCAGCTTCCCTGGTGTAGGTAACCTGGTTCATGGGGCTTCCACGGGGGGGGTGGCTCTCCAACCTTCTGTCTTCCAAAGGGTCCCTTCGGGGTCCTCTAGGGAGGGTCCTTTTTCCTTACAACTGCAACCGCAACTTCTCAATTGACTTCTATTGGGCATGCTGCTGTGTTTCCACTCTGCACACAGGCTCCGTGGGGTTCCTGGGTACTTACCTTGGGTGGTTCCCTGTGCCCCCTGCTCCTCTAAGGCTTCTGGTCCAAGTCCCGTTTCTCCTTGCAGTTCACACCCCACTTTCTTATTATATGGTTTGGGGTCCCCCTGGAGACCAGTGTATATTCGTGCTACTTACCTGATTCTTTTGAAGTATTATTGTGTGTATAGTTGATATCTCCGGGTAGGAAATATAACAATGTGTTAATGATTGTGTTGCATAATAAATAGACTTGTTTTTTATAATCACTGTGGTCCTTTTTCATCTAATCTACACTGTTGATTAAATGTGATAAAACAAGCTGCTTTAAACTCCTTCAAGATAAGCTTGAATGCTGCTCTCCATAGCTACCACTTTGATAGCCTTCTATGGTTATCAAAGACCACTAAAATCACCATAAGGGATGCCATGATTAGTGCAAGGTGCATCACTCCTGAGAGTGTGCACCATATACTAAGCCAGCCTCCTACAGTTTGCTTAACAAATTCATTTGGAATTCTAAAAAGCCACATATCTCCTTGAAAAAACTGTCTGCCCAAACACCTATGTAAAAAGAACACTTGATGGACAGAATGCTGAACAATGTCAAACATTCACCCCTTACAGAGATCTGGGCCTAAATCCATCATTTTTTTCCACCCCATGCCATTCCAGTTTAAACCCAGCCATATGCAAATCTGTGTTGATCCTGCACCCCATGGGATCAGTCCAGCCCGAACTGCCAGGCCAGGTCCTCCCTGGACTGGAAACAAGCAACCTGAGACCGGTTTCGGGGTATCACCACATATTAGCCAAGCTAGCTTGACTCCAGTGGCATGGAGAGCAGGGTCAAGACTGATTTGTATATGGCTGGGTCTAAACTAGGGTGGCATGGTGAGCAAAAGAACGATGGATTTAACCCAGATCTTTTGACTGGGGGTGAATGTATGATTTATTCAGCATTCCGTCCATCATTTGTTTGCGTAGCAAGTTTCGCCCTAAGTGGGATGGGTATGCCCAGAGGCGGGTCCCTTGCTCACTGTGCCACTGGAATCAAGCTAGCCTGGCTGATATGGGGTAATACCCCGAAACCAGTCCCAGGCTGCTTGTTTCCGGTCCAGGGAGGACCTGACTTGGCAGTTCGGACTGGACTGTTCCCATGAGGAGCAGAGTCAAGACTGATTTGCATATGGCTGGGTCTAAACTGGGGTGGCATGGTGAGCAAAAGAACAATGGATTTAACCTTGTTTGTGTGGCACTTTTTGCCCCAAGCACCTAGGCCATGCCAATCTTGCAGATTTAAAAAAATACCAGATCACCTTTTTAGCTACCCAAGGTGCAAAATGGCTCGACAGTGCCTTTGAATTTACACCCCCATGGCTTTCCCTGGAACAGTCACTAGCAGATAACCTCTCTATTTGATAGACTTCTAACTGCAGATTCCTTACTTTTGAATTTCTTCAGGCGTCGGACTCAATCCGAAAGATTTTTCGTGAGCAGTACCCCTGCTCTCCGGTAGGTGGCGTCAACCAGCTCCGCGTGGCATCCGTGCTGCAAGTGGCGTCCTTGTCACCTATACAGATGTGCCACCTTGGTGCGCTGACATTTTCTTTCCTCGCCAGCCAGTGCTGATACGAGAGAAGAGCTACCTTCTGTCAGTTTTTGACAGGGTTTTTGCGACATTTCGTCAACCTTTCTTGAGGTTTTTTCCTCATGGTGTGTTGTAATCGGGGGGCGTGGCCTGACGCCGATGTAGGAGGAAGCGGACCTCGGAGCTCCTCCGTGGCCGTCCCTGTTGTAAGCTATCCTGATGTACTGGGGGGGCCCCTGATCGCATATCTTACTGTGGAATACCTGGTGCCCCTGTGGGCAAATCGACGACGATCCGGGAAGCCGTAGAGCAGGGGAAACTCTGTTTTTCAGCGCTGATCGCGCTACTCCGGCGGCGATCCAAGATGGCGGCTGTGGTCGGATGGGAGATTTGCCGTGGACCGCACTGAACCGAGCCCTGCGATTAATGCCTGCACGACGGTGGGAAGCCCTGAGTCCGACCCTGGGGGAGAGGACTGCGCTCGCCCGCACGAGTGAGCGGTGAGTGACGAAGAGGGCAAGGTCGGACCGAGCGCCGTCTGCGGAGGCTAAGATGGCGACTCCGGGACCTAACTGGGCTGGCTGATGTGGCTGCGGGTGACTGGCGCGAGTGAAGACAGATTCCAGCGCACCGACCCTATTGTGGGATATTGGCGGCTCCGGAGTGCTCCCAAGCCCTGCTGAGCTATTGCAGCAGATGTGCCAGGGTTGATGCCAGTGGCGGAGTGCGGAAGTCAGGTCCGATTGATCTCCTGGGAGATGTGAGTGGCATCCGGCGTGGAGTTCTCGGAACTCCGGGAGGGAGACATTGGTGCTGCGGATGGCAACTGCGGATTACCGGCACTGTAGAGACACTCGTGGCTGCCTGGGGCAGACCGGATCCACGCAGATCCTTGTGGAAGCGGAGGCCTCATCAGGAGGGCGGATTTTGCCAGGAGCACATTAAGCTGCTTGCGGGTGGGCCGCCCGTTTGCTCTCCCTTTTCAGTGGATGTGACTGGCTGCCTCTTCCTTATTGCGGTGCTGCCCGGGGAGGCCGAGGTACTGCGCGGGAGGGCGCTGCCTCGCTTTCCCTGGTTGCTGGGGCGGTATTGGACCCTGGTGAGATCCTCGGACCCCTATCGCGGCGGCTAGACGCCACTGCACTGGTCCTTAGCCCTTGACTGGGGCCTTTCGCCACTACGGTGTCCTGACTGAGGGAGGGAACCATACCGGTATACCGCTGATACTGGGGCTTGAGGAACTACTGCCTTGGTGGGGTACCGCACGACCTCTCACGGCGCACTGGAATGGGGCGCATTTCTAAGAAGAAGGGCTTTGCGGTCCTCCAGGTGGAAGGTGCGGGGCAGCACACTGATGACGAGGAGGAGGTGGCGGAACATGCCGGCGCTGATGCCCCGACAGGCCCTACGCTGAAGGATATAATGCAAGCCATCACCTCATCACATGAGGCCCTTGAAACTAAAATTGACGCCATTGGGGTGGACCTCACTTTGCTCAAGGATGAGCACAGGAAGTTAAAGGAGCGGGTGAAGGCGACCGAGACAACGCTGGAGGCAGTGCCGGATGCAGTAGCTACTTTGCAGCGCTCATTGCGACAGGTGGAGGATAAAGTCCGCACCCTAGAGATTAGAGCAGAAGATAGTGAAGGGCGCTCCCGCAGGAATAATCTCCGCATAGTGGGAGTTCCGGAGCGGGCAGAGGGGGACGATGCTGTTCGCTACTTGGAGGACTGGCTCAAGTCTGAGGTTGCCCCGGAGGGGCTGTCTCCGTTCTTTGCCCTGGAAAGAGCCCACAGAGTCCCAGCCAGACCTCCCAAGCCGGGTGCACCTCCGCGCCCGATAGTGGCGAGACTTTTGCACTATCGTGACAGGGACCACCTACTACAGCGGGCCAGGGGGAACCAGCGCCTGCAGATCGAGAACTCTAAGGTAATGATCTTCCCGGATTATACCAGGGAGGTTCAGAAGAAGCGTGCCTCTTTCCTTGCCCTTAAAAGAAAATTGCGCCAACTTCACATCTCTTATGCCATGTTCTTCCCGGCGCGCCTACGAGTGGTGGACGGCACAGGGACACTCTTCTTTACCACCCCGCAAGATGCATGGCGCTGGCTGGAGTTGCGCCAAGCGGGGGCCAGACGGAGTCCCGTGGAGAGCGCTGCGGGGAGAGGGTCCCCTGACCTTCCGAGCCCGCCGAGGGTCATCACATCGCGGCATCATCGCCTCGAGAGAGAGAGAGAGCAGTGCAGGGGGTTGTAGAGATCAGTCGAGGGACAGCCAGCCCGCCCTCCGTGCCTGCTGACAGGGCATTGGGTGGATCTGAGACCTCCCCAACTGGAAGCGCGACTGGTGACTCTGATACTGAGCTGCCGGTGGTTACTCCGCAGACGGCGGACTTGTTTGGCTGAACTGAACATTGGCAACAGGGTATGATGGGTTTGTACCATGGGCCAAGATTACCTGTTGGGGAAGCTGGTAATCGAATGCGGACGGGAGGGGGCACCACTGGATTATTAAGGAGGGGATCCTCCATGCTGCTGCGGAATGGGGGGGGGGGCCGGGAGGGGCTTTGGTTCCCATGGGTCGGCACACGTCTCTCTATCTTTTTGTATCTGATTGCTGGTTTTCTTTGTTTGGATGGGAACTAGTTTCAGGGAACCTGTCCTGGGGAGGGGGAGTTGGGGAGAAGGGAGGGGGTGGGGGTTGCAGGGACCAAGCATGCCGTTGGGTGAGATGTGGAGGATAGCGTACGTACACCCACACTATGGGAACCCCCGTAGGCATTGTGTCTCTCCTGGAACATTAGGGGGATGCATACTATGACACGACGCCACAAGATCCATGCCTATCTAAGAAGAAGGGGGGTGCAAATCGCGCTGCTGCAGGAGACACATTTAACTGAACAAGAGGGGGTGGCTTTGCAGCAGAGATGGCGGGGCCAGGTGTACTGCACCACATACTCAGCTTTCGCTCGGGCGCGGTGGTTTGGGTGCGGGCAGGGGTCCCGTTTCAGAGTACTGGGCAGTTGATCGATCCAGAGGGTCGGTATGTTGTGGTAACAGGGCGCTTAGATGGGAAGGACATTGTGCTGGGGAGTATCTATGCCCCTAACTCCGATCAAGTTTCATTTTTTGCGCACCTATCAGGGAAATTGGCACCCCTGCTCACAGGTTCTGTTCTATTGGGGGGTGACTTTAACTGCATCACCGACGTCTCCCTAGACCGCTCCCACCCTCCCCTAGCAGATGCCCCAGTACATAGACTGGCTGTGGCGCAGCGAGCTTGGCAGCAGCAATGGGGGCTGACTGATACGTGGAGGGCCCATCATCCCACAGACAGGGATTACTCCTACTTCTCATCCCTACATGATCTGCATGTTAGGTTAGACTCGATCCTCTGCTCTCCAGATGTACATGGGGGAATGGCGCATAGCGAATACCTAGCTAGGACAACATCCGACCATAACCCGTTACTGGTGATGCTACATTGGGTGCGGGATCGTCCTGCTATTCCCACATGGTGACTTAGGCCAGATACACTAGAAGATACGGTGTTCCGGGATACTATAGGGTCGGCCATAGAAAATTATTTTGAGGTTAATGCTAACACAGCGTCTTCTTTGCTGGTTGAATGGGATGCTTTCAAGTCAGTGATTAGGGGGCGCTGTATGGGAGAAATAGTCGGAGTGCGTAAAGTGCTGGTGCGGGATGTACTGGAGGAGGAACAGAAAGTGCGTGCTGAGGAGAGGGAACGCCTGGAACATCCGGATAGGCAGGCTGCATTGCTTGAGGCCTGGGAGGAACTAGCGTTTCAATTGGAAAGATTACGCTGTTTCGACTATAAGGCTTACACAGACAAGGCACACGCGGAGCGCGATAAATCGGGGGCGCTGCTGGCCTGGCTCGCCAATCCTGCGCGGAGAGGGACAGCGATACTGGAACTGAGAGGCCAGAATGATGAGGTGTTTTACACCCAGCGAGCTATTAATGATCAGTTCTTACAATACTACACGGTGCTATACCAGAGTAGGCTGGATCCTGGTCTCCCTGGTGACGAGGGATTCCTGTTGGGAGCGGACCCTCCTACAATTGAGGTCAAGGAGGCAGAAATCCTGGGTAGACACGTTGAGACGGGAGAAGTGCGCAGCGATATAAAACACATGGCCAGGAACAAAACGCCGGGCACGGATGGGCTACCTGTGGAATTTTATGCGACCTATGCCGATACCTTGGTTCCCTGCCTGGTGGCAATGTACAAAAGAGCGCGTAACGTGGGTGTTCTCCCTGCCACCACGCGTGAAGCCATCATAGTCCCCCTTCTCAAGCCGGGCAAACCTGCCTGGGATCGCTCCTCATATAGGCCCCTCGCGATGCTTAATTTAGACTACAAGATCTTAAGTCTGGTATTAGCTAGTAGTTTGCTGCCTCATATGACGATATTGGTTCACGGTGATCAGGCCGGATTCATACCATCACGGAATACAGCGATGAACGTTCGCAGACTCATGCGTATCTTGGGGTCCGACTCCTATGATGTGGAGAAGGCCTGCATTTTCGCGGTCGATATTGAAAAGGCCTTTGATAGCCTGGAGTGGCCTTACCTTTTCAATGTATTGCGAGCATTCGGCCTAGGGGAAAGCTTTGTACGATGGACGGTGCTGTTGTACAGTGCTTCCACAGCTAGAGTCCGGACGGGGGGCCTGATTTCTGCTGCCTGTGGAGTTGCCCGGGGGACGAGACAAGGGTGTCCGCTGTCCCCTCTATTATTTGCCCTGGCGATGGAGCCTATGGCTGCCCATGCTAGGACGGGAAGATATTACTCAGGTCTATTGGTGGGGGGACACCTTCAGTATATAGCGCTGTATGCGGATGACTTACTCATGTTCTTGCGAGACTCCGGGGAGGCACTGCGGGGAGCGAGGGAATTGTTGGAGACCCTGGGGAGATTGGCGGGGCTGCGGGTGAATTGGGCCAAGTCGTGTTTGTTCCCCGTCAAGGCAGAAAGAGCGGACCCGCAAAATGAGGGGGGGGTTTCCTGGGAACCCCGCTGCTTGTCATACCTGGGGACCCAGATTTATCACGATCCTACCGATCTGTTAGAGGGTAATGTGGGACAAGCGCTGCGCAGCACTAAAACCTGCTTCGACTTCTGGGGAACTCTTCCATTATCTGTGGCGGGTAGAGTGGCACTGGTGAAGATGGTCACTCTGCCCAGGTTCCTCTATTATTTTGGGACGCTCCCCATTTGGATCCCCGGTAGGTTTTTTACCCAGCTTAACTCCTTAATTACCGGTTTCTTGTGGGGGACCGGGAGACGGAGGGTCACCCTGACCACTATGCAACGGCCCAGGGCGGAGGGGGGCCTTGCGTTGCCAGATTTCGAGGCCTATTACCACGCTGCGCAACTCCAATGGTTTACGAAATGGGTGGCGGGCCATATCCGACACCCGGAGGCTTTGGGTGGGTCTGATCTGAGTTGGCGACTTTTGTCCTGTGTTCTCCTGCGTGTACCAATAAGGGATGGGCTGATGCCGCCGGATCTGCGAGTGGTGCGACAGTGCTGGACGCGCATGACCAGGAGGGTGCGCGTTAAGATCCCGTACGCACCGAGATCCCGCTGGGGATGTGCGAGGTGCTGCCCCATGGGGTGACTGGAGTAAACTGCAGTCCTGGGGGGAGGCGGGAGTCCTCACACTGGGAGACCTTTACGAGGATGGCAATCTCCTCCCATTCAACGATTTCCGAGAGCGCCATGCCTTGCCGCAAGGAGATTTTCTATTCCATGCGGCCCTGACAGTGGCAATCAGAAGGCATTGGCGGCGGGGCCTGGAGGAGCCCGACGTCTCTTGCCTGGCAGTATGTGGTGCTAGCAGCGGGTACCCTTAAAGCGGTAACTTGTCTTTATCAGCGGATTACCCAGGACTTGCGTCAACCCTTAACGGCGCTGCGACTCAAATGGGAGGAGGATTTGGGGGAACCTATTGGGGAAAAACCTTGGGCGGCAGTTGTCGAGAGGGCGTGGAAGAGCTCCCGGAATGCGCGCTTCCAGTTGATCCAATTTTATGTCTTACATAGGGCATACCTGACACCTGGCAAAGTTAACGACTATTATGGGGCATCATCTACCTGTCCCCGTTGTAATGTTGAAGGGGCGAGGTTTCTACACATGTTTTGGGACTGCCCAGTACTGGGGGACTACTGGCGTGGGGTGACGGCTGCGCTGGCAACTGTGACGGAGAGGGAAATAGATATGACGCCTCAGGCTTGCTTATTGCACTGGTTTCCACACACTGCCAAGACCAAAATCACCAGTAAGTTAATTGATTTGGGACTGGTCCTCGCAAAAAGAGAACTTACTGCGCACTGGAAGGGGAGGCAGGGGCCCATCCTGGCGCGCTGGCGTACGGAACTAGTGAAGTGGGCGGAGAGTGAAGGGAATGTAGGCTGGGCATGGCCAGGCGCACTGGGAACGAGGACCATGGAGATGGCTAGGGCGTGGGTGGCGCTCGTAAACCTGCTCAAACACCCAACTATAGATGGCGAGACTCTACTTGATGGGATGGAAGGCACTCAGGCGGATGGTGTGACCACCCCTTGATGGCAGGGAGGCATGGGGCGACCGTTGGGGCTCCCGCAGAGCCTTTTCCCCGATGTTCCCCGACTACCCTAGGTTGGGACCTACGAAGCAAGGATTCTGGTGGGCGGTGTAGGAGATCTGATTGATTCCCTGGGTATTTCAACGGTCAGCGGCATGCTTGGGAGGGTGGATGGGGTCTTACTTGGGGGTTTTGGGACTGAGCGGGGAGGGAGGGCGTTGGGGGTTTCTTATGTGGCTCTATACTAGAGGACTACATTCTGCCTGGAGATGGGCCGAACTGCGTGCTGGGATAACTGTGGGAGGAGGGCCGGGACTTGCTTGGGTACTGTCGGAGCCCTGTAGGAATCATTGGGATGCAGTTAGTTCTGGAGTGGGCGCAAGCCTACCACTGTCTATAATTGTAATGTACGTCCCTATTTCAGCTATTATCCTATGTTGTTCATGGAATAGTATGTATGGCTTTTTCAGAAAACCAATGAAAACTTGTTTAAAAAAAGAAAAAATGGTGTGTTGTAATCGGGGAAGACGGGTTTTAAACCCTGTGGCGCCTGTCACCACACCATGTCAGTGATAGATCCGCACCTAGTGTGTTTGTGGTGTCTGGAGCACAACTCCGACTCCGACTGCTGGGCCATGGCGCCAAAGGCTTTGATGGAGCAGTCTTTGAAGCTGCTAGCGACGACATGCGACTCGGCAGAAGTCAGTCGCACTCGAGAGGAAGTTCTCTGGACCGTTCCAGGAGTCCAAAATCCTTTTCGTCCTACTGAAAATCATCTAGGCACTCTGGTAAGAGGCACAAAAAACACAAGAAGTCGAGGCGGGCTACGACTTCTCCTTGTCTATTGGCCGGCGCGATGAAGGAACATCGGTATTCAACGCCTGGTTCCTCGGAACCTGCACCTAGGCTGACTCTGAGCCTTCCCAGTTTTCCAGGAGCCGGAGCTACCCACGCTCAAATTAAAGAGTTCTTTGAGGACATGTCTTATTTTTGATCAGCCCAGCCTCTCCGACGCGCCTTCGGACCCGCGAGGTCGGAGGGGACCCCATCTGGTTCGGGCCTGAGGCTCCAGCTCCGATGGGCCCCCATGGAGCTGGTCATGGATCTGGACCGGCGCTAGGCATGCCACTACGACCTTCCCTGGCGCCGGCCCAACGCCGTTGATTGTGACAGGCCCGTCACCATTGTTGTCCCTGATGACCCGGAGCTGCGTCGACTGACGCCGGTTTCGGCACCAATAGGACCCATGTTCTATGTTGCAACCTGAGCCCTATTCTGAAGGGCTAGGCCTCTGGGACGTATTGGGAGGGGTCGCTGGACCCTTTAGAATATGAGTATGATCAGGATATACTTGAAACAAACATACATGTGCAGTTCCTCAAGAAAGGGAAAGTAAACAGGTCTCTTATGGAATGCCCTCACACACCCCGAAGGATGTCATGCTTCATCATTGCGCTGTGCTCCTCGTCGGGCCGGCGCTGCAATGCCCGACGGGCTCCCGCGAAGGGGCTCTTTGCCGGAGATCTTTTAAGAGACAGCCATTAGGTGCGTGAGGGTAAGTGAAATAGGTAGTGCGTGTGTGTGAGAGTGGTGAAGTAAAATAGGTTTTAGTACTGCCCTAGAGGGAATTCATTTTATTCGCAGGATGTACTAACCTAATTAAAAGAAATGTGAGCCCTGGCTGGATTATCAATGATCCTACAGGGTCTGATATGTGTATGCGGTCGACATGTTTCTCGCCTTCTGCCCCTAGCGGGTCAATCGGCAATTCTTCAGGACCAGAGTCTACTGGAGTAAGTGCTCCTAAACTCTTACACTACCGCAGGGCTGGTGCTGAGTACTGTGTTTGTCACCAGCGTAGTAAGTAAGGATCCCGGGTGAGGACCTGGAATCAAGAGACCTGTAAAAATTAAATTGTTAAGATACCAGAACTCGTCTGGACAAAGATAGTATCCGTACAGGTGCAGTGACTTGCATGCGTAGGCTAGTGTAGCCAAGGCGGATCGTATTGGTGGATACATTGATAGTGAATACAGATTCAGTAAAAAGTGGATACAAATTCAGTAAAAAGTGACTCGGTGTATAACCACGTAGTAGTACTCCCCACGTTGTAGTACTAGGGACACACCCATAACAACGAGTGTGTGCACTTGGTGCTGTCTGCACAAGTTGGTGTAGTGGGCTTGTGGTAGGGACAAATTAAGTGCCATTTAATGTATTATAGACGAGCAGCCCTCTGAGCGCGCATAATATAAGTCATGAGATGATTGCTATTGGTTTGTAATTATCCTCTAGAGTGCCGCAATGTAAGGGGGCTATCGGTACGTGAGGTAACAGCCCTGCGCATGCAACTCCGAACTAGCGCGTGACTGGTGATTTGCCAAACGGCGAGTTAATTTTATTTTAAAAAGTGCACGTGTGTAACACAGTAACTCACCCCCAATAATGAGGTCAAGGCTAGACGGGGTGGCCGTTCGAGCACTTCGTTGCTCGCTCTGAAATACATAAAATGGAGGGACCGGCGGGGAGCCGCGAGCGTTAGATAGCGTCTTACCGGATTGTTGCAGAAATTCACTCGATCTGTCCTGGAGTCGTTGGTACTCACATGAGGGGGGGGCGCGCAACTAGCGATGCTCCTACCCTAGCTCAGGCTCCCATGGCTGTGCCCCTCCATGTGTGAGTTTAAATGTAGATCGTCATCACGTTTAAGCGTGAGAACTAGACCCGAGCGGCGGGCAGCCATCTTGGAAGTATGTAGTTGAAAGGGGCTGAATTGAAAAAGCAATGAAACTTTATTGAACAACATGTTAGCGCTGTGACATATCAAATTCTGGGAGTTTGGTCCCGCGAGTTGCAATGATTTTGGAGAATGATGGAGTGCCTAAAAATGCTACTGCTGGTTTTCTATCTACGCCAAATTGGTGTTTTGTGTGTTAGTCCCCATTTCTCACTTCTCAATCAATCACGGCATTTATAGAGCGCGCTACTCACCCGGGAGGGTCTCAAGGCGCTGGGGGAGGGGGTAAGTTACTGCTCGAACAGCCAGGTCTTGAGCTGCTTCCTGAAGGAGAGATGGTCCTGGGTTCGCCGAAGGTGAGTGGGGAGGGAGTTCCAGGTCTTGGCTGCCAGGTAGGAGAAGGATCTTCCTCCGGCGGTGGCTCTGCGGATGCGTGGTACGGTGGCGAGGGCGTGGCTGGTTGATCGTAGCTGGCGGGTGGGCGTGTAGAAGGTCATGCGGTCGTTGAGGTACTTGGGGCCCAG
This sequence comes from Calotriton arnoldi, assembly GCA_963921515.1. NCBI lineage: Eukaryota > Metazoa > Chordata > Amphibia > Caudata > Salamandridae > Calotriton > Calotriton arnoldi. The sequence continues at coordinate 223,460 of CAWUFW010015737.1, read as the reverse complement.
GTCGTGGAGGGCCTTGTGTGCGTGGGTGAGGAGTCTGAACGTGATTCTCTTGCTGACGGGGAGCCAGTGCAGGTCTTTCAGGTGTCCGGTGATGTGGCTGTGTCGGGGGATGTCCAGGATGAGTCGTGCGGAGGCGTTCTGGATGCGCTGGAGTCTTTTTGAAGTTTGGCTGTGGTTCCGGCGTAGAGGGTGTTCCCATAGTCCAGTCGGCTGGTGACGAGTGCCTGGGTGACGGTCTTCCTGGTTTCAGTGGGGATCCATCTGAAGATCTTGCGGAGCATGCGCAGGGTGTTGAAGCACGAAGATGAGACGGCGTTGACTTGTCTGGTCATCGACAGGGAGGAGTCCAGGATGAAGCCCAGGTTGCGTGCGTGGTCCGTTGGCTTGGGCGCGGTGCCCAGGGCCGGGGGCCACCAAGAGTCGTCCCAGGCGGAGGGTGATGAGCCCAGGATGAGGACTTCCGTCTTGTCTGAGTTCAGTTTAAGGTGGCTGTTCCTCATCCAGTCGGCGACGTCTCTCATCCCGTCGTGTAGGTTGGCTCTGGCGGTGGTGGGGTCGTTGGTGAGGGAGAGGATCCGCTGGGTGTCGTCGGCGTAGGAGATGATGTTGAGGTTGTGTTGGCGTGCGATGGCTGCGAGGGGGCTCATGTAGACGTTGAAGAGGGTTGGACTGAGTGAAGATCCTTGTGGAACGCCGCAGATGACTTCGGTGGCCTCGGATCTGAACGGGGGAGGCGGACTCTCTGGGTTCTTCCGGCGAGGAACGAGATGATCCATTCCAGTGCTTTCTCTCGGATTCCGATGTTGCTGAGGCGCTTCACTAGGGTGCGGTGGCAGACGGTGTCGAACGCCGCGGAGAGGTCCAAGAGGATGAGGGCTGCTGTTTCCCCGTTGTCGGTTAGGGTTCTGATGTCGTCGGTGGCTGCGATAAGGGCGGTCTCGGTGCTGTGGTTGGCCCGAAACCCGGACTGCGAGGGGTCGAGGGATCCATTCGTCTCGAGGAAAGCGGCAAGCTGTCTGTTGACGGTCTTCTCGATGACTTTGGCCGGAAACGGAAGGAGCGAGATGGGACGGTAGTTCTTGAGGTCGGTGGGGTCCGCCGTTGGTTTCTTCAGGAGGGCGGTAAGCTCGGCGTGCTTCCAGCTCTCCGGGAAGGTGGCGGTGTGGAAGGAGGAGTTGATGATGTCCCGGAGATGGGGTGCGATGGTGGCGTCGGCTTTGTTGAAGACGTGGTGTGGGCAGGGGTCGGTTGGTGATCCGGAGTGGATGGAGTTCATCGTGCGGGTGGTGTCTTCGGTGCTGATCGGGGTCCAGTTGCAGAGGGTGGTGGTGGCGGGCGTTGGTTCGGCGGTAGGGTGCGTGGTCTGTGCGTCGAAGCTGTTATGTATGTCGGTGATCTTGCGGTGGAAGAACGCGGCGAGTGAGTTGCAGAGGTCTTGCGAGGGGTGATGTCGTTGTTTCCGGCGCTGGGGTTGGAGAACTCTTTGACAATGCTGAAAAGTTCCTTGCTGTCGTGGGCGTTGTTGTCCAGTCGTTCTTTGAGTGCCGACTTCTTGGTGGCACGGATCAGCTGGTGGTGTTTGCGGGTGGCGTGCTTGAGGGCGGTCCTGTTGTCTGTGGTCTGGTCGAGTCGCCAGGCTTTCTCGAGAGTGCGGCAGTTCTTCTTGGATTCCTTGAGTTCGTTGGTGAACCAAGGGGTTTTCTTGCTTCCGGGTCTGCTGGGAGGGTTTTTAGTGGTGCGAGGTCGTCGGCGCAGGCGGTCAGCCACTTGGCGAGGTTGCTGGCTGCTTCGTTTGGGTCCGTTGTGTTGGTGGGTGTGTTCTGGCTGAGGGAGGCGGTGAGCTGCTCGGCGGTGATCTTGCTCCAGCTCCGGCGGGGAGCCTGTTGCGGGTGGTGGTGGGTCGCAGTCTTTCTGAAGCTGAAGTGGACGCAGCTGTGGTCGGTCCAGTGGAGTCCGGTGGCGTGGCTGAAGGAGATGTGCTTGCTGGAAGAGAAGACGGGGTCAAGCGTGTGGCCGGCGTAGTGGGTGGGCGTGTTCACCAGTTGCTTGAGTCCGAGGTTGGCGAGGTTGTCCAGCAGGGCGGTGGTGTTTCTGTCGTTGTTGTTCTCCAGGTGGAAGTTGAGGTCCCCTAGGAGGATGTAGTCGGCGGAGGGCATGGCGTGCGGGCTGATGAAGTCTGCGATGTCTTCGCTGAATAGTGTGCGTGGTCCCGGGGGTCTGTAGATGAGGGTGCCTCGGAGGGTGGTCTTGGGGTCAGTGTGTATCTGGAAGTGTAGGTGTTCGGCGGCGGTGAAGGTCTCGTCTGAGTTAGTCGAGATGCGGATGGTGTTCTTGTGTACGATGGCGATGCCTCCTCCCGTCTGGTTGACGCGGTCCTTCCGGGTGATCTTGTATCCGTCCGGGATGGCTATGGCGATGTCGGGCGCTGAGGAGGCGTTCATCCAGGTTTCGGTGAGGAAGGCGACGTCCGGTGCTGTTGCGTCGAGCAGGTCCCAGAGTTCCACGGCGTGCCTGTGGACGGAGCGGGTGTTCAACAGGATGCATTTCAGGTGGTTGCTGCTGGTGCTCGACTTGGCGGAGGTGGTGCACGTCCGGGGGCAGGTGAATCGGCAGGCTTGGCAGGTGAAGGGTCCGTGGGTGCGTCTCGGTGAGGCTCGGTAGCAGGCAGGGTTCCGGCCGGCATTGAGTGCGGTGAGGGTGGCGGCGTCGTAGGTCCGTCGAGTAGTGTTGCATCGGTGGGATCCAGGGGTCCTGGCGCTGGGCGCGGGCCAGGCGCGGACGGGCGCAGACGGGCTTACCTTTGGCGCACCTTCGGCGCTCCGTCGGTGCTCCCGCTGCGCGCGGCCGCTGCGCGGTCGCTCAGGGGGCGTCATAAGTAAGGAGCCTGGAGGGAGGAGCAGCTGGGTGGCGGGAGCGGGGCGGCGAATGGAATCACGGGGGCGGGGCCGCAGGGAGGCAGTGGCGGGAAGTCCCAGGAGCAGCGGGCAGCTGGAAAGTCCCAGGAGCAGCGGGAAAGTCCCAGGAGCAGCAGGCAGCGGGAAAGTCCCAGGAGCAGCGGGCAGCGAGCGAAGGAATCTCCAGGCAGGAGGCGGCAAGGCAGGCAGGAGCGGCAGCAGTGAGTGGGGCGACCAAGCCCTGTGGAGGGCTGAGCGGTCACACTCTGTGGTCCCCTACGGTCCCCTTAAGTAAGGAGCCGGGAGGGAGGAGCAGCTGGGTGGCGGGAGCGGGGCGGCGAATGGAATCACGGGGGGGCGGGGCCGCAGGGAGGCAGTGGCGGGAAGTCCTAGGAGCAGCGGGCAGCGGGAAAGTCCCAGGAGCAGTGGGAAAGTCCCAGGAGCAGCGGGCAGCGGGAAAGTCCCAGGAGCAGCGGGAAAGTCCCAGGAGCAGCGGGCAGCGGGAAAGTCCCAGGAGCAGCGGGCAGCGAGCGAAGGAATCTCCAGGCAGGAGGCGGCAAGGCAGGCAGGAGCGGCAGCAGTGAGTGGGGCGACCAAGCCCTGTGGAGGGCTGAGCGGTCACACTCTGTGGTCCCCTACGGTCCCCTTAAGTAAGGAGCCGGGAGGGAGGAGCAGCTGGGTGGCGGGAGCGGGGCGGCGAATGGAATCACGGGGGGCGGGGCCGCAGGGAGGCAGTGGCGGGAAGTCCCAGGAGCAGCGGGCAGCGGGAAAGTCCCAGGAGCAGCGGGAAAGTCCCAGGAGCAGCGGGCAGCGGGAAAGTCCCAGGAGCAGCGGGCAGCGGGAAAGTCCCAGGAGCAGCGGGCAGCGAGCGAAGGAATCTCCAGGCAGGAGGCGGCAAGGCAGGCAGGAGCGGCAGCAGTGAGTGGGGCGACCAAGCCCTGTGGAGGGCTGAGCGGTCACTTCTCAATGTTATTGTCCACTTGCAGGGTGAGCGCGGGGGATGTTGTGTTGATTAGTTACTCTGGTTAGTGGCGCAGTGCCCTAAACGTAAGTGGCAGACAGGACTGGGGTGGTAGTTCTGTGTAGTAGGAGTAGTCGCAGTGGATATAGTGTTTGGGCAGTATACGTATAGGCAGTAGTCATCAAGAAAGTGGAGCCATCAGTTGGGGGCCATGTGGTCAGTGGGCCCAGGGGTTAGGGGTTGTTCAGTACCACCCATGGAATGTCATCATTAAGGCCCCTCGTATTACTGGAAATTCTGAAAATCCATTTTTGCTCCTTTCTGAACAGGGCTTCCTTACTGATCACGGGGTGTGCTTCCAGAATGGTCCAACAAATGTCGTTGGCCGTATGGTTGGCTTCTGTATAGTGTGTGCACATCTTTGTGTTGTTTCTCCTGCACCTGATGTTGCTGCGGTGTTCGGAGATTCTGATTTTAATTGGGCGAGTTGTCATGCCCACATACATGAGTTTGCAGGGGCATGTGATTACATACACACAATTGCAGGTGTTGCAATTGGTGTGTGTCCTTTGAAACCAGGTGAAAGTGTCTGTGAGGGTCACCATTTTGCTAGTTTTGGTAAATGGGCAGACTAGACATTGACCACACGGGTGATGGCCAGTGACTGGTGGTAAGTTCGACAGTTGGTTTTTCTTAGGGGGTTCTTTTCTTGGTCTAGTTCTGATCAAAAGATTTTTTAGGTTGTTCGTTCTTTTGAAGGCGAATCTAGGTGGCTCTACTGTGGAATCGCCTATGTTGAGGATCTTCCAATGTTTATTTATGATCTTCTTGATCATATTTGATTCTGGAGTATATGTTGTGACACATGTTATTTGTTTGGTGTCAGTTTTTTCGTTGGTCTGTAGAAGTGTCTCCCTGTTTGTATTGCGTGCCCTCTTGCATGCAGTTTTTATGATGTTATTGGGATATTCTCGTCTGGCCAGATGGGTTGTCAGCTCGGTGGCCTGTGTGTTAAAATCTTCCAGTTTACTGCAGTTACGTCTGAGTCTTAAATATTGCCCGTAGGGCAGGTTGTCGCGTAATGCTTTGGGATGAAAACTGCTAAAGAGAAGTGGGCTATGGCTGTCTGTAGGTTTTTTATAGGTTTTTGTTTTCAACCCTGTGGTGGTAAGGCTTATTAGGAGATCCAGAAAGGGTATTTCCTGTTCGGAGACATTAGCAGTGAAGCGTAGGAAGGGGTTCAGACTGTTGACCCATGTGACGAACAGGGGTATGGTGTTTAGGTCTCCTTTCCAGAAGACCAAAACGTCATCAATGTAGCGGCGCCAAAGTACGACCTGGTCCTTGTACATATTGGTGACCGACAAGATATGTTTGGCTTCAAAGTTCGACATATAGAGACACGCCAGACTGGGGGCGAACGTGCTCCCCATGGAAGTCCCTTGGGTTTGGTGATAGATTTGTTCTTCAAATTGGAAGTAATTTTCAGTAAGTGCAACGTGTGCACATTCCATGATAAATGAGATGGGGGTCGAGGCTGCCCATTCAGAAGAGCGTAGTATTTCCTCTACTACCTCTAGTGTTGACAGTTGTGGAATGTTAGTGTAGAGGGCCTCCACATCTAGGGTTATTAAAGCATCCAGATGGGGACCCTCATTGTTTTGCATTTCTATGCTTTTCAAAACATCCCTCGTTTCTTGTAGAAATGTAGGGGTCTCTTTTACTAGAGGCCTGAGAAAGTGGTCGCAAAATCTCGACGGGTTCTAGAGCTGACCCGATCCCTGACACAATGGGCCTCTCAGGTGGTGGTAGGGTACCCTTGTGAATTTTTGGCAAGGTGTAAAAGTAAGGATGCAGGGGTTGTCGTTAATGAGAAATTCCGATTCATTTTTGGTTATCCACCCTTGCATGAGGGCTTCTGTCGCCAAGGACCTGATTTTTGTGGTGAGTCTTGCGGTAGGGTCCTCTCTCAAAGGAGTGTAATACCTTCTGTCATTGAGTTGCCGGAGGCACTCAGTTCTATAGTCCATAGTTGACATAATGACAATGGCACCCCCTTTATCTGCCTCCTTAATAGTAATGGATTTGTCATTGGCAAGATTTTTGATGGCCTCATTTTCCAATCGTGAGGTATTATGAAAGGCTGTTTTGGTCTTCAGCCCTTTGATGTCCTTGAGCGGTGGGTGTGAAGGTCGAAGGTTTTCGTAGTCCGGTGTCTCTATGTGAAGGTCGAAGGTTTTCGTAGTCAGGTGTCTCTATGAAGGTCGAAGGTTTTCGTAGTCCGGTGTCTCTAGGAGGTCGAAGGTTTTCGTAGTCCGGTGTCTCTAGGAGGTCGAAAGTTTTCGTAGTCCGGTGTCTCTACTGCGCTGCGATGGTGCCCCCTGAAGTTCTTACTTTTGAAAAGACAGTCCTCAAGGACATCTAAGGGCTGAAGACCAAAACAGCCTTTCATAATACCTCACGATTGGAAAATGAGGCCATCAAATATCTTGCCAATGACAAATCCATTACTATTAAGGAGGCAGATAAAGGGGGTGCCATGTTCATTATGTCAACTATGGACTATAGAACTGAGTGCCTCCGGCAACTCAATGACAGAAGGTATTACACTCCTTTGAGAGAGGACCCTACCGCAAGACTCACCACAAAAATCTGGTCCCTGGCGACATAAGCCCTCATGCAAGGGTGGATAACCAAAAATGAATCGGAATTTCTCATTAACGACAACCCCCGCATCCCTTACTTTTACACTTTGCCAAAAATTCACAAGGGTACCCTACCACCACCTGGGAGGCCCATTGTGTCAGGGATTGGGTCAGCTCTAGAACCCCTGTCGAGATTTTGCGACCACTTTCTCAGGCCTCTAGTAAGAGAGACCCCTACATTTCTACAAGATACGAGGGATGTTTTGAACATCATAGAAATGCAAAACAATGAGGGCCCCCATCTGGATGCTTTAATAACCCTAGATGTGGAGGCCCTCTACACTAACATTCCACAACTAGCAACACTAGAGGTAGTAGAGGAAATACTATGCTCTTCTGAATGGGCAGCCTCGACCCCTATCTCATTTATCATGGAATGTGCACACGTTGCACTTACTGAAAATTACTTCCAATTTGAAGAACAAATCTATCACCAAACCCAAGGGACTTCAAAGGGGAGCACGTTCACCCCCAGTCTGGCGTGTCTCTATATGTCGAACTTTGAAGCCAAACATATCTTGTCGGTCACCAATATGTACAAGGACCAGGTCGTACTTTGGCGCTGCTACATTGATGACGTTTTGGTCTTCTGGAAAGGAGACCTAAACACCATACCCCTGTTCGTCACATGGGTCAACAGTCTGAACCCCTTCCTACGCTTCACTGCTAGTGTCTCCGAACAGGAAATACCCTTTCTGGATCTCCTAATAAGCCTTACCACCACAGGGTTGAAAACAAAAACCTATAAAAAAACCTACAGACAGCCATAGCCCACTTCTCTTTAGCAGTTTTCATCCCAAAGCCTTACGCGAAACCTGCCCTACAGGCAATATTTAAGACTCAGACGTAAGTGCACTAAACTGGAAGATTTTAACACACAGGCCACCGAGCTGACAACCCATCTGGCCAGACGAGAATATCCCAATAACATCATAAAAACTGCATGCAAGAGGGCACGCAATACAAACTGGGAGACACTTCTACAGACCAACGAAAAAACTGACACCAAACAAATAACATGTCACAACATACACTCCAGAATCAAATATGATCAAGAAGATCATAAATAAACATTGGAAGAGCCTCAACATAGGCGATTCCACAGTAGAGCCACCTAGATTCGCCTTCAAAAGAACAACCTAAAAAATCTTTTGATCAGAACTAGACCAAGAAAAGAACCCCCTAAGAAAAACCAACTGTGGAACTTACCACCAGTCACTGGCCATCACCCATGTGGTCAATGTATAGTCTGCCCATTTACCAAAACTAGCAAAATGGTGACCCTCACAGACACTTTCACCTGGTTTCAAAGGACACACACCAATTGCAACACCCGCAATTGTGTGTATGTAATCACATGCCCCTGCAAACTCATGTATGTGGGCATGACAACTCGCCCGATTAAAATCAGAATCTCCGAACACCGCAGCAACATCAGGTGCAGGAGAAACAACACAAAGATGTGCACACACTATTCAGAAGCCAACCATACGGCCAACAACATTTGTTGGACCATTCTGGAAGCACACTCCGTGATCAGTAAGGAAGCCCTGTTCAGAAAGGAGCAAAAATGGATTTTCATAATTTCCAGTAATACGAGGGGCTTTAATGATGACATTCCATGGGTGGTACTGAACAACCCCTAACCCGTGGGCCCACTGACCACATGGCCCCCAACTGATGGCTCCACTTTCTTGATGACTACTGCCTATAAGTATACTGCCCAAATACTATATCCACTGCGACTACTCCTACTCCACAGAACTACCACCCCAATCCCGTCTGCCACTTACGTTTAGGGCACTGCGCCACTAACCAGAGTAACTAATAAACACAACATCCCCCGCGCTCACCCTGCAAGTGGACAATAACATTGAGAAGTGAGAAATGGGGACTCTTTAACACACAAAACACCAATTTGGCGTAGATAGAAAACCAGCAGTAGCATTTTTAGGCACTCCATCATTCTCCAAAATCACTGCAACTCGCGGGACCAAACTCCCAGAATTTGATATGGCACAGCGCTAACACGTTGTTCAATAAAGTTTCATTGCTTTTTCAATTCAGCCCCTTTCAACTACATACTTCCAAGATGGCTGCCCGCCGCTCGGGTCTAGTTCTCACGCTTAAACGTGATGACGATCCACATTTAAACTCACACACGGAAGGGCACAGCCAAGGGAGCCTGAGCTAGGGTAGGAGCATCGCTAGTTGCGCGCCCCCCCTCATGTGAGTACCAACGACTCCAGGACAGATCGAGTGAATTTCTGCAATAATCCGGTAAGACGCTATCTAACGCTCGCGGCTCCCCGCCGGTCCCTCCAATTTATTTATTTCAGAGCGAACAACGAAGTGCTCGAACGGCCACCCCGTCTAGCTTTGACCTCATTATTGGGGGTGAGTTACTGTGCTACACACGTGCACTATGTGCACTTTTTAAAATAAAATTAACTCGCCGTGTGGCAAATCACCAGTCACGCGCTAGTTCTGAGTTGCATGCGCAGGGCTGTTACCTCACGTACCGATAGCCCCCTTACATTGCGGCACTCTAGAGGATAATTACAAACCAATAGCAATCATCTCATGACTTATATTATGCGCGCTCAGAGGGCTGCTCGTCTATAATACATTAAATGGCACTTAATTTGTCCCTACCACAAGCCCACTACACCAACTTGTGCAGACAGCACCAAGTGCACACACTCGTTGTTATGGGTGTGTCCCTAGTACTACAACGTGGGGAGTACTACTACGTGGTTATACACCGAGTCACTTTTTACTGAATTTGTATCCACTTTTTACTGAATCTGTATTCACTATCAATGTATCCACCAATACGATCCGCCTTGTCTACACTAGCCTACGCATGCAAGTCACTGCACCTGTACGGATACTATCTTTGTCCAGACGAGTTCTGGTATCTTAACAATTTTATTTTTTACAGGTCTCTTGATTCCAGGTCTTCACCCGGGATCCTTACTTACTACGCTGGTGACAAACACAGTACTCCGCACCAGCCCTGTGGTAGTGTAAGAGTTTAAGAGCACTTACTCCAGTAGACTCTGGTCCTGAAGAATTGCCGATTGACCCGCTAGTGGCAGAAGGCGAGAAACATGTCGACCGCATACACATATCGGACCCTGTAGGATCATTGTTAATCCAGCCAGGGCTCACATTTCTTATAATTAGGTTAGTACACCCTACGCATAAAATTAATTCCCTCTAGGGCAGTACTAAAACCTATTTTACTCCCCCACTCACACTCACACACTACCTATTTCACTTACCCTCACGCACCTAACGGCTGTCTCTTAAAAGATCTCTGGCAAAGAGCCTCTTCGCGGGAGCCCGCTGGGCATTGCAGCGCCGGCCCGACGAGGAGCACAGCCCAATGATGAAGCATGACATCCTTCGGGGTGTGTGAGGGCATTCCATGAGACCTGTTCACTTTCCCTTTCTTGAGGAACTGCACATGTATCTTTGTTTCAAGTATACCCTAGGAGCGCTGTGCAGGACCTCCTCAAAAGCTCCCAGTTCCCTCGCTTTGAAAAAAATATGATCAGGATATAGACTGTTGTGAGGAACAGTCTGATGCCAGCGCACTGGATACGTTTCAAGATACCGGCATGCTTTCTCCCCCTGCCGTGGTTACGGAGGAAGGAGCTACATACGCAATGGAGGTGTGGAGGGCAGCTGAAGTCCTTGACCTTCCGTTGCCCTCGGTGGCAGGCAGGACCAACATCTTGATCTTTTGGAGACCTGGTCCAAACCCAGCACAGGGGTTCTTGTGAATAGGACCATTGCCCGCTGCCTCCGCCGCTCAAGGGGACTTGGTTGTCCATCTTCTACTTCCTGTGGCGCGTTCCCTGCTGCTCCTCCGGACAGGGAATCCAAGAGGCTGGACAGCTTGGGAAAGAAAATGTTTTCTTCTGCCATCCTTGCATTGCTGTCCGTGAACACCGCATGCGTATTGCGCCACTGTTCCCACACGCTGTGGGAAATGGTTGCGCAAGTGCTGCCACAGGTCCTGGGCCATTCTCTCCCAAGCAGTTACAGACAAAGTTCACTATACACTGTGGCTTGGACATGACCGACTTACTGGGCAGAGCGGTTTGGTCGACGGTGGCCCTCGGACGCTCAGAAGATTTGACATTTCGGGTGATGTCCTGGCTTCCCTCATGGACATGCCCTTCGATGGCACGGTCTCTCCGGAGACAAAGCAGGCTTGGCGCTGGAGCTCTTTAAGTACTCGAGGGCTACGGCCAAGTCCTTGGGCCTCTCGGCTGCCCTACTTCCCCTGTCTGCCCTTCGCTCCTTTCAACCAAGCCAACCCTATCCCACCCACTGAGCTGGGCAAGCTTCCCAGCCTTTGCGTGGATGAGGGCACAGTTCCTTCCGGCCTCGTGGGTCAGGTAGCCAGCCGTAATGGTCCAGCCATGCCCCCTCACTACCCTCTTCAGCAGCTGCAGCCATCAAGCCTTCTAATCTTGCCCTTTTAGATCCTGGGCGTCCAGTTGGTGGCAGAATCCGCCATCACCTCCACCAGTGGCAGTCCATAACATTAGACAGGTGGGTTCTTCGCCTACATCCAAGACAAAAGTAAAAAAAAAACTCTGTCTATACATATGACAGTTGCCTCTTTTTCTTCTTAACAGTGATGCCCTGTTGAATATGCATAAATGTTGTATGCAAAAAGTTTAACTAATAGATGGATGCTTCCTTTTCCTATAACTAATAAGTTATGTTGGAATAAATAGTTTTCATTTATCCTGCTAGAGCTTTTCTTCTTTATATACTGTTTTAGAATATATCAGAATTAGTAAAAATGAAGCACATTTTTTTTGTAATTCTGAAGTGTGGTGGAAACAAATATTTAAATACGATCAAAACACATCAATACACTAGGTGATGACATTTGCACACATTATCGTTTGTGTGCAATAAAACCATATTTCGGTGCAAATGTAATTTTCATTTCAATTGAAAATGTGTTGTCTGTAATGGCAGTGCGCAACCACACCATGCACTATGCCACTCCACTCCACTATATGCCCTTGCACTCTATTCCATGCCACTCCATCCTACGACACTTTACGACATGCCACTCCACTCCGCACCACCTTCCGTACTCCACTGTACCCCACTCTCATCAGCCCCACTCCAATCTATACCCCTGCACTCAAAAGTACTCCAGTCTACCCCACCCCACTTTGCTACAATCTACCCCAATCTACTCCACCCCAGTCTACCCCACTCCATGCCACCCAATCTAACCCACTCCACCCCAATCTAACCCACTCCAATCTATTCCACTTCAATCTACCCCACCCCAATGTACCCACTCCACTTCAAATTACCCCACTCCATTCTACCCCACATTAACCCAATCTACCCCACTCCACTCTAATCTACCCCAATCCACTCCACTACGATCCAATCTACCCCACTCCACTATACTCAAATATACTCCACTCCACTCTATTCCACTACAATCTACCCCACTCAATCTAAGGAAACTGTTTGTTCATTGGTGAAATAAGGCTCTTTACTCGTCAGATTTTGCCTGCGCTCCATCTTTCCAACCATGTCGCTTCTCGAATCCCCCTGCTTTTTGATCTGAATGGCCCATGGGATTTGGTTAAATCTCCTTCATGTTCCCCCTTTATATGGCACTTGATTTTGTGTTTGCGCCATCCCTCCCGCCCTGTTTCTTGCTGCGTCACTTCAGCATTGTTACTTGCCACGTCCCCCTCCCGTCCCACCGGCCAGAATAAGTTCTATCACACGGCCAGCATTGACCGGGTCATTGAGTTTTTCTCCTAACTTTCAGCCATGCTTCATAGCAGCTGCGCTGCTTATAACATGCCTAAAGATATTGACAAAGCCAATAGCTCTCGTGTAGGCGACACCTATTGGCTTTGCCAATGCTTGTTTTCTCTTCCAGCTTAGGCCCAAAACAAAGGGCCAGTTTAAAGGTTCATCAGCCTTCCTTTTGTTTGAGTATAATCCTAGCTGCAAGCTATCGGCAGCCTAACACCTAGATGCCAATGCAATGGGGAAACAAATGTACACAGCTTGTTATCACTTAATCAGTACTTAAGAGAAACTACAATTTGAAGGTATGTTTTTGACTTTGTGCAACTCCTTTCTGTAAGAGATATGCATGCACTGTAAGAATGTCAGATGTCAGTATGTATGAGCATTTACACGAATAGCAAATGAAATAACACTTGCTATTTTTTTTAAATTTAATACTTTTGTAGCTCTACTCATCCCAATGGAGCGTGTCAGAGTGCTTTACATCACAAGCACACATTATACATTGACAATAAATCATACAAGTGTGAACCAATGTACAGGATTTCACATAAGACAAAGAGGGTTTCAAGGTGTAGGAGTCTCACATTGTCTTTACTCGTAGGGATTATATGCTAAGATTGTATAGCTGGGAAAAACAGTCAGGTAAATGTAAAATGTTACGCAGTGCTTCAGGTTGGACTTTATTACTACTCAAAGAATTTTTTTTAGCAGCCTTATAATAACAGAGCAAGAAAAAAGAATATTGTTCTAAACCCTTGTCTTGCAGTTTGCATGCGTGTCCCTGATGCCGGTTCTTAGCTCACTGTGCTATATTAGAAGGATTGCAATTTATGAACTGCAAGTAATTGGATTTCTGTGGCAAAGGCAGTGACCCACTTACCTATTTGCTTAACATAATATTCTGTCATCTGCATGTTACACGATGTGCTTTAAAGGAGACGCATTAACCCTCTATGCTACTTTGAGTATAAACTGAGGCTAAACAAAACATGGCTCTCTCCAGCAAATGCTTTAACCACCAGAGTTAACTTACCATTATTATTATTTCCTGAGATTCACTGGGCACACAAAGCTCTCTGCAGCAGGGTTTTTTAACCCCATATGATATTTTAAAATGCATCCTTTGCAATCAGTTAAGCAAGAACAGATTTACTGCCACCTTTCTCCTCTGTGCCACTTTCTTTGAGACAGAATTTTAAAGAAATAATTGTATAAGTTGTCTGTCTGACTGCTTTCCAGGACTCCCCTTCTGTCCCCACCCACTTTTTGTTGTCCAACTTGACCCTCAATTTATGTGTTCCCAGAGTAGTTGTTCCAATTCCAGCACTAGTTAGGAAGCATGTGAGAGCACACAAGTGATAATGTTACATACCACAGTAGCGCCACGACAAGAGCGGCCCAACGGTTCAACATGGAAAGTTAAGTGTCTCACCAAGTGTGGGCCCTTGGGTTCACGTACATGAAGGATAGCAAAAGGAGAGTGAAGACATAAGGAGTGATTGAACTAAACGAAGGGCATCAATAACAATATGTGACATTTTTTAAATATTGCGCTTGCCTTCTCTAATACAAAATGTGTCTCTTCTGCAGGAATTATACCTTTCTCTCCACCTAGGAAGCCGCCTGCCTCATATTTGCACAGTCTCATCTTCAGACTACACATGCCTTGTTTATTCTCACCGAACCACTGTTGCCGGCACCTGGTTTAAAAAAAATAATCATGCATAACTAGTGAGTATTTTAGGATTATATTCACATGGCGCTAGATATACAGACACTATCTTAAACACCTGTTGTGTACAAAAGAGAAAAAAAAGTGCTGTGCTCCACTGGAGCATAAAAGGTCTGTCTCGTGAGTGTCTTACAGGAGGAAAGCTTGCTCATATTAACAAAGGATTTTATTCTGGTTTAAAACGGTTTCAAGACAGTGTTAAAATGGGTTCATCTGACTTGGGGCTTGACTTCGGAGCCTACGGAGATGGCCGCTGACCTGGGGAGCTCCGTGACGGTGTAGGGCGACGGGCGCCCTCCGGGCTGTTTTTCCTGTACTTTGGTCCCCAAATTGCACCCGCATGTATCGGAACTCCAACCGCATCGTACGCGACCTCCGCGGGTGACCGGGGTGAGTGCAAAAGATGTTTATTTGACTTTATTGTGCCGGCCGCGGCTTGACGCGTAGTTGTGGCCGCCATTTTGAATTTCTGCCGCTTTCCTCGCTTGCCGCCTGACGGCCTCAGAGATTTTTTCCCTCATATTAACATGCTCATTTGACATTTTTTCAGCGTTCTTTCTACATTTTTGCAACACGCTCTTCTCCTATTAACAGCTATTATGTGCATATGGGCTCCTGGGCATGACCTATTTTATTTCCTTTTTTCTCCTCAAGAGCACATGTAATGTGCCTCCGAACAGCTTTTTAGTAGTTTGACTTTTAATGACAAAATAGTTTTTTCTACATTATCACTGAGGAGGTCTCTCTACCACTATTTTTCATGGCAAAGCCCCGCTCTAACCGCAGTGGTTCTCAACTTATTAACTATACGTCATTAAAGGAGTATAATCCGTTCAGTATCTTGCAAGAAAATATGGAGGATGTGGTATCTGGACCTTCTGTTACAAGTGGCTCGGCTCCTAACCCACCTCGTTCCAGCTCCAAGCCAGGTTCCAAAATACCCTCCACGACAAGCTCTACACCAGGAAAACGAGTCAAGAAAGACCCACCTTCTCCTCCTAATCCTTCCTCTTCAATTTCTTTGGAGTTACTTCTCGAGGAAATTCGTGCTCTTAAACCCTACATGGAGGAAACCAATATCCGTCTCCAGAGCCTTGAAGATAATTGGTCACACACGGAGCAAAAAGTCAAAGATCTAGAGAGACAAGTTGAATCTGTTCAAGCAGTCACTGACCAGGTTCCTTCTATGCAGAAAGAGATAGCTCATCTTAAACAGAAAGGTAGAAAATTTGGAGAATCGAAATAGGCGTAATAACTTATGCATTTATGGTCTTGCGGAAGGT
This sequence comes from Calotriton arnoldi, assembly GCA_963921515.1. Classification (NCBI taxonomy): domain Eukaryota; kingdom Metazoa; phylum Chordata; class Amphibia; order Caudata; family Salamandridae; genus Calotriton; species Calotriton arnoldi. The sequence goes on along the minus strand of CAWUFW010015737.1, from coordinate 208,065 downwards.
CTCGAAGGTTCTAATCCTCTCTCCTTTTTTCAATCCTTTCTGCCAACTCTTCTTGGTTTTCCTGAGTCTCCTCCATTGAATATTCAACGAGTTCACCGCTTGGGGCAAGGCCCCCCTTCATCTTCTTCAACGAAGCCTAGAGGAGTTATTTTGTATTTCCTGGAATACACCAACTTGCTTAAGGTCCTCCATGCCGCCAAACAGAAAGGGAAAATTTCCTGGAATGGTTCTAATCTTTTCTTCGCCCAGGACTATGCCAAAGTGACAACGGACCGTCGGAAAAAGTTCTTGGACATGAGACCTACCCTTTGAAATTTGATGCTCGATATGGCTTGTTTCACCCTTGCCTTTTCAAGGTGACTTACAATAACAAAACAACAAATTATGAGGATCCTGCACTTCTTCAACATTTCTTGAACACCTGCAAAGATGAGTCCATGGACATTCCTCGGTCATCGATAACTTAACTGTTCCATTAATGTTTGTTGTCACTTGTACTTCTCCTCCTTCCTGATGTACCTTTTGTTGTATTGTTATGTCATTTATTAATAACTTCTTTTTCTTCTATATCAGGTGCGGTTTTGTGGTCCCTTGATATATGTCCCCCTCAATCCGCCTGGATGATGTTCCCCTTTGCCATCTGCGTCCTGGAGCTTCCCGCCCGACGTGCCGTCTCCCCTATGTGGCTCCACCAACCCCGCATTTATTGTCTGTCTGTGGTATGTCTTTTTGTTACCTTTCTCCATTATCAAGTGTTTGATTTGTATTGTCTTTCTTTTCTCTGTTATGTTCTTCCCTTCTCATCTATTTTCTTCGTAATTTTCTTTTTTCATACTCTTTGATATCTATCCTATCACCCCTTCCCCCCTTTTCTCCGTCCTGAAGCAGTATTTCTATTTTCACTCTTTTATCTTCTTTCTTTTTCTCAATAATGAATTTGATGATTTCGCTGTTCGCATAGTAATTGTTCATGTTAAAATGTATTGGTCATATTTAGAGTTACTACATGGAATGTTAAAGGGAGTAAGTAACCCTATAAAAAGACGAGTATTAACCCATTTAGCTAGATTAAAACTGGACATTACACTACTTCAAGAAACCCATCTATCTGAAGCTGAGGCATCTAAACTGAAAAGATGTTGGGTAGGCAATGTATTTTCCTCCCCAGCTCTAGGTAAGAAAAATGGAGTTTCAATTCTTTGCCACAAAAAATTTCAGGTTTCAGTTACTCATCAAGAATCGGACTCTGAGGGCCGTTGGGTTATTGTTAAACTTCTTATTAATCAGATACCTTTAGTTCTTTTCAATGTTTATGGTCCAGTTAATGTTGACAAAGTTTTTGGACTCAAATCTCTGATAAACTCCTTTTACTTGATGATGATTATATTGTTTTTGGTGGCGACTGTAATCAAATACTTGATCCAGTACTAGACAGGCATTCCTCAGTTAAGTTTGTTAACACTAAGATGCTCTCACAATTTACCTCCACCATACGCCGCAAATCTCTAGTTGATATTTGGAGGCTCTGTAATCCAGAACTCCGAGAATATAGTTTCTACTCCCCTCCGCACCTATCACAATCCCCAATTGATTACCTCTTTTTAAGTAAATCCTTATCTCAACAGGTTCTTCACTCCGAGATAGGTTCTATTTTAATATCAGATCATGCCCCAGTTCATGTTGACTTTGACTTGATACCTGTTGCCCCTCATGCTGGTAGTTGGCACTTTAATAATACATTATTAACCGATCCTAATTTCTCTAGCCAATTCATCTCTTTTCTCTCTGAATTCTTCTCTCTCAATTCAACTCCAGGCTCTTCCCCTGTAATGGTTTGGGACTCTTTCAAGGCCGCAGCCCGAGGCTTTATAATAAATTTAGTTTCACAAAAAAAGAAATCTTTTGATGCTCAAACTGCCCAATTACTTACTAAGATTAAGCATTTGGAATACACTTATTCTCATTAGAACACTGAATCCTCTCTCAAAAATCTTATCGATGCGAAATTTACTTTCAACAAACTGTCCACGGAAGCTGCCTCCTCCTATCTTTTAAAGAGTAGTTCTCGTTACTATGGAGGCCAAAATAAAATGGGGAAACTATTGGCTAATTACTTGAAGATAAGTCGAGAACGTACTAAAATAGATTCTTTACGAAATAACGCCGGTACTTCATTATTTAAAGACAACGATATTTTAAATGAATTTGTTTCCTTTTACAAGAATTTATATACCCCTGAAAAACAACCCATTCCATTGGACCTTTCCTCTTATTTTCACTCTATTGATTCCCCTCCATCTCATCATATTGATTTCAATTCTTTGGAAACTGATATTACATTAACATAAATTACTCATGCAGTTTCGGTATTTAGAAGAGGGAAAGCTCCTGTGCCCGATGGATTTACTATTGAATTTTATGCACATTTTGCTAACCTTCTCCTTCCACATCTATTATTTCGATTTAACTCTTTCATCACAGCTGGTTCTTCTTGTGGAACTTTTCAGGAGGCCATGATATGTTTAATTCCGAAGGACAATAAAGACCCATCTCTTTGCAAAAATTATCGCCCCATTTCCTTAGTTAACACTGATTATAAGAAATTTGCAAAAATTCTCGCTCTTCGTATTGACCCTATCTTACCTAAACTTATTGGCCCAGAGCAATCGGGTTTTGTAAAAGGTCGACTATCATCTGACAATTCCAGAGTTTTTTTCAATATTCTCAGTAAAGCTTCCTCTCTTGACTACCCTATTGCTGCTATAGCTTTTGATGCAGAAAAAGCTTTTGAGAGGATTGGATGGGATTTTATGTTCCAGGCTTTAAAATGGATAGGGTTTCCTCCAAAATTAATTTCCTTTATCTCTTTACTATACTCAGGACTCAAAGCATCTATTTTCGTTAATGGTAAGATCTCGGATTATTTTCCTCTCTTCAGAGGAGTAAGGAAAGGATGTCCTTTATCACCTTTATTATTTATAGTAGCATTAGAGCCCTTTTTAACTAAGATCAGACAAGATACTCAGATTACTGGTTTTCAAGTCGATTCTTACCAAGTCAAAATGTCTGTATATGCAGATATTCTTTTATATTGTCCCGCTTCTTCCAAAGCGCTAAGAGACCTGTCGGTGTATATGCGCTATACAAAAATAAAATAACATAACATAATCCTGCAACGTCTCTTCCCTCCTTTCTCAATCAGGTTGATATTTTTTCTCAACTATCTGGATACAGCCTTAATCCAGAAAATATGCGAGGTCTTACCTCTCAATGCGACATGCCTTAAACATTATTTTATGCATACCGGTTTCTCTTGGAAGCCTTCTAAAATGAAATATTTAGGTCTATGGTTTTCTTCGAGTATTTCAGAAACACTGAAACTACATTTTGATCATATCACCACAATTCTAAATGACACTATTGAACGTTGGCATCCGCTTTTTCTCTCTTGGTGGGGCGACTAGATTCCATCAAAATGATGCTTTCTCCTTTGATTCTATACATTCTCTCAATGGTCCCTGTACATATTCCTGGATTTTTTTTTTTTTTTTAAATTGATTCTCTTTTAACAAAATTTCTTTGGAAAGGCAAACCCACTCGGATAGCTTTATCTTCCTTAAAAAAGACAAATCTAATGGTGGTCTTAAATTCCCAGATTTCAAATATTATCATTATGCTTTCTCCTTAAAGCAATCATCCCGTTGGCTTTCCTTTGAACATTGTATTCATCCCCCTATATGGATTTCTATCGAAAAGTTTTTTGTGTCCCCCTTTGATTTTAAGGAGTCTCTTGCCTTTACTAATAACATATCCTCTTTTCTCCCTCCCGTTATTTCCCATACTCGCAAAATTCTCATCCCTCTTCTGCCTTCCTCTTATCCTTCTCCTACTTCTCTAGAACAACAACCCATATGGCACAATAACCTATTGCGTATAAAGAACCGTACCATTTACTGGAAATCTTGGAGACGCAAAGGGTTGTTTTGGATTTCTACAACTATTAGCCAATGACGTTCCTCTCTCCTTCGCGGATCTACAAATAAAAATGTTATTACCGTCCTCCTTTAAATCACAATATAATCTTTTACTTCCCTCTCTTACTCAATATCTTCTCTTTCTATCATCTGCCCCTAAACCGTCCATGATATGTTTGACTCTTTTTCCCATATTAATCTCTTCCCCTTCTGCTTCCTCTATTTATAAGCACTTATTTCTTTCCTCAGACAGAAACAAAACAAAGGCTGAATTGGCATGGGAAAAGGACTTATCACAGTGCTGGTCGACCCTCATTTGGGATAAATTGTGGTTCAAAATCCACAAAACATCTAGAGCTGCTAATACTTCTCAAACCCTTTATTTTGTTTATCAACGTCTTTTATTTACTCCTGCAACATTAGCATCCTTCTCTTCCAACACTTCAGCTACCTGTTGGTCCTGTCCCTGCGCCTCTGCAGACCTAAAACTCATGCTTTTTGATTGTCCCACTATTTCTCACTTTTGGCAATTAGTTTGGAATCAAATTAATAAAATCTTTAAAACTAATATACCTTTCTCACTTTCTAACATTTTCTTAGGCTCTCTATCACCTCAATGGCCCCAATCACCTTCTAACTTTAAATTAGTAGATTTATTACTAGCAGTAGCCTTACATTTAATAACTTCAAATTGGAAACAGGCAGACAGTCACCTTTAGAGCCTGGTGGAATGCTGTATGTTTCCATCACAGCCTTGATACTAATTACATCACCCCCATATCTTTATCTATTAAAAGAGATCTCTTATGGCTCCCTTTGACTACCTACTTAACCTGGGTTGCATCATCTATTGTTCCTCCTGTCAGCACCTCGGATGAAGTACGGAAACCACCATAATGCATCGTGTTGTCTTTTTCTTTCCTAAAATAACAAATTATTATCTCTTATTTATGTATTTTATATTATAGTATGATATTTAATCCTAAATGTTTTTATGCCTACAGTGACTATTTACATATGCTATTTTTCTTTTAATGTTATAAAGTTATGATATATTCTTCATACCTTGTTTTTCTCCCCTTCCTCCCTCTCCCACTCCCTTCCCTCCTTTACTTTACGCAGCATGTCTTATGATAATGATTGTACTTTGGTTTTTATCTTTCTCTTTATAATATTTATACGTAATTCAGATGTAGTATACTTATTGTACGCGCTGTTTTTCTTGTTTAATAAACTCAAACTTTAAAAAAAAAAAAAAAAGGGTTCATCTGACTTAAGACGGTGTCCAGGCAGTTTTGTGGATTGACAGTCTTAAAGTTGCCTCAAAACAACAAAACCCTGAGCAAACCAGGCTCATGTTTCCTAACATAAGAATGACTTGCGCTAAAGAAACACCTTCGTGAATCCATGCCACTCTTCATACCTGCATGTGGAAAGGAGGATCATGGCTGCTAAATACAGCTACTACAGATGTGCTAAAGAAACAATTTAGCAGTTCAAGGCCACTCTTGTTACCTGCAAATGGAAAGGCGAATCATTGCTTCCAATTACAGCTGCCACAGAGTCAGAAACAGTGCACGATATTCTCCAGAGAGATGATACTAGCCTATGGATAACTCAAGAGGGTTTTGGAAGTTCATGTTAAACTGCATGAACATTTTTGTACTATTTCGAATGTCCACGTTGCAACAGGGGTAATAACCACGCACTCTTTACCACGCAGGTGAGTATATACTATAGGTTTTTCCCTATACCACGCAGATTTTTTTTTATTAACATTTTTATTTAAAAAAAAGAATGATGGAAACTTACAGCACAGATTCTTTACTGTAAAATTATCTCCAGGCGTCAGGCTGGATTCAGACATTTTTTGTGAGCAGTGCCCCTGCATGCTGGGAGGTGGCGTCATACAGCTCTGCATGGCAGCGGCGTCCACGCCAGAAGTGACGTGCGCGGTGCCTATATAGGTGCCACCCCAGCGCGCTGACGTCAGTTCTTTTCGCGCCAGTCAGCACAGATATGGAGCGAGCTACCCCCAGTCATTCTTTGACTGACCTTTTTAGACTTTTTGTAGAAGTTGTTTAAGATCTTTCTTCTGGTGTGCCAGGGATCGCCACTAGGAAAGCTGGATTAAAGCCCTGCAGCACCTGTCACCGAACAATGTCAATGAGGGATCCACATCTTTGCCTCTGGTGCCTTGAGCGCAACCATGACACAAAGAACTGTGTTGACTGCTGCCACGTGCACCCTAGGGCCTTCAGAGAGCGATCCCTCAAGCTCCTTGCCACGCAATGCCACGGTGGTCTCAATCGGTTGAGAGGTACGTCACCAGGATGGGTTGCGGAGCCATCGATCTTCAATGAAGTCATCCCGGCATTTTGGTAAGTCCCACAAGAAGAAAAAGAGTAAGAAGTCAAGGTGGTCTTCCACTTCACCCCATTCATCGAAGTCATCCGGTGAGATGAGGGAGGGTTGTCATTTAAGGCCTGGCTCCGCGGTTGACCCTGCGCCTGCTCCCCAGAGTTTCTGGGAGCCAGAGCAAGCCTGGTCTATCCCTGCAAATTTTATAAGGCCATGCACCTCATATCTGGGCAGCCTGTCCATGATGGCGCTCCTTTGTGCACTGCCGGTTTGGGTGGGCCCCTAATGGTACCCTGCCGGCAGGTCCGCCCTCGACCTTTCCAGATGCTGGTCCCAATGTCGACACTCCCAGCATCGCCCGACTGTGACCGGAGCCTTGCCCTCCAGACCGGAGCCTTACCCTCAAGACCGGAGCCTGAGCCCTATTGCTACGGGCTAGGGCTTGGGAAAGATTGGGAGGGGCCACTGGACCCTGAATAATACCAGCCCCTAGACCCCAACATGGACTGGTGTGAGGAATTGGAGGCACCAGTAGACTGGACACCTCCTCAGATACTGGCATGGTCTCTCCCACTATCGTGGCTACGAAGGAGGGAGCCTCGTTTGCTAGGGTGGTGAAAAGAGCGGCCAAGGTCCTTGACCTTAGCCTGCCATCAATGACAGTCAAGACTAACACTTGACAGAGGTGCTTCAGCCAAGAGTCTCACATTTAATAACGCCCTTATGGACATCCTGCCTGGTCAAAATCCTTCACAGGGGCTCCAGTGAACAGAACAATTGCCCACCGCCATCGTTCTGCACCAGGGGACCCAACTTTCTTCACACAACACACGACTCTGGAGAGCTTGGTGCTCCAAGCCTCCATTTTCCGTGTAAATCCTGGTGCATTCCCTACCACCCCACCAGACAGTGAATCCAAGAGGCTGGACACTTTAGGCAAGAAAATGTTTTCTTCCACCAGCCTGCACTGCAGTAGGTGACACCACATGCCTTTTGGGCTGTTACTCCCATGCACTGTGGGATTTGGTTGCGCAGGTATTGCTCATGGTCCCGCAGGAGGCCAGGGCCATACTCTCCCAAGTCATGGCAGACGGGAGAGATGCAGCCACGTTCACGATCAGATGTGGGCTGGACACGACCGGTTCTCTAGGCAGAGCGGTTTCTTCATTGTTCGCCTTATGACGCCACGCCTGGTTGAGGATGACTGGCTTATCTGAAAGAGACAATTAGTTATAGATTCCTTACCTTAGAATTACCCCCAGGCGTCAGACTGGATCCGGAGAATTTTTTCGTCAGCAGTACCCCTGCGCGTCGAAAGGTGGCGTCGGTTGACTCTGCGTTTGTCGTTGGCGTCGTGGTCGCCGGAATAACGTCGCGGTAGCTACTTAGACGCCGCCCTCACGTGCTGACGTCAGTTCTTTATTTTTCCGTGCTAGCCAGTGCAGATCCGGAGAGAGCGGTACTTCCAGTCACTGTTTGACTGACCTATCTGAAAGAAACACATAGTGACAGATTCCTTACCTTAGAATATCCCCAGGCGTCAGACTGGATCCGGAAAGTTTTCGTCAGCAGTACCCCTGCGCGTCGGTAGGGGCGTCGTGTGGCTCCGCATCCGTCGTTGGCGTCGTGGTCGCCGAGATGATGTCGCGGGCGCTACTTGGCGCCGCCCACGCGCGCTGACGTCAGTTCTTTCTTTTTCCGCGCCAGCAAGCGCAGATCCGGAGAGAGCAGTACCCCTAGTCTTTTTTGACTAAGTTTTTTGAGATCTTTTTCTCACCCTTTTTCGAGTCGATTCAACTCCTAGTGCAGTTAGGGATGCCCGGGTTTAAATCCTGCGAGGACTGTCACCGCATGATGTCGGTGACGGACCCGCACCGCATGTGTCTCTTCTGCCTGGGGCGCGACCAAGACCCCAAGTCGTGCCCTGACTGCCGGTCCATGGCGCTGAAGTCTTTGCGGGAGCGGTCCCAAAAGCTGCTAGAAGCCCAGCAGTCGGCTCCGCGCCGTGAGAGGTCCCGGTCCAGAGGGAGGTCGAGGGACCCTCCGCGGAGTCATCATCGACGATAGTCGGGATCCAAGTCTTCGCACTCGGGGTCAGGTAAGACGACGCACAAGAAGTCGAAGAAACGTCATCGTTCTTCGACTTCCCCTCGCCGGTCGCGCAACGCGGCTGAGGGTACGGGTGGTGCCACCCCCGCGGCTCCGGCGGAGTCCATGGAGTTGCCGCCCGACTACCCGCCCTTCCCGGGGTCGTCGGCGACTCCGGCCCAGATACAGGACTTCCTGTCGGCCATGGCTCGCCTATTTGGGCCGTCTGGTCCCGCCGGTGCGCCTTCGGGCCCTGCGGTCCCGCATGGGTGTCCTCGCATTTCCTCGCCGGCAGCTCCGGCCCCGGCGCCGCAGGACACCCTCAGATCCAGGCCTGGATCCCGGTCGACGCCGGTTGACCTTGTTACGCCTCCACCGACGTCGACTCAACCGATCCTGACGGCGATCCTGACGCCGCCCGCTCCTCGGGACGACGTCGACCTCAGCTTCAGCCCCGAGGTGGACGCGGCGTCGGTCCGGCGTCGGTCGATGCCGTTCTCGACGCCGTTTGGGGATTTCTATCCCCATGTCCCTGCTCCTTATACTTTTAGGCCTGTTGAACAGCCTGAGGAGCAAGGGGAGGACTGGGAGGGGTCTGAGGACCCTCTTGCTGCAGCCTGCGAGTCTGAACAGGACTGGGCTGAGGACTTTGGGGACGCCAGTGGTCTGAATACTTCACCAGACCTTGGCATGCTGTCTCCTCCTACCGTGGCTACGGAGGAGGGAGCCAGTTATGCAGTAGTGTTGCGTAGGGCGGCGGAGGCCCTACACCTCCAGCTCCCTACTGTGGCCGTCAGGACTAACCTCCTGACAGAGGTGCTTAATGCCAGCAGCTACTTCTGCGGAGCCGCTGCTGCCCTTTAATGAAGCCCTTTCGGACGTTCTTTTGAGCACTTGGTTCAGGCCCACCACAGGGGCTCCTGTGGATAGGAACGTGGCCCGGAGCCATCGCCCGGCTCCGGGTGACCCCATTTTCCTCTCCCAACACCCCACTCCCGAGAGCTTGGTTGTCCAAGCCTCTGCTTCCCCAACCGCCTTCCCTTCTGCACCACCGGATAGGGAATCCAAGAAGCTGGATCAATTTGGGAAGAAGATTTTCTCTTCCACCAGCTCTGCGCTGCGGTCCGTGAACACTGCATGCCTCTTGGGCCGTTAGTCCCACTGTCTGTGGGATACGATGGCGAACGTGCTGTCTCAGTGTCCGGAGGAGGCCCGGCCTGCTCTCGCCCAGGCTGTTGCAGAGGGGAGAGACGCAGCCAAGTTCATGATCCGTTGTGGTCTACACACCGCCGACTCACTGGGCAGATCCATTGCAACGACGGTGGCGGTTCGCCGCCACGCCTGGTTGAGAACCACTGGATTTTCAGGGGATGTCCAAAACACCCTTATGGACATGCCCTTTGATGGCCGTCGCCTCTTCGGCGACAAGGCGTACAGCGCGTTGGAGCGGTTTAAGGACTCACGGGCTACGGCCAAGTCCTTGGGACTCTCGGCAGTCCGCCCTCCTCTGCCTTCCACTTTTCGCTCCTTTCGTGGCACAGGAAGGGGCGCCCCGCAGCGTTCGCAACAGAGCCACAGGCCGGCGCAACAGTCAAGCCAGCGCGGACGCGGTTTCCGCCGTGGCGGACAAAGGGGCCAGCGGGCGGGTCAGACCACCACCCCCGCCACCTCTGCCTCCAAACCTTCCTAGTCCGAACTTTCAGGCCCATCAAGCGCCAGTGGCCGGCAGGCTCCGCCATCACCTCCCCCACTGGCGTACCATTACTTCGGACAGGTGGGTTTTAGAGATAGTCCGGAGGGGCTACTCCCTCCCCTTCGAGACTACCCCCCCAGCCATGCCACCTCAATACCACCGCATGTCGGGGATCACTTGGTGCTTCTTCAGCAGGAAGTTGCAGCCCTCTTGGCCAAGGGGGCCATCGAGCGCGTTCCGACGCCCGAAGTAGGTCGTGGTTGTTATTCCCACTACTTCGTGGTGCCCAAGAAGGACAAAGGCCTGCGTCCTATCTTAGACCTCCGGAACGTCAATCGCTTCCTCCGCAAAGAGAAGTTCAAGATGCTCACTCTTGCTCAGGTCTTGTCTGCTCTCAACCCACAAGACTGGATGGTGGCGCTGGACTTGCAGGACGCCTATTTCCACATCCCCGTCCTACCAGCCCACAGGCATTACCTACGGTTCATGGTAGGCCACGAGCACTTTCAGTTCACCGTGCTCCCCTTTGGCCTTACCAGCGCCCCTCAGGTGTTCACCAAAGTGATGGCGGTGGTCGCAGCTTCTCTGCGCAGATCAGGGGTCTCAGACTTCCCCTATCTCGACGACTGGTTGTTGAAGGCGGGCTCGCCCCAGACAGTCGTCTCCCACCTCCAGACTACGGCCGACCTCCTGCACTTGCTGGGGTTCTCCATCAATGTGCCGAAGTCGCACCTGATTCCTTCTCAGAAGCTCCTTTTTATCGGAGCGGTTCTGGACACGGCGCAGTTTCGGGTCTATCCTCCCGAACAGCGAGTCCGGGATATTCGGGCTCTGATTCCCATTTTTCAGCCCTTGTCCCGGGTTTCGGTCAGAGTGACTCTGAGGCTGTTGGGCCTCATGGCCTCCTGCATACTGCTGGTCAATCATGCCAGATGGCATATGCGGGCTCTGCAGTGGGACCTGAATGTTAAGATGCAGGATCCAACCGCCACGGTGGCGGTCGGATCCGGTGTGCGGGACCGCCGCATGTATGGCGGACGGTCCCGGTTTACACCAGGATGGCGGACGGACTCCAGTCCGTCCGCCATCCTAATGAGCCCCTTAGTTCGCAGACCCACCTCCGGGGTTGGTATTGCTGGGATATCTATTCTAAGGTAAGGAATCTATAACTGTCTCTTTCAGATGAACAAGTTACTTACCTTCGGTAACGATATATCTGTAAGAGACATAGATTAGTTATAGATTCCTTACCGCCCCACCCATCCTCCCCGTTCTGCGAACTGACTTCTAGGGTCAGGGCATCCCTTTCAGGGCACTGGTTTTGTGCACCAGTGGTCAGTGTCTTGCATGGCTTTGCGCTTCTGGCGTGGAATGTTGTGTAAAAGAACGGACGTCAGCGCGCGAGGGCGGCGTCTAAGTAGCTACCGCAACGTCATTCCGGCGACCACGACGCCAACGACGAACGCGGAGTCAACCGACGCCACCTTTCGACGCGCAGGGGTACTGCTGCCGAAACAATTCTCCGGATCCAGTCTGACGCCTGGGGCTAATTCTAAGGTAAGGAATCTATAACTAATCTATGTCTCTTACAGATATATCGTTACCGAAGATAAGTAACTTGTTCTTCAGGGGATGTTCAAGCTTTATTTATGGACATGTCCTTTGATGGAGCCATCTCTTCAGAGACCAGGCAGATGCAGCACGGACTCAGTGCCAGAGTGCTTAAGGATAGCAGAGCTACAGCCACGTTCATGGGCCTTTCCACGGCCCTCTGCCAGCCCCAATCCACCTTTCACGCCTTTTGTGGCCACGGAAGGGGCTTCCAGCTGCGGCTTTACTCACCCAGCCGCCACTGTATGGCAGCTCCCCAGCCTCTGCATGGCCAAGGACTTGGTACCCCCAGACCGTGTCGGGCAGCCAGAGGTCAGGTCAGTCCACCACTGAGGTTTGGAGCCGCAGCCTCCAAACCTATTTAATTCACCCTCCAACCAATGGGAGGCAGAACACTCCATCACCTGCACGACTGGAGGTCAATAACATCAGATCACTGTATTGTGCAGATTGTCCGAAGGGGCTATCCCCTCACCTTCGGAACTACCCCATCACACATGCCACCCACTTGCGACGTGCTGACGGAGGACCATCTCTCCTTACTCCACCAGGAAGTGGCGGCTCTCTTGGCCAAGGGAGCCATAGAGAGGGTGCCAATGCCAGAAGTAGGTCGTGGTTGTTATTCCCGCTACCTCATGGTGCCCAAATAGGACGGAGGCCTTCGTCCTATCCTAGACCTGCGCTCTCTCAATTTCTTCCTGAAAAAGGAGAAATTCAAAATGCTCACACTTGCTCAAGTTCTATATGGTCTCGAGGTCGAGGCCAGACAGAACTTGAGCAAGCATGAGCATTTTGAATTTCTCCTTTTTCAGGAAGAAATTGAGAGACCTATGCCTAGGATAGGATGAAGGCCTCCGTCCTTTTTGGGCAACCGAAAGTAGTGGGAATAACAACCAGACCAATGATTGGTTGCGTGATTAGTAGTGTTGGACTTGAAGGACGCATATTTTCCCTTTCCCGTCTTGCCTGCTTACAGGCGTTACCTGGGGTTCGTGGTGTGCCACAAGCACTTTCATTTTGCCATGCTCCTTTTTGGCCATACCAGCGCCTCTCAGGTGTTTACCAAGGTGATGGCGGTGGTTGCAGCTCATCTGCGAAGATCGGGTGATTCCAGTCTTCCTCTATCTCAATGACTGGCTGTTGAAGGTGGGCTTGCCCCTGGCAGTCTTCCCCCACCTCCAGGCAGACTAAGGCGGACCTCATGCACTCGCAGGGGTTCACTATCAACGTGCCGAAGTCACACCTGACTCCCTCTCAGATGCTCCCTTCCATCGGAGCTGTTCTGAACATGGTGCAGTTTCTGATTTATCCTCCCGAACGGCGAATCCAGGATATTCAGCCTATGATAACGGATTTTCAGCCTCTATCCTGGGTTTTGATGAAACTGTCTCTGAGGCTACTGGTTCTCATGGACTCCTGCATCCTGCTTTTGACACATGCCCACTGACATATGCTGGCTCTGCAGTGGGACCTGAAGTTCCAGTGGGTGCAGCATCTGGGAAATCTCTCTGCTGTGGTCCAGATCTTGGAGGGTACTGCAAATGATCTGCAGTGGTGGTTAACAAACCACGATTGGGTCAGCGGAAAACCCCTCTTCCTTCCCCAACCAGATCTGACAGTAGTGACAAATGCGTCAGTCCTGCTATGGGGGCCATATGGGAGAGGTGAGACCAGAGGCCTCTGGTCTATGGCGGAATCCGGACTATACATCAACCTCCTGAAGCTCCGGGAGATCTGGTGGCAGTGAAAGCCTTGCTACCCTCCATCAAGGGAAAGCTAGTGCAGGTGTTTACAGGCAACACCTCCGCCATATGGTACTGCAACAAATGGGGTGGGGTTGTGGACCCTTTGTCGAAAGGCCCTGAGCCTCTACACATGGCTGTAATGTCGGGGCATATCCTACCGGGATCTCTGAACCACAGGGCAGACAAACTCAGCCAAAGATTCCTGCAGATCACCAGTGGTGTCTTCATCCGGAGGTGGTGCAAGGTCTCTTTCGGCAGAATGCTCAATGTCAGTACTTCTGCACGCAGGAGTTTCCAAGGCAGCTCTCACTCGGAGACGCTTTTTGTCTTGAGTGGAGCTCAGGCCTCCTGTATGCCTTTCCGCCCATACCACTCCTGCCCAGAGTTTTCAAGAAGGTCAGGAATGACTGGGCCCAAGTAATCCTTGTGGCTCTGGACGGGGAATGAAGAATCTGGTATCCTCAGCTGTCGAGCATGGCCATCAGTCCTCCGATCAGTCTACCCCCTTCAGGAGGATCTTCTGTCACAGCAGCAGGGGGAGGTTCTCCACCCGAACCTGTCAACGCTCTGCCTTCTTGCGTAGAGATTGAGTGGTGACATTTGACACCTTTCCACCTTCTGCCTGAACTCTGCAATGTATGGAAGCCAGGCGACCCTCCACCAAGATGGTACATGCCTGCCACAGGTCCTTCCATTTATTCTTTCTCTTGCCCAGCAGGGTTCTGCTTTACGGACCTTAAAGGGCTATCTTTCTGCCATCTCAAACTTTCTTTGGTTGCCAGATCAGCCATCCCTGTTCAAATCCCCTGTTGCAAATAGGTTTTTGAAAGGTCTTCAACATATGTTTCCGCCTTCACCCTTATTCATGCCTTATTGGGACCCCAATCTAGTACTCAAATTTCTTACGTGCACTCCTTTTGAGCCACTTTACAACTGTCCTCTCAGGCTCCTTACCATCAAGATGACTTTCCTAGTAACGATAATATAAGTCCGGAGGGTCAATGAGCTCCAGGCTTTGTCATCTAAGTCCCTGTACCTAACCATCTTCCCAGACAAGCTGGTTCTTTGCACTACAGCTTCATTTGTGCCGAAAGTGGTCAATCCCTTTCATGTAGGCCAGCCCATCACCCTGCTTACCTTTTAATCTCTGCTACATTCCTCTAAGGAAGAAGAGCGACTCCATCGACTGGATCCAGAAAAGGCATTGTCGTTCTACCTTGACAGTAAAAAAGATTCTGGGTGGACGACCAACTGTTCATGGGGTAATTAGGAGCCAAGAAGGGGAAAGCTGTGTAGAAACGGGCCATCTCCTAATGGATCGTGCTCTGCATTATGCACTGGCCAAGAGATAACCCCATGAATATTTGCGTGCTCATTCCACTGGAGCTAAGGCTGCGACCACTGCATTAGCACACATAGTCCTGGGCATCTGAGATAAAGTCTCTACCAGATAGGGTGTTACCGAAGGTAAGAAACTTGTTTGTTTAGCTGCGGGTAAGAGGCAAATGGAAGTAGGGATGACTTTAGGGGTGGGTAGAGGTAAAGGGAGGTATGGGTGATTTTAGGGTTTAGGGATGGGCACAGGTAGAGCAAGGTAAGGGTGATTTTAGGTTTTGGGGATGGTAGATGTAAGGATGATTTTAGGGTTTAGGACTGGTGAGAGGTAAATGAGGTAAGGATGAATTTAGGATTAAGGGGTGGGTAGAGGTGAAGGAAAATAGGGTTTCAGGGAAAAAAGGGGACATGAGGTTCCCCTCCAAAACACCCCGAAAGGGGTGGGAGGGGTAGAAGGGGTTATGGGGGATAACGCATCAAAAAACACCAACAAATTATGAAGAAAAAAAAACGATGGGTGTCTGGGGGAGGGTTACCCAAAATTAAAAATATATAGAGAAAAAATATATATGGGTGTGTATGTATATATATATATTCACTGAAAAAACAACAGGTTTCAGGGACGTTAAAGTTAGTTGGACATTTCACTCGTACAAAACCAGAGAAATTCGGCCGTTATAGTTAGTTGAGGTAACTATAACTCGCGCCCCCACAATGCACTGCTGATGACGTCACATATTACATCACTGATGACATCTCAAATGACATCACTGATGACATCATCCAGTGGCTGTGTGTTTCTGTAAAGTTTAAATATGTTTTATATATATATATATATATATATACATATATATATATATATACCAAGGTGTATTGAAGAATGAGTGGGTGTATGACTGTCTGAATGGATGATTTAGTAGGTGCGTGACTGACTGTATAAGTGAGTGATTAAACGTGTCTTATTGAATGCATGGGTTAGTGACTAAACTGTGTGAATGTCTGTATCAGTCTGTCTGTTGGTATATTAGCGGCTGCATGGGTTGGTGAGTAGCTACATGAGTGTCTATATTGGTTATTGATTGGTTGTCTGAGTATCTGTATGGGTGCCTGAGTGTCTGTGTGGGTGGGGGGTGTGTGACTTTGTGCTTAGATGTGTGAGTGGGTGATTCACTGGGTGTATGGGTTCAAGAGTGCATCTGTGAAGTGCTGTGTGGCTGAGTGTGTGTATGGGTGTGTTCGTGAGTGTTTAGATGTCTCAGTGGTACATGTGTGAGTAACTACGTATGTGAAAGGCCGTATATGTGAGTGTTGGAATATATAAATGACTAAATGTGAGAGTGAGTGTTAGTGAGAGTACCTGTATGGATGAGTGTGTGCTTGTGTCAGTGATTATATAAGAGAGTAAGTATGTGTTAGTATCTGTATGAATAAGTGAGGTGGTGTGTGTATAATTGTGTAGGTGAGTAAATGGGAGCGTGATTGATTCTTTGCATGACTGACTGTGTGTGAGTAACTCTATGGATGAGTGTCTGTGTGTGAGTGTCTGTTTAGGTATATGAATGTATATGATAGTGCTGTATTGATGAGTGACAGTGGTCCCTGAGCTAGGAGAGAGTGTAAAGTATCAATGAATATAGACCCAATCAGTACTATATTTTGTCTGTTATCCAGCCGGACACGGGAAATTTAATATGCAATGTGTAGAATAAACATACGAATAGTGGCATGAAAAGTATTTACAGTGGGACACAAGCCTGCATCCTAGAACTCACAAATCATAAAAGGAAACAGAAAGGCTCGGGCAGCGTGAAGTTGTTTGTATGAAGCAATCATAATATCACAAACAAATTAAAGAAGAGCCACCTTTACACATACTTTGTTTTAAATACTAAAGTGTATAAGGTAGACAACAAGTCGACGGCGTTTAGATCCTTTACAGAAAGATATAGGATCATCATCAGGACATTATTAATATGATGCCTGTAAACATATGCCTGTGGTGACTAATGTCAGCCCGGCGAGGACGAGCTGGCGCTTGGGCCAGAGGCGGGGAACGTAGATATGCAGTCCCTTCACAGCAGTCGGGACACGGTGGATCCACTTGTGATGCTGTATCAAGCCTGTCAATGAAGAGAAGGTGGGAGGTTGGGAGCCGCTCGGCGGTCTCTACGGTGTATGAGGCAATGTGGATGAGATTATTGTTGGTGGGATATGGTGAGCCGCGGGAGCGGTCTCGCGAGTCCAGGGCCAGGGATAGTGGCAGATCGAAAGTCTGCTGCTAATACAGCGCTTTGCTTCCTGATGCTCTCAGGAAGCAACGCGCTGAATTAGTGGATGTAATAGGAGAGGTAGTTGGCCCCCAAGGACAACCTTGGGGACCAACTACCCCTCCTATTACCTCTAGTAATGTCCCACACAGCGGGATTGCTAAATTGTCATAGCAGGCCACGCCCCCTTTCCCCACTACTCTGCAAACGCACTCCCTGGTGCGCTCTTGGATGGGGATTAAAGTCCCCTTCGCTGCTGGGGGTCCTTAGGGGCCAACTAGCCTACCTGATACCTCCAGTATGCCCCAGATAGTGGGATTGCTGATAGGTGGACACAGGCCACGCCCCCTTTGTCCACCACTCTGCAAACACGCTTCCTGGCACGCTCTTGGTTGGGGGATGAAGTCCCCTTGCCTCCTGAGGGTCCCTGGGGGCCAACCAGCCCACCAGATACCTCCAGTAAGCCCCACACAGCTGGATTGCTGAAAGTGGTCCGAGGCCACGCACCCTTTTTACACCACTCTGCAAACGCGCCTCCTGGTGCACTGTTGCTCGGGGGATGAAGTCCAATTGTGTCCTGAGGTCCTCAGGACACAAGAGGACCTCATTGCCCCACCAGCAGTGCGCCAAGAGGCACGTTTGCAGAGTGGTGTAAAAAGGGGCGTGGCCTCAGACCACCTCTCAGCAATCCACCTGTGTGGGGCTTACTGGAAGTTCCTGGTGGCCTAGTTGGGCCCCAGGGACCCTCGCTAGCAACAGGGACTTAATCCCCAAACGCAGAGCGCACCAGGAGGCGCGTTTGCAGAGTCATGCAGGGAGGGGGGGGGGCCTCCGGCGAGTTGCCGGTTTCTTTTTTTTATTTTATGGGAGAGGGGCCACTCCTGTGCCACTTCTGGCCCCGGGGACCCCATCCCCCGGGGCCTGGCCAGCCTTTAATTTATTTTTTTTTAAATTGGGAGGGGCGCCGCATGGCCCCCTTCCAGAGGAGACCCTATCCCCCAAGGCCGGCCTTCCGTATTACGCAAAAAAAAAATTAATTAAAGGGGAGGGGGGCCATGTGGCCCCCCTCCCGGGCCACTTCTGGCCCCGGGGACCCCATATCCCGGGGCCGGCCCTCTAGTTGGGGACCGTGGTGGGAGCCACACGGTCCCAGCCGGCTCCCCGCCTCCTGCGGGAGCCCGCATTGCTTTTGGGCAAGGGGAGCTGCTAACCTGCAGCTCCCCTTGCCCAAAAGCAATTCTGCTTTGCTTTTTGGAAGCGAGGGCAGGTTTCCTGCTCTCGCTTCCAAAAAGCAAAGCAGTGTTTGCTATGGCAGGGCGAGAGCCGTCATGGCTCCCGCCCAGCCATAGCAAACGGCAATGTCCCGGGGGTAGGCACCCCGGGACATTGCAGGAGCCGGCCCTGGGGGGTGGCGGTCCCCAGGCCCATCGAGTGCTCCAGGAGTGGGGCCGCACGGCCCCCCTCCCAACTGTTTTAAGCCCCTGGGAGGTGGTGGTCCCCGGGGCAGCGTGGGGGGGGGCAGGAGCCCCCCCACGCCTTGAATATAAAAAAAAAGCCCTGGGGAGGTGGCGGTCCCTAGGGCTGCGGGGGGCCGCGATGCCCCCCGCACTTAATGATTAGAGCCCCGGGGAGGTGGCAGTCCCCGGGGCTGGGTGGGGGGCGAGAGCCCCCTGCCGCTTTTTTTTTTTATTAATAAAGCCCCGGGGAGGTGGCGGTCCCCGGGGCTGTGGTGGGGCCGCGAGCCTCCCGCAGTTGAATAAGGATCGCCCCGGGGAGGTGGCAGTCCCCAGGGCTGCGGGATCCCCGCGGGCCCCCACATCATTATTATATATTGCCCCCGGGGACCTGGCCCACCCGGGGGCTTTAAGAAAAAGTTTTTTTAAAATTTTCTTCCGGATTCGCGCACCCAGTACGACTCCGGCTGAATTTTTTTTTTAAAAATGCTTTTTTGGCGCCTGGGGGTCCCTGTGGGACCCCCTGAGCAGGCCTAGGGGGTCAGGGTGTTTCTACCCTGCCCCCTTTTCTTCATTTTTCACTTTTTATTTTCCTTTTTCTTGTGACTCGGTTACTGAGTCACAAGGCGGCTGCCAACACATTCTGCTTTGGAGTGTTGGCAGCCAATCAGAATGAAGCTCGTGCTCAGGAGGGTTCGCGGCTCCTCCCCGGTGCTCAGATATATAAATTTTAATTTTTTTGAATTTCTCAGCAACTACTGAACGGATTTACACCATTTAAAAAAAAGGTCGCTTTCTGGATAAAGAGCTACCTTTTTGCCAAATTTGGTGTAATTCCGTTCAGCAGTTTGGGGCTGTAGCTAAAGTTCCTATGGAAATTAACATGGGGAAAACGCGTTTTGGGACCCCGCTTGACGAATCACCCCGAAACTTTCAAGACAGGAGCTGACCTGAGTGAACCATTAGTTTTGAAAATTTTGCGAAGATTCATCAAACGGAGCCAAAGATATTGGCAAAAGAAAAAACACTTTTTGAATAGAAACAAGGTCCTAACTATAACTACCTACTGGTGACCGCCAGTAGGTAATATATATATAAAAATAAAATACCTTCACACATATACATATATGTGATACGTTTATATATGCATATATGTGGATATCAGACACCTTTGAATTGCCTGGTAAAGACATGCGTTGTAAAGCCATGTGTTGTATTACAACGCGTTATAAAGGTTTACTTGTAATAACTGTGTGGTAAAGGCATGTGTGGTAATAACACGTGTGGTAACATCTGATATTCGCAGCAGGACATTGAGACAGACTTCTTTTTCAGCACCCAACTTTCAGCCTCATCTCTTCCATTCAGTATAACAAAGTATTGCTCTGGTGGGAGCAATTTTTAGCTCTAAGTTATATATGGCATACGCCAAGGAAAGAATAAATAAAAACAGATGCAGTCAAAGTAGAAAAGAGAGCAGAATTATTACAAAATCAAACATTTGTCTATATAGCTAGTTTGTGGGCAATTAGGAAGGAGCTTCTAACATATCAAAACATAAATCACACTATGCATGACATAAAATATACAAAAGATGCGCAGACTCTACATATTATACAACGTTTATGCCTTATTAAATATAAAAACTTAAGAGTATAGATGGGACAATTTAAAATGAAACAGTCCAACAAAAAGAACTTTTTGGCCCGTTTTTAACTGCTTTATTGACTATCATTAGGACAGGAGTGATCTAGTAATTTATATTTCTCACGGCAATCCTTGTTCAAAAACATATTTAGTCTTCAAGTAGTCTGTCACACAAAAGCCAACTTAAGGCAGTTTAAATATGCCAACTTATTGGTTTAATAATCCAATTTAGATTGTACAGTGAATCAAAGCACCAATAACAGGATTCAATATCATAATTCATAGTAATGATGCAACAATCATGTATACTATTCTGGCTCTACAGTGGAAAGCGAAGCTTCAGGATAGTAACATCTGCAGGCTCGAGAAACCTCCCCATTCAGCACCAGCCCGTGTCATTCTCAATTCTATATTTTTCCTTCCATAATTGGGGCAAAGCCGTCCATGCTATCGCCTCACTCGTTGGAAAGCTGCTGGTCAAGGCAGTGTTACCACATTTCCATGAGTACTGATTTCTAAGAATACATCTTTTGGGCCCCAACACTCAACAGGACACTTCAGTCAGTGAATGACTGTTGAACAAGGGAATCACTGACATAATATCAACAGACACAATATCGACCTACCATATTATCGAGACAAAAATAACGATTACACTAATATCAACAACCTATACTTAATTAAAAAAAAAACACTAATATCGGCACCAAAATATCGTCAAACATTGATATCGATATCAGTATTATCAAACACTAAAATATCGTTATCTAAAATATTGAACATAGTCTAAGAATATACATGTCAAAAATATCGATTACAATAATATAGACAGCAATAATATCGTATATTAAAAACAGTTAAAATACACAACTTAACACCAAAAATATATTTTTATCAATAAACATACATTGCATACAAAATAAATCAAATACAACCTATTTTAACAATATTAAAATATATAATCCTAAAATATATTATACATACACTATTAATAACTATATAAATATTATAATTCAATAATATGCACACATTATTTAACAAGAAATACAATTAAATACACATTTAACGGACTTAGGGCCCGATTACGATGGCGGACGGAAAAGGCCTCCGACCGCCATGCATGCGGAAAAAGACCGTCCGCATGTCCCGCGGCAATACCGCCGGTCAGATTACGATGCAACTCACGTAAAGTCCCACCGCGGCGCCCGGAATACAGAAAAAACCTTCCGTAACGGTGGCAATAGCCGAAAATGCTACCTTGGCGGACGGGGATAGCTGGTCTATGGTCAAAACGTCCGCACTTCCCGCGGAATGACCGCACGGCTAATTACGATGAGTAAGCAGAGCTAGTGTAAGGATCATGGCAGTACCCACCGCAGCGGTGGCGCCCAGGCCAAAAGAATGGCAGAAGTAACAAAATTCACTACAAGTCATAAAATGTGCCTGTATCATCATCAGCCCTCAATTACATCAGACACGCAAGAATGACACACCACAAATGCATACCGGAGATGAAAGCCATGGACAGCATGGAAGACACACCAGGTGGACATCACTCAGGTGGAAACACCCACAGTATATAAACCAACCCCTTCCTGGACCAGCATGATTAGCAAATTAGGAACAGAGAGGGGCATCCACAGAGAGAGAGAGAGAGAGAGAGAGACACCAGAACAAATTGCACAGAGAGGACATAGCACACCATCACTCCCACACAACTCCACACACCATCCCCTTCACAACCACACACCGAACACACCTCACTCATCCACATATTCACCCTGCACCTCACATCCATTAGCACCATGCCGAACAGCAAAATGCCTAAATTCACTGACACAGAGTTGAAAGTGCTGGTAGATGAGATCATCAGGGTAGAACCACATTTGTATGGAAACCTGGTCCAACAGACACCCAATGTGTGCAAAAATCAGATGTGGGCTAGGATCTACAACAAAGTCAATGCAGTGGGGAACATCCCACGCAGACTGCGTGACATCAAAAGGCGGTGGAACGACCTCAAGCTCCGATTCAAGGCACGGGCACAGAGGAACCACCAGTTGGCTCAAAGAACGGGCGGAGGGCCTCCCATTCCACTACTGAGATTCACAGAATGGGAGGAGAAGGTGCTTGCCATACTGCATCCCGAGAGTCTCACCGGAATCGAGGGGGGAGAGGAGGCTGGTAAGTACAAAGTAAATGTTCACATACCACTGTAACGTACTGTTGTGCGCACAACAAGTGAGCCTCGCTTGCCAGACCGAGGCGAACACATGGAGAATGCACGTTAAAAAAATGATTGTCTCACAAGACCTCCATTTCCTCACTCTGCCTCACAGAACAGGTTGGTAGCCATCTTACCGGGGAGGGAGTAGTTGAGAGCTGACAGCAAGACCACCACTCCCACCAGGCCCCCTGCCCACCCTCCCAAACAGCATGGAGCACCCTCCCCACCCCAGAGACACGTGGCAGCCATTACCCCCGACAGTGCCTCATAACAGGTAGGTAGCCATCTTACTGGGGAGGGAGTCGTTGAGACCTGACAGCAAGACCACCACTCCCACAAGGCCCCCTGCCAACCCTCCCCACCCCAGGGACACGTGGCAGCCATTACCCTCGACAGTGCCTCATAACAGGTAGGTAGCCATCTTACTGGGGAGGGAGTCGTTGAGACCTGACAGCAAGACAACCACCCCCACAAGGCCCCCTGCCCACCCTCCCAAACAGCATGGAGCACCCTCCTCACCCCAGAGACACGTGGCAGCCATCACCCACCTCTGCAGCACTACACACGTAGATAGTCAGCTCATGCACCCTGGCCTCCCTCCCAAATAGCATGGAGCCATATGCCCAGCACATCACGCACATGTTTGCCAAGTCTGCAAAGCAACATAAGTTGTAGCCAGTGCACACACAGATTAATGCCATTAAGAGGTCACATTCATCACACTGTCATTCAAGAATTCACTTGTAACTGCATAGTCAATCCAAGATTCGCAAAGAACCACATTGAAATGTTAATGTCACATTGTCCATAAGCATAAAGGCACACATCAACTCCACACATACATGGAGACTCAGCCACACATCACTATACAGAGGAGGTCACTACAAAACAGCACAACAGAAATATTGCACCTGAGGCATACTGGCAATTATATAAGTCATGTGAATTCAAAACCAAAGTAGAAAACAATATCATCCATAGCGCTCAATGCCTGGCACCGCAGTGGGCGAGCACGTACACCGCGCGTTTCAAAAAATCAAAACCGCTGCCGGTTCCCATTGGCTGATGGCTATTCCTCATAGGGGGTGATGCACCGCGGAGGTCAGGAAGCGACCATCGCAAGGCTGCACAAATCAATTGGTGTCAATGCCTGGCACCGCAGTGGCAGAGCACGTCCACCGCGAGAGTCAGTCAAAAACCCAACAACATCAATCATGAAGTGGCGGCACAGTAGACAGCTAGTCAGATAAATGTCAGAAAGGTCCAAGCATAAACTGCAGTGGATGTGCAGCAAGTTGATACCCGAGGAAATGTACATTGAAAAACAAGATCCACACATATGAAATTGTTGCCCACGCAATGTCACATCGCTAACACATCATGTACCTCAACATCATGTTAGACTGATGCAAAACTGTGGACAATGCAAAGTAATGTCACTGTCAAAAGTCTGGTCATCTCAATTGAAATTTGTAATACATTAACATATGAGTTGTGCTGTCTACTGAACATGCTGACATAATGACCTCTATTCAACAGGTGATCCGATTACAACACCTGTCGGAAGTGTGACCAACGAGCCCAGCCAGTCTCTCTCCCCCCCCCCCACCCACCCCCAATGAAGGTGAACTCACGGATGCAGATTTCTCCCTTCCTCGGATGAGGAGGAGCGACCTGGCCCTTCAGGCGTGGCCAGGCAACCCCAGTCTCCAGGCCTCACTGTCCCCACCACCTTGACTCACACAACAGCAGCAACAACGCTAATCCCTGCGACTACGACCTGTGTGCCAGCCAGCACCAACACCAGTACCACTGCCTCCAACACTGTCCCCGTGGCAGTTGCACCCAATCCCACCAGCCACACCCAGGATGCTGGGGACAGTGTGCGGGGGCAGCGACAGGCTCTGCCACAGGTCCGTGTACGCAGGGCAGGTGGGAAGGCCCCCCCCTGGGACAGTCCCAGGATGACACCGATACTGAGGCCCTGGCCACGGTCAACACTGTCTTGGGTGCATACCAACAGACCCAGGGACAGATGGGCCAGGTCGTCGAAGAACTGCGCGAACTCCGCCTGCTGCAACGGTCCACGGACACCCGCTTGGCTTGGGCGTCATTGCTGATTACACGGGCCAGCTAGTAGGTGTTCTGAGGGACATCCATGCTGCTCAACTAGCCAACCGCCCACCACGTGGCCAGCCGGACGATACTGAGACCACCACCACAGCGGCCACAGGGAGGGTTGAGGCAGCAGGCACAGATTCCTCAGACACCTCAGAGCATGCAGCAGGTTCCCCCCCGGCCAAACGGTCGAGGGGACGTCCGAAGATGACAAACGGAGGATCACGTGGCAAAGCACCTCCCAAAACCTGTTCCATGCGCCAACTATGTCAGCAGATTCCAGCATTGACTTTGCTGCAGATCAGAGCCCACATTTCCACAATGTTGGCAGTGTACTGTTGGACTGTGTCATACCAGCATTGTGTGTTCTACCCTGATGACTCTTGTGCCAGCACTTTCAACTTCACCCCTCACCTGTCACTCATGTACAAATAAACACTATTCACAACACTGAGCGTTTGTGTCAGTACCATTTCTTCAGAGTAAATAGCATGTCAACTCACATTGCAATGTCTCTCCATATTTGAATGCCACAATCCATTGTGTGAGCCGAGGTACCTAGAAAGACACAAGAACATGACCATGTGGTTGACATATGATGGCATGACAGCCAAAGCACAGCACCAGGCAACACTGTACACGTGCAATCCAGATTACACTGGTCAACTACATCAACATGGACAGAAGTGGGATGGGAGCACAGCACTACATCTCCCAGCACAGTACACACCTTAGCAACCTGGGAAATGCACCTCAGCTTAAATGCCAACTAGATTCCCGTGCGTGGTGCCACACCAAGGTGTTAGCAGGTTAGTGATGTCAGTTTCTAGTCACATGTGTACATGGATATCATCCTTCATCAGTAGGGAACAGATTCAGCAAATAGGTGTAAGGTGAGTAAGCAGCCGCCATTGTCTCAGCTCCCTGTACCTCTCCCTGTCAAACTGAAGTCAAACACCTCTGCTCCATCACAAGTATGCACATTTGACGTAAGTGCACGTTCATGAATGCTAAGGGATGTACTGTGCTGGTAGGTGAATCAGTGTCCTCCCACCCCCCTACAACCATCCACATGGGAATAACTGCAGTGTCAATGACTCACACAGCGCATCACAATGCAGCACACAGCAGTGTCCCAAAAACAGGCACGAACCAAACAAATCATGTCGAAGCTAGATTGAGGAAATTATTGCGTTCAGCAAGACAAGTACAGTCACACGTGTATTGTAACCTATTTAATTTGATTGTCGGCAAAATACATCAATGTACACCAGTCCCAGCCACCAGGCTCACAGGCCTCTCATATGTACCAGAAGGAACTGATCGAGTCATGTACATCACAAACCGAGGTATTTCCCGTGCAGGGCTGACGTACACAGAAAGAGTTTCTCAACGTGTCCATTGCCGAAGGGACGAACTCATCACTCCCCCATATGTGAATGTCAACAGTAATTTGTGGGCTCACATTCCAAAAATGTAAGCAGACTTCAAAGTATCAACAGGGCTGAAAGCTCATTTGTATTAACAAGAAGGCGGACTCACATCCGCCCCTCTGACCTTCGAATACCAGGTGGCTGTTACCTCCTGCGAGATACTGTAACAGCTGAATACGAGTCTCCCACTAGGTTCAGTGCAACTGATACACCAAGGTTCATACACTCCACACACAGAAGTCCTTGCTCATATCAGAATTTCCCTTGTGGGGAATGGCTTTGTCACTTCCGTTCAGACCATTTCAGGAGTACAACAGGTGCTCACTCAAACAACTTTTTGTCGGACATGTGGCATTTCAGCAACATTCCTCTCGCTGTTCTGAAGAGTACAGGTTCAACGACAGCTACAACGCAATGGCTGCACATCCTGTGGTCCTGCACATCACCGGTCATGTGCAACTGTACCGTGAACGAATGCTGAATATATTGGGAGCGTTGCCATTGGCTGTGCTGCGTATCAGTTATAGGCTAAGCTTCCGCTATGCCTATTTCACCTGTGTGCAACCTGTGTTCCACTGTGGCAGCTGCCCCTTTCAATGGGCCCGCCATGGATGTCTGTCTATCCAACACATCGATTGCTGAACTGTATTGACATGTGGTTGAGTCCTTTGTTGGTCCACGACAGGGACTGTGCCCGGGATACCCGTCTATGGAATGCCTTACAACTTGGCATAAGTGCTGGCAGCTGGTCATGTGCGATTGCACAACTTCTCATGTGCAATGACTACATTGAACCTCTCCCCTATTGGCCTGAAATGCTCCTTACGGAC
Organism: Calotriton arnoldi; assembly: GCA_963921515.1. Classification (NCBI taxonomy): domain Eukaryota; kingdom Metazoa; phylum Chordata; class Amphibia; order Caudata; family Salamandridae; genus Calotriton; species Calotriton arnoldi. The sequence continues at coordinate 181,282 of CAWUFW010015737.1, read as the reverse complement.
ACGGGGTGCGAGGAGCACATCTGTTCATTCATACTACTGGATTGGGTGGCCGTCCTGTTGCTGAAGCTGATCACGATCTACTCTTGGAACTGATTGCCTACGAAGCTGCAATAGCTTTATTGGATGAGTAACTACTTACCTGCATCCACAACTGATTGGGGCTAATTACAGATGTATCAACATACAGTTGCATCTTTCAGAAATGATTACAGATTTAGCACTGACAATGGACATGTCTGCATTCGTTTGGACTCTGATTACCTCTGCGGCCTGCATAGCTTGTTGGCACACACCTGTGCAAGGTGAGGCTGTCTCCTGCCCGTAGTGGACATTGTCGCCTAGTACCAGTCTTGGTGCCATCATGTAGCTGTTGAGCTAGTTCTTACATGCCTTTGTTGTACTGCAAGTATCTTAGTTTGAGTCTTTCACCTGATTACTGTCAGCAGAACATTCAGTCAGCGCTGTCCAGGAGTACAGTACATGTTAAATCATATGGGCTGAGGAGTGGGGTCCTCTGACAAAGGGCATTGAGCTAATGTGATCCATCACATGACTTGTCCAGCAAGGGAAGGGGGGGATCAGATCGGAGTACTCCCTCCTGAGTGCTCATTAATGTGACATCTCCCTCCATGACATCTGAACACGTTCCTATGCTGCCTGCTTCGGTCTGATGCATTGTTCTGCATGTTGTGGCACGTATCTTGCATGTTAGGACACGTTAATAGTAATAAACATTTCGCACATTAACTTGTATTGTACTGTGATCAGTGTTGAGAAGTATGAGAGTGTGTGTCCTGTTACCTGGATTACAGAGGGATCAGGCAGTGTTGTCATGTGGTGTCTTGGCGCTTGTTACACTGTCGGTGAGTGACAGAGCTACTGTGGCAGGACACACAATGTTGCCAGTGCTAATGCTTACCCAGTTGTTTGTTTGACTCTTCCACTGCCTGCCCAAATCCCATATTCATGTTCTTTTACATGTGTATGTGTCCAGATTCACAGCTACAATCCACCAAGTTTGGGAGACAACAGCAATGCGCACAGACACAGTCATAGTTGCATGATGATAACTTAAAATCATTGGAAGTAGCTGGCTATGAGCTGGTCACGCAGGTCAAGACCTTCTTCCTCACCACTGTCATCGTCCCTGGGCATGTGTGGGTTTGCTCTGGGGGGCTGTTGCTGGACATCATCGTCCTGAATCCGGGGTATCCTCTTGCGCAAGGCCAGGTTGTGCAGCATGCGACTACTATCTGGCACACTTCCTTGGGTGAGTAGAGAAGTGCCCCTCCAGTCTTTGCCAGACACCTAAATCTCGACTTCAGAAGTGCAAAAGTGCACTCCACCACACGACGTGTTCTCCCATGGGCATCATTGTAGTGGTCCTCCCCTGGCGTAGTTGGATTCCACAGTGGGCTCAGCAACCAGGGACGATTGGGATAGCCAGAGTCACCTATCCTGGATGAACACATTTATGAAAATGTAACTGCGACATGTGAGTGGAGCAGCATGTCACACATACGTCACACTCATTGACACAGCCCACTCACCAACAAGCCAGGCGCAATCTGGGTGTAGATTAGCCATCAATTGTGGTATGCTGCTGTGGCGCAGAATGACTGTCATGTGCCGACACAGGATACTTGGCACACACGTGTGAAATGGTCTGGTCCGCTTGGCATACCACTTGCACATTTATGGAGTTTTTCGGTTAGTATAAATGCTTTCACGTGCCTGTGGTGGATCTAGGCCAATGTGGGTCCCGTTAATGTCGCATAGTACATGTGGAATGCGTCCAAGTTCATAGGAATCCCCCTTCACACCTGCCAAATCATTGCGCCTTGGGAACTGTATGTAGTGAATCTTGTATGTCATTAATGCAGACAGCACGAAAAATATGGAGAGAGACCCCTTATTACACAAAGGGATTAGATTAAAAATATGCTATCCCTTAATGTATGCTTAGGAACAAATAGTATCATAGAAATACAAGCCTGTTATTCCACTCTAAGCCTGAAAATATCTGTGATACAACTCCAAATATATGACAAGTAGTATTTTTATTTAAAACATTAGTATCCAATTTACATAGCTTTAAAAATCTCACAAATCATGTGACACACTCTTTTCATTATAAAACACAATATACCTAAAATGCAATTAAAAAACACATCATACAAAATACATTTTCATAGAAAAGATAAAAGAGAGAAAAAAGGAAAAAGGATTTTGACAGTACAGTTTGTCATTAATATTGCATATCGATTGAGACAATTAATCACTGGGCCTTGATGCACTTAATTTGACCACATCTACAAAGCCAAATGTTCCCCTGGATTATGCAGTGAATTTTGCGTCGACGCGTTTCGATGGTTTCTATTTATAATCCATCTTTTTCAAGACCAAAGTATATTTTAATCTCTCTGTGCCCTTCTTTTTGTGGCCATTGAAAGTATCCTGTTCTTTAAACAGATACACGTGTTTAGTGTATACATGCACACATAGCTTGACAGCACAACTTATGTTGGATCCAGCAATGTATGTTGAGACACGTGCATTGCCCTGACGTGTGTACACACATGGAGGCAATAGCAGGTGAGCACACAGCATGGCACAGCAGTACGTGTGTAGAAAGTGTGGAGCTGAAAAGTATGTCTGATTTCGTGACAAATGGCCAGCTAGGGATGTCAGCCGACATCACTGGCATTTCATGAGACAAAACATGCACAAGTGTCCGACCGTCAAGTAGCAAGTGTTACCCCAAACGTGTTGACATCTTTTATGTTTCAGTACACAACGTGAGTACAGTGATAGCAGCCTTTGTCCTCTTGGACTCATTTACTGTTTTCATGCCATGCTGGCCACCACACAATACGAGTGATGTCTTCCCACTCTCCTTTTCATGGACATTCCATGTGTGTCAGGACGTAAGGCATAGGTCACACGCCATGAAACCTTAACAGTTTGCACATTTGACCATATGCAAATGTTGTGTGGTGAATGATGCAGTTAGCAAAGCGTGCATGCTAAAGCTAAATTGTGTTTACAGGCGCTAGAGCTGGCATCCACAGAGGTAACAAGCATTGACCCCAATCGAATGGTGCCGGATAGCAGTGGCCACTGCGTGACCGCCAATGAGGTATAGCCATCAGCCAATGGGAACCGGCAGCGGTAGTGATTTTGGAATGTCGCGGTAGGCGTGCTAGGCCCCTGCGTTGGCAAACATTGGCCCCAATTGAAGGATGCTAAGCCGGCTGGCCAATGGTAACAGCAGACCAACATTTGAACGAGCCTAGGGCACTATATATATGCCTGTGATATGTACACACCCGTCACTCGCCTAGATACACTGCTGCCTGCCATTCCTCAGCACGAACAGCGGCTGTACGTCATCTCTGGAACCAGTCATGTCTCGTAGAGAGAACCCGAGGGCCCGTCCCTTCACCACAGAGGAGCTGGGGGTCCTGGTAGGAGAGGTCCTTGGACAGTACGGGAGGCCATATGGTGCTCCAGATGGACTGGAAAGTGTATGCCACACTTATGTTGGTCACGAGGGTCAAAACATGTGGCTGTACAGTGCTGTGTGCCTCGGACTGCTTGCCAAAAGGGCAGCATTCTGATTTTGTTGTCTACATTTCACATTCATTACGCACTACTTGATGGACTTGAGTGTGTGGGGAGTATGGCACACTGTTCAATGTTGCTGCTCAACATGTCTGAAACATCCCACATGTTACTTTCAGAAAGGATGATGAATACGTGTTGGAGTCTGTGTAGCCAAATGAGTTTAAGTGTATACTGATGTGTAGCTCTATTAGCTGAAGGCATGTGGATGTGCCTACAGACAATAGGATGTGATGTTGATATGGCACCACATGACGAGCAATTTTGCTGTATGATGGCTACTTGGAGCATGACTGCCAGTTTGCATGTTAACATCCATGGGTTGAGCATGGAAAAATTGTAGACTAATGCAGCCTGTGCATGGACAGTCACGTGTGCATTGGGTACATGCTTATATTTTTATCTTGCCTATCATGTTTGTTGTCAGGCCACTTCACTGAACAGTGTCTCTGTCTCCTGCTGAATCTACCGAGATCAGAGAAGGTGATGGGCACGTAACAGTTGGTGTACCTACTGGCATCACTGCTCCCTTGGAGTACAGCGACACTGATGGTACCAGCGCATCGGAGGGGGACCGGAGTGCCCTGGATGAGTCAGCTCCTGAAACGCCTACCTCCACTTTCTCAGACTCAGGTGGTGACTCCTCAGTGTGGTCGGGCAGAGGAGAATCGAGCTGTGCTTCTTCGTCCAACACACCCCGTCCTGTGTCCACAGTCCCTGATGCTCCCCCAAATTTCATCCGTGCACGATGCCCTAAGAAGGGTAGGGTATCTTTCCCCCAGGCACAGCTGCCCCAGCCCCTGTGTCCCCTGCTGCCCTCAGTGTGGAGGCCATTGACATCTGGCGTCAGGTCTCTGTGGGTCAGACTTTGCTATTGAATGCCCTACAGGATCATAGCAACAAGTTGTCACAGATAATAGCGTTCATGGAGGGCATCCATTCTGACGTAGGTGGCCTGCTCTGGAGTGTCCAGTGTCTGGCCTCCACACTGACGGCTGCAGTAGTTCAGTCACAGGCTCTGAGTCTAGCTCCTGTCCCTTCCTCAACCACCCTGCCAGTGTCCCCACATGATCAGAGGAGCCACACACCTGTACACTCCGGCACCAGTTCATCCCCACGCAGCACACGACAACAGGAGTCCAAGCGACAGAGACAGGAGACATCATCCACAAGGAGCACAAGGAGCACAGATGCCAGCACTACCAAAAAACCTCACACGAGAGTGCGGAGCCGAAACACAAAAGACATGCCTCAACATTGCAGACGTCAAAGTCCCAGCACTCCAAGACCCCTCCAGGATCCACTACTGATCCAGGCTCAGCACAAGAATTTGCCCTGGCTGCCGTGGGGCTGTTGCTTTCCACAACTGCCCCCCACCCAGTTCAGAGGGGTGTTGTGCCCAGAACCTCCACTCCCATCAAAGGCCCCCCTAGTAAGCATGGACAGAGAAGCAGTGAGGTAGTGATAGTTCCACAACAGGGGAGGCAGGGTAGGAGTTCCCCCCCAGCGTAGAACTAGGTCTGAGGGTTTTGCAAGAAAGGATCCATGGCCACCTGCTCCACTTTCTGGAGGGAAGGGAGCAGCTGTGGGCACCTCACCTATCCCTTGTCCAAAGACACTTGTGGGCTATTGTATACCAAATAAGTGAAGCCCAGCCCTCCACATGCAACATCAGCCACTGAGCATCCCCAGTGCATGTCACCACCTCCCCGTGCGACGACTCCACCGGGTCTTGCCAGCCCTCAGGCTCCCACATCCAGGAATCCCTCTGCCTGTGCCAGTTCTCCCCCTCCCAGGTACAGTCCTCAGACTACCCCAGACAGTCATCCCCCACCCAGTTCCAGTTCTCCACATATTTGATGGCTGATCCCTCTTCCCAGCCCATTCCTCCCTGAGCGGTGCCTGAGCTGATCATTTGCTAGCCCTGTACTGGTGATGTTTACATGGCTGTGGACTGTGTTACGTTGATCTGTGTGTATTTCCAAAGCACACATGTGCGGACTTGAGTTTTGACTGGCAGTTGCCCTTCATGTTTTGCACTTTACATGCTGATACCGATTTTGTGTTTGAATGAAGTTATTCATGTTCTTGACGTTGTCGCTGGCCTTACAAATGTTGCTGTACAATGTATATGCATGTGTTCATGAGTTCAATGCTCTGAAGTCACACTTTGCCATTCTCATATACTGTGCTAGATCTTACAGGGGTTCCGCAGAATGCGGTCATGTTTTGACTCAGAGTATTGATGGGGGCGGGCTAGTTGTCAGTGATGGTCCACTCTGGTCCTGTTCATTGCGTTGGCTGTGCTCTCCTTCTTCACACGTCAGATGGGTTGGATCTCCAGCATGTGCATGTCTTCCAATTTACATGATGACTTGAGGGGTGGGCAGGGTACTACATATCTGTGTGGTCTATCTTGATGTGTACACACCAGTGTGGGTATGTTGTCATCTTGGATGGGTATGGCTTTATAGTCAGATGGATGGAGGTACATGTTCTTATTGGAGTCATCGTACAGTGTGAGTGTGCTGTAATTCTCTGAGATGTTGATGTGTGTGTGCGCCCTTGGGCATTGCCCTTTCAATCATGTATGATCCATGTGATGTGTGCCTGTTTGTTTCCATGGTCAGACACCTTGTGGGGTGTTGGTGTACATGTTGCGGTTGTTGCAGGAGCTGTGTGCTGTGTCATTGTGACCTCGCAGGCCTAGGGTGCACCTGCATGTTCGACTCATCATTGGTGAGTATGCAGAGTGTGTCTGTGCAATGTCTGTGTTGTGTGTCCTGGGATATGGCCTTGGTCTTGCTTACCTTTGTTCGCACTGTGCTGCATGTCTGTGGGTTGCAAACATGATATGTGATTTCTCACAGGCATACCTGTCACTTGACACTTTCTGTGCCCAAATTGGAGTTGTTCGGATTCATAGCTGTGACAGTAATTGCATTTGGCCATGCACATTGAGTCAGACTTAAACATGGATTTTTGCTCGGGACACTCCTCAACTGTACAGATCTGGTGTATACACCACTTCATTCGTGACCTGTGCCTGCCATGCACATGTTTGACCCTCCACTCCCCTCCATGTTTTGGCACTGTACTGTGTGCTGATGATCTGTTTCCATTGGCATGTTGGCCAGTGGCAATGTTTCAGTGGGTGATGTGTGATATTTGTACCTACTTGCTTTCAGTAATGGTTGCTGTGGTTCAGTACAGATGGATTGGCAGCACAGTCCTCTTGTCTTGTTCCTGCATGGATGTTTGCCAGGATTGTGTGGCAGTGGATGTTTGCAAAATGTGTAGATGTTTCCCTTGCGCCTGCTAGCCATCCTGGGCAGGCATCTTGGTCTCTTTGCAGTCTGCAGTGTATGCACTCCTATCACCAATGCTAATCTGTCACCTTGATCAAGATTGGAGCTTTGTGAGTGGTGCTGGTGGGTGGGTGTGAGGGGAGCTGAGTGGCAGGAGGCGTCGGCACAGGGCAGCCTTCTGGCCCCTGGAAGTCTCACTGATGTGAATAGGGGAGGCATCTTTCCCCAGACGTGGTTGTGCAGGCCCTGCCTGCACGCTTGTAGTGAGTTGTTGTACCGTGGTTGAATGCGTGTATGGGTGTTGGACGTACCTCTGCTGTTGTGCGCGGCGGCGTCTGATTTGCTGGTACTGCATCCGGTACAGCAGCGGTAAGGCCTGTAGGGCTGGATCCATTGCGGCTCTGGTGGTGTACGTGTATAGGGCTTGGATATTCCCTCGCTGTTATTGTGCTTCCGCCATCCGCGATGAGGTGGGGTTTCCGCAGCGGTGGGATTGGCTGTTTGGTACATCGTAATGTGGTTGGTGGTGGAGACGTGATTCCGCACGCTGTTCTTGCTCTATTGGCTCCGTCCGCCACCCTTACGTGAGGTAAACACGTGCGGATGCAGAAACACCGCGGAGGTACGTAAATGGCCTATGTTGGCCCATTGTAATGTGGCGGTCGCAATAACCGCATGGGTTGCAGAGAATTCTCCGTTTTCCGCCACCGCCAGCACTACGGATGCCCTTCCGTCCGACATCCTAATGACCCCCTTAATCTGTAAAAAAAAATAACTGATTCTTAATTAGCGTTTTCCATATATGGAAAACGACCAAAACAATTAATCCAATAAATGATAACCAATTAAATACACACACTATTAAAATAAACCAATCACATTAAACTAACAATTATTAAAACACTATATAAAGTACAAAAAATTAATCATTATTTTACACCTGAAACCAAAAAGAAACAAGAAGGCGAAACTCTGCCAGATTGCTGCCAGAAAACAGGACTCCATTAAAGAAAATCCTATTTCCTACTTGAGAAAGTAAGTAGAATGCCATTTATAATCTAACACTACTGCTAATCTTCAACAACAACTTTTATAATGGACAAATAATTAATATATATATTTTAAATTTGTCTCCTCTACAGATAATTCCCAAAACATCCAAACAGTTACATAACTGTGTGAAAAATCGACTGAGAAATAAAGTAAGTATTAAAGGAAATTTTATTAAAACAATTACCAAAAATACCCAACCAAAGCCCAACTTTATCCCAAATCCCTCCCACCTCCTGCACAATTAAACAAAATTATTAAAATTATCTTTTTTCTGCCAACAGAAATATCAGCAACAAAACTGAAATCAAACAACAAAGAAAGCGTATCCGCATAGAAAACTACCTCAAATTCAACATTGTAAGTATATAAATAACAATGTATATGTATTAATAAAAAAAAACTATACAGTATTCTTTTTAGTAATTTGTATATACATTTTTCTTAGCATTTGAAACATCACAATGACTGAAGGCGCCCAATTCATAACCTCACAGAAAGGAAAGTTTTTACTATGTTACATGGGGTATGTGTATACCCAAGAAAAGCAAAGTGGACTGAAAGTAAACTGGAAATGTAGTCAATACTATTCTAATAAGTGTTATGGGAGGGCTACAACTAAAGATACAACTGTTCTGTATGTTAGGGAGCATAACCATCCCCCAAATGTAACTGAAATAGAGGTTAGAAATGCTCTAGACAATATAAAAGAAGCTAGCACTAGCTCACAGAAATCTACCACTGAATTACTGAAGGAAATGCTGCCCAAAGTACCCCAACATGCTACTGGCCAAATGCCCTCTATTGCTTCCTTGAAAAGAACTATAGCTCGAACGAAAAAAGCCCCTACCACCACCACACCTGCCCCAAAAACATTTGAAGAAGTAGAAATTCCCCCAGAACTATCAATTACACATAATGAAGAACCATTTCTTCTTTATGATAACAAATCTAAAGATAAAAGAATAATTATGTTTGGAACTGCAAATAATTTAGTAAAACTCCAACAGTCAGAAACTTGGATGATGGATGGGACTTTTAAAATATGTCCCAAACCATCCTATCAATTATATACTATCCATGCACTATACCACAATACTAACATCCCTTTTCTCTACGCCTTACTACCAAATAAACAAAACTCCACCTATATGGAACTACTATCTAAAATTAAACAGGAAACCAATAATTATTTTCCCTAAAAAATAATTATTGATTTTGAGTAGGCAATGATAAATGCAATCCTAAAAACCTACCCACACACAGCAATTCAGGGTTGCTACTATCATTTTAATCAATGTATATGGAGACACCTTCAGAAATCAACACTAAGGGGCTCTTTACGATGCCGGACGGAAGCCCATCCGTAGTGTTGGCGGTTGCGGAAAACGTCTTTTTTCCCGCCCCTGATGCGTATATTGTGACCACCATATTACAATGGGCCTACAGAGGCCATTCTCCGTCCAACGCGGTTTTATCTGCTCCGCAAGTTTTCTCAGTACGCAAGGGTGGCGGACGGAGCCTATAGAGCAAGACCGGCGTGCGGAATCACATTCCGTCCAACCAGATTATGATGTAACAAACAGCCCTTCCCACCGCAGCGTAAAAACCACCACATCGCGGATGGCGGAAGCACAACTATGGAAAGGAAAAGCCGACCCAGAACACATCCAGACCAGCCGAGCCGCCATGGATCTAGCTCTAAAGGCCTTTTCGCTGCTCTACCTGGTGCACCTCCAGCAGATAAGACGCCGCCGCGCCCTACAGCAGAGGTACGTCCAAAACACCTCCACGCATGCAACCCCTGTACAACTACAACTCCCAGCAAGCGTGCAGGCCGGGCCGGCCCCACGATGTATGTGGCAATCTGCCAACTGCAATTTGCGAGGCCCACCCAATTCACATGAGTGACACCCTCAGGGCCCCTGAAGGCAAGTGGGGCCAATGCCGTGCCCCGCCGATGCAGAGCACGCACCCCGCAACATTAAAAAATGTAATCCGCTGGCGGCTCCCATTGGCAGATGGCGCATTCGCATAGGCGGTGCCACACCGCGTTGGCCAGGAAGTGCCGTCTGCAATCCTGCATCACTGAATTGGGGCCAATGAGTGTTTACGCTGTGGACGCCAGCCACCGCGCCTGTAAACACATCATGCATTTGCATTGTCGCCATGCAAATTGCATCACACACCGCAAAACATCAGCCGAAAGTGATGTGTGCACCTAGTGAAGACATCATAGAGTGTGACCTTTGATTCAAGTCTGCACACACATGGATTGTCCAAGAAAAGGAGAGTGAAATTACATTTTTTGTCATGCCTCGTGGCCAGCATGGCCCTAAATGAGTCAGGGAGTCCAAAAGACCAAAGGGCTCTTGCACTATACCAATGCAGTGTAATGAAACTAACGACCTGTTAACACTGCCTGTATATCTCTTGCTATGTGCTTAGCGAATCCTTGGCCATGGGCCATCTTCTGAAGGGCCAGTGATGTAGGCTGACAAATCGAGGTGTCCATTTTCTGCAACCCAGACACACTGGTAATCCCTAGTACTTAAAAACACACGTGCTGTGGCATGCAGTGTGCCTAGCTGCCATTGCCTGTAAATGTCTCACACACATCATAGGAGTGCACATGTGTAGCAAAAAATCATCGCCTGGATGACATCATCTGTCATTCAAGCCATGGTTGCATGTATACACAATCCATGTGTTTATGTACCTCATGAAGGTGAACATGGCAATGTCTGTCACGCTAAATCACCACACAGTCACGATGTACTGACCCCATAATGTTCACATTTGTCTGCCCACCGTGCTGAATATACATGTATCATTGTCCAGCTGACACTCACTGCCCTCATTCCGTAATGTCGTCGTGTATTGTGGGACTGAAGTCTGAGGCCGTGCAGTGACAGCAGCCACATGCAAATCTGCATAGATGCTGCGAAACAGAAGTGCTGTGGCATCAACCACAGGGCAGACCAACCTTGATGTAGCAGTATACTATATGCCATACACATCGAGCTACTATGGATGTTGAAGTAGAGAGTATGTCGAGTGAGTGAAGAAAAGTAACGTCTGTATGCGTGTCACTTGTGCATGTCACGTGTCCAAGATTCAAGGCAATGTTGTGCTTGTGTGAGTCTTCGCTTAAGCTGTGTACCACATCTCTCATCTTTGACTCATCTCATGCATATGTACCCTGACAGGATACATAGGAGGAGACCACCTATCTTTCAACCTGTCCCACACCTGGCGACGATGGAGGACATCGACATCATCAGGAAATTTCGTTTGGATCACCTCACACAGAGAGCTATGTGCTCATTTGGAGCCCCATTTGAAGCCAAAGCGGACGTATCCTGCTGCATTGTCTGCTACAGTGAAAGTGATGGCTGCACTGCATTTCTTCGCCACTGGGTCTTTCCAGTACACTGTGTCCAGTGCCGGTGGGATGTCACAGCCCATGTTCAGCATGGTGTGCGTCCTGTCAGCATTGATGCTGTACAAGGACAGCTATGTACACTTTACGAGGCGGGATGAATTGCCAGCTGTGAAGGGGGATTTCTTTGATCTGGGAGGCATCCCAAATGTGGTGGGAGCTATTGACGGAACCCACATTGACCTCGTTCCACCACAGGCACGTGAACACATTTATCGCAACCGAAAACACCACCACTCCATTAATATACAAGTGGTATGCCAGGCGGATCAGATAATCTCACACGTCTGTGCAAAGTTTCCCGGTTCTGAACATGACTCCTACATCTTGCGGAACAGCAGCATACCACAATTGATGGCTAATCTGCACCCCGAGCAGGCCTGGCTTGTTGGCGAGTGTGCTGTGTCAATGACTGTGATGTATGTGTGACATGCTGCTCTCCTCACATATTCTGATTGCAATGTTTGTCTGTGTTCCTCACAACTAGGTGACTCAGCGTATCCCAATCGTCCGTGGTTGATGACCCCACTAAGGAATCCAACAACGCCCGGGGAAGTCCACTACAATGATGCCCAGGGGAGGACACGTCGTGCAGTGGAGCGCACTTTTGGACTGCTCAAGTCTAGATTTAGGTGTCTAGACAAGAGTGGTGGTGCACTACTCTACTCCCCACAGAAGGTGTGCCAGATTGTAGTCGCCTGCTGCATGCTACACAACCTGGCCTTGCGCAAGAAGATCCCCCTGATTCTGGACGATGATGAGCTGCAGCAGCCCCCTGCTCCAAACCCACACATGCCCAGTGACGACAGTGGTGAGGAAGAAGTCCTTGACGTGCTTCAACATCTCATCGCCAACTACTTCCGTTGAGTGTAAGTTAACAATGAGCGACTATGGCTGTGTCTGTGTGCTATGCTGTTGTCTCCCAAACTTTGAGGATTGTTGCAGGGATTCTGTCCACACACACAACTATGCGCAGGATTAGAGGACTTGGGCAGGCCGGGACCGAGTCATCCGACCACCTGAGCACCCTGAAGCACTGGACCTAATAGCCATGGTGCCTCACTGGCTCAATCACTCACTGTCAGTGATATAAGCGCACAGACACCCCAGGACACAACACTCTCAGATCTCACAGGAATAGCGTTAACAAGACACACCCTGTCGCCCTGACTCTTATACTTGTCCACAAGGGGTTCATTTGAAGACAAGAAACAGTTCAGAAGTTTTATTTCAAATACTGTGTAAGAACATGCAGTATACGGCACCAAAGTATTTGAGAAATGCATTTTGCCCAAAAACATTTAGCAGAGTAACATGTCCACATATCATTAAGAAAGATGGTATATCAATAAGCACTCTGGATGAAGACCCACAAACCCATCCCTCCTCCCCCTGCTGGAAGAACCTGTATCAAATGTCCCTAAACTATGGGCTTTGTAAGCAGAACACACTCCACAGTCCATAGATGGTCAAATGTACATCACATGTGCCGTGTCGCTCTTCTCTCTGGATAGTCCCCTCCCCAAGTGTGGTGCACCTAGCCCGCTGCCCCATAACATCTAAGAGGCACCCGTGGTCACTCGCAGCTGGGAGACTCTGTTGAGTCTTGGTGATAGGGCCTGACCAGAACAGAATGACAAGGGACATTGTTGTTCGACCACGGACAGAATGTGCAGACAGTACTCCAGGAGTGCGGAGAGATCAAGCTCTGTGGACAGTTCCCATGTGACAGACATGAACAAAGCTACTTGCAAGACTTCAAAGTCAGGGATTTACAAGTGCGTCAGCTGCACGATGGAAGCCTGGCTCATAATATGCGACAATCACCCCGACGGACATATGACAGCCTCCCCTTCCTCAGTTCTGTGGTACCAAGCGAAATAGACCGCAGAGGTCAGCAAAGTCAAAGCTAATGCAGACAGGGCCAAAGTCCGAGATGGCTGAAAACCTTTGTCAGAAGGATGCGAGAAATGTTGAGACAATATTGAATTAGTTGTCAACAGTTCCGGATGATGGTAAGTAGTTACGGATCCAAGAAGGCACATGCAGCTTCGAAGGCAACCAGTTCCAAAAGACGATCCAAATCAGCTTCAGCAAAAAGGACCGCCATCCAATCCAGTAGCATGAAGGAACAGATGTGCTCCTCGCACCACGAGGACGAAAGGAGCATTTCATGGCAAGCTGGAAGTGGCTCGATGTAGGCATTGCACAGGAGCCTTTGCGCAAACGCACAAGTGCAGCTGGCAGCCTGTCTGACACGTTGAAAGGCATCCCATAAATGGCTATCCCCGGAACAGTCCTGGTCGTGGGCCAACAAAGGACTCACCCACAGGTCATAATCCAGATCAGCAAGAGATGTGTTGGAAAGGCAGAGATCCATGGCCCATTGAAAGGGGCATCGGCAACAGTAGAACACAGGTTGCACGCAGGTGAAATAGGCATAGCGAAGGTCAGCCTATAACTGATGCGGAGCACAGCCAATGGTATACATCCAAAGACGAGCTGCATCCGTTCACGGTACAGTTGCAACTGACCGGGGTTGGCCTGGACCACAGGACGGGCTGCCATTGCGTGAGAGGAGCCGGAAAACCAGCAATCTGCAGTACTGGCAAAGGGTTGATGTGAAAACGCCAAATGCAGTCGGTAAATATGAGGAGTGACACCCGGTAGGGCTCCATTAATAGTGTGCAACGAAGTGACAAGGCCAGAGCCTACAAGTAGGAAAAATGTGCAAGGTCTTCAGTATCAGACGCTATTGATATTTGAGGTGTCAGTAACCCAAAAATAAGTGGGAGAGTCGTGTCTCGCAGACAGTGAATCGCGCGGGACGGTCAAGGCACCTGGAAATCGAAGGTCTCACGGCCTGATGTGAGAGCGACTACTTGTTGAAACAAAAGCCCATTGAGCCTGCATCACTAATTGAAGTCTGCTTTCCTTGTGGGAATGTGAGGCCACAACTAACTATCTACAAGCACGTATGGGGGAGTAAAGAGAACATTGCTACAGCAAGGAACACGTAGTGCAAGTGTTACTATTTACGGGACGCCTTCCCGTAAACCGCAGCAGTTGTCATTCAGGATAAGATAACTTCCGTTGAGAAGGAGATTTGGCGTGGGTATGTCGTCAGCTATTTGTGCTGCATGCATGTCCCTCAGGACACCCACAAGCTGGCCCATGTACTCTGCAATTTGTCCCAAACGAGTGTCCATGGACGTCTGCAGCAAGCGGAGTTCACGCAGTTCGTCAAGGACCTGGCCGATCTGTCCCTGGTTCTGCTGGTATGCCCCAAGGACAGTTTGCACGGTGGCCTGGGCCTCAGTCTCATTGTCCTCCTGTGACTGTCCCCCAGTTGGCCTACCACCTGCCCTGCTGCCATGGACCTGTGGCGGTGCCTGGCGCTGCCGCCGCACACTGTCCCCAGCATCCCGAGGCTGCCTGGTGGTATTGGCTACAACTGGCACAGGGACAGTGTTGGAGGCAGCGGTGGTGATGGTGGAGGCGGCTGCCATACAGGTCGCTGCTGCAGGGGTCCGCGTTGTTGTTGCAGCTCTTGTGGAAGTGGTGGTGGAAGTGGTGGTGGTGGGGACAGTGAGGGCCGGAGACTGAGCTTGGCCGGGCACGCCAGAGGGGCCAGGTCGGTCCTCCTCATCCGTAAAAACCAGGGAGTCTGCATCCGAGGGTTCTGCTTCTTGGGTGGGGGACTGGCTGGGCTCGTCCATGGCACGGGCGCCTGCTGTCGCTGGCGAGTCACCTGTTGAACAGAGGTTGGATTGTCAGCATGTTCAGTACACGGCACAACTTTGATGTTCGTGTTTGGCACATTTCGATTGAGACGACATGACTTCATCTTGGCATTACTTGTCATTCCTAACAGTTTGTCAGTAGTGGGACATGATGTGGAGGTAAATACATTGCTCGTCAGCGATGTGACATGGCTGTAGCAACAATTTCATATGTACAGATATTGTATTTCCAAGAACATGTCCTCTGGTACGAACTTGTTGCTCATCCACTTCTGTTCATGCTAGGATATTTGTGACTTTGCTATGACTGTTTGTCTACTATGCCGCAACTTCCTGATTTCTGTTGTGCTTTTTGTACTGTCCTCCTGTGGTTTGTGATGTTTGACTGGGTCTACATGCATGTGTGGTGTTGATGTGAGCCTTTATGCTTTGGGATAATGGTACTTGCACATTGTTTTGGCCACTGCGTTCCTGGGTTTTGCTTTGCAGTTACATGTGACTTCATCAATGACACTGTGATTCATGTGAACTGTCAATCGTATTTTCTGTGTGTGCACTGGCTGCAACTTATGCAGCTTGACTGAGTTGGCTCACAAGTGCGGGATGTGGTGGTCAGATAGCTCCCTGCTGTTTGGGACGGAAGACAGAGGGCCTTGTGGGAGTTATGGTCCTGCTGTCAGGTCCCAACAACCCGCTCCCCTTTAAGATGGCTACCTACCTGTGAGGTGAAGCAGAGGGAGGAAATGCTAGCCTTATGAGACATTTATGTTGACAGCGTGCATTCTACATGAGTTTGATTTTTGTCTGGCAATTGAGGCTCACTTGTTGTGCACAACGGTACATTACAGTGGGATGTGATCGTTTTGTTTGTACTTACCAGCCTCCACTCCCCCCTCGATTCCTGTGAGACTCTCGGGATGCAGTATGGCAAGCACCTTCTCCTCCCATTCAGTAAAGGTTAGTGGTGGTATGGGAGGGCCGCCACCAGTTCTTTGGGCCGCCTCGTGGTTCCTCTGGCGCCGATGCTTGACCTGGGCCTTGAGGTCGACCCACCGCCTTTTGATGTCACGCAGTGTGCGTAGGGTGGTCCCTACAGCATTGACTTTGTTGTAGATCCTTGTCCACATCTGGTTTTTGCACGCAAGTGGGGTGTGTTGGACCAGGCTCCCATACAAATGTGGTTCTACCCTTATTATCTCATCTACCATCACTTTCAACTCTGTGTCGGTGAATTTGGGCACTTTCTGTTTGGCCATGGTGCAAAGGTAAGACGAGTGCAGGGGGTGGTGGAGTTATGTGAAGTGTGTCAGATGTGTGGGTGGGAAGTGGTGTTTTGTGGAGATGGGTGTATCTGATGCTGTGCTGTGTGCGTAAATGGTGTCCCGTCTTTCTGTGTCAGCTTCTGGTGTGCAAAGGATGCTGGTCCAGGAAGGGGTTGGTTTTATGCTGTTGTATGTGGGTGTGTCCAAATGAGTGATGTCCTCCAGGTGTTTCTTCCATGCTGGGCATGGCTTGCATTGCCAATTGACATTTGGGGTGTATCATTGTGGCGTGTGTGATGTGATTGAGGGCAGAGTCGAGTGCAGGCACACTTTGTGCATCGCTGTTCAGTTTGTTACTACCGCCATTCATTTGGACTATGCGCGAGCAAGGGAATCGGAACGCAATGCTCCGTCCTTCAGCTCCGCGGTTTCATCGTAATTGGCCGTGCGGTCATTCCGCGGCAGGAGCGGCCTTTTCAGTCCCGGTCGGATTTGCAACTTTTCCGGGCATGGCAGACGGTCATTTGTGAGTTCCGTCCGCCGTGGTGGGATTTTCCGTGCATTGCATCGTAATTTGACCGACGGAGATGCCGAGGGTCATGCGGGTAGATTTTTGCCGCGAGCATGGCGGACGGAACCTTTTCCGTCAGGCATCGTAATCGGGCCCTAAGTGTTGAATATGCAACAAATAGCTCCTTCGCTTATCAAATTAAAAAACTTATAGCACTGACCTACGTCCCAGTTACTGACGTGGCCGAACACTACAACTTATTGATAGAAAGTCCATACTATCAACAAAACTAACAAAAATTAAGTCCCCTTCTAGACTATTTTGAGGATACCTGGGTGGGAAGACTCCACAGATCAGGACACAGAAGGCAACCTAAATACCACATTCCATGGTGGAATGTATACCACAGCACACTAAATAAAGAGGCAAAAACAAACAATGCTGTTAAAGGATGGCATAATGCCTTCCAAGCAAAAACAGGCAGAGCGCCACCTACTCTACACAAACTCCTACTATCTCTCCAAAAAGAACAAAGCTACCAACAGCTAAGAATGGAGCAATCTATAACAATAATAGGACCCAAACTTACCAAACTAGACATATGTTTGAATACCTACAATATAAAGTCAGACTATATCCAACAACAAGAGGCCTAGAATACCTAGAAACAATAGCCAAAAGCCTTCTTTAACTTATAAATGCACAACATTTTCTAATACTTTTCTCCAAAATCAATACAAATAAATACTTATAATTTTTATATTTTCACAAAGATAAATATTTTGTCAAATATATTTATTTTGAAACCATAAATATATTGACATATTAATTATTTTTATGAAAATATAAAACACAATAACACTACTTTTCTTAACATTTCCCTCCCACAGTAAATAATTAAAATAACTTACCGTTTCCGTAGCTGAAGAAAGGAAATCCCAACTCTTGTAAATTAATCCAGGTTTATCATAATACCAAGTGAACCCAAAAATCCCCAAAAAATGGAAAAATCCAACTGTGTAAAAAGTAATCATCCGTCCGTAACTCCAGAAACGATAAACCATAAAAATCCCGTTTTTTTCTTTCTTTTTTTTTTTTTTTTTAAAAAGACTCTCCATGAAAACCCAAAAAATTAAGGAAGTGTAAAATAATTATTAGTTGATTAAACTAATACACACTTCCTTAATGCAAAAAAAATGCAATCTTCTCGTAACCGCAACTTTTCACGACCAAAACACAAACAAACCCACCCACACAAACATACACATACTTTAACATAATACTATTGCAAACATAATTCACACCATATTCACACATATTCTCACTTATTTAAACCTTTTTAGCCTAGGCCTCAAAAACGAACGATCGACATATCGCTAAAACCTAACTTATACATAAAAAATACCACAACTCCAAAAACCTAACACTAGACACACTACCTAGCACCTAACTACCTTCAAATTAAAGTAAAAGTATAGATTAAATAAAGAAAATTAAACTTACCTTCCTCGATGCAACGCAGCTTCCAACCGAGAGCTTCTCCCCTCAGAAATAACCCAAAACAAACTGGAGCGGTTACAAAATACAACCAGTAAACAAATATGGCTGCTTTAAACATTAAAACTTAGGGGCCGATTCCGATTCGGGCCGGAAAAAATACCGACCGACTCGGTACGGGATTATAGTCCGACCGACACGTACCGGCGTTGCCCGACCTGGGAAGTACGATGAAATGCATGGAAATCACGACCGACTCGCACGGAACTCAAGGCGAACGACCGACCCGGCCGGAAACAAGCTATCCGGCCGGGAAACCACACGAATCGCACCGACCGACACGCACCAGGAAACAACCCGAACGAAACGTACCCGCGAACTCCGACCCGCGCAGTACGATGCAATGGGTGCAAAATCAGACCGACTCGCACGGAGCCCAAGCCGTACGACCGACACGCATACAAAAGCCAGCCGAACAAACACAATACCCGCGAACGACGCGTACGCCGCATATGAAACGGAGCTGAAACACAGCGGGAACGACTCGGACAGGCGCGCACGAGACAACTGCAACGTCATACTCGGTCAGAAGAACGACTCCTACATGCACAATAATCACTAATGAAAAAATACCAAAAAAAAGGGCCAAACAAGCAATGACAAAGCCAATAAATACAGGGAGAGAAAAAATGGAACAAGGACACACCCCCAACTCCACCTACATAAAGCCCACAAATCCCTACCATGATCCTTTGCAAATTCCACTGACCTGCCAGCACACAACACCATCACACAGCAAACACAGACACACACACAGCTCATCCAACACAAAAGACACACACCATTAGCACCTCAACAAATAGCACCCTCACACACACACAGCAAAACCTACACTCACACACCCTCACTTGCGCACACACACACACACACACATCAATCACCACCACCACCCATCACCATGCCCCTAAAGAAGAATCCAAAGTTCCTAGATAGTGAATTGGAAGTCATGGTAGACGAGATCCTGAGGGTAGAGCCACAGTTGTTTGGCACATTGGTCCAACAGACCCCCATGTCGCAGAAAACCAAGATGTGGGCGAGGATCGTCGACAGGGTGAACGCACAATCACCATGTTTGCGCACAAAGGAAGACATCCAGAACCGGTGGTATGATGTGCGCAGGAGGGTCAGAGACCTACTCAAGAAGGATTACCTCCTGAGCCAGCACACCGGCAGTGGCCCTCCTGCAAAACCAGTATACCTCAGGCCCTGGGAGGAGAAGGTGCTGGCCATCCTACCACCAGTGAGCGTATATGGATTAACAGACATCCCAGAGCCTGGTGAGTACACAACTAATATACACAATATTGTGTGGCAATACACACACATCACTGTCAAGGGGACAGTCAAACCATGCACCCTTAGCAAATCCACAGCAACCAAAAGATAATCATACCAAGATGACTGTTAGTCAGAGAAACACAATACCTGCCATCACATAGTGATATGTAACAGTGTCATGACAGGTACAAACCTAACAATAAATAGAGCAAGCCAGTGGCACAAATATAACAAACTACCAGTCACATATGTTGCCACCACCAGAACACCACCTCACAGGGAAGCTCACTTAAAGGAAGGAAATCTGTGTATGCTGGTGAAGTCAGTGTAGCCAATAGCATGATGGGAGTTGTAGTCACAGATATTGGTCACCCTCACAATTGGCCCATCAACACCACTCCGAACCATGCTCACATCACAGGGAGTGGATAAGGACTGACAAGATGGCTGACACTGGCTACTGCTGTGGGGTGCACAAGGCCCTGCTGGGAACTGTGCACCAACAAACAGCAGGACACCACTGTCAGCCATCTTGCCATTGCTGTCACACTCACACACAATGAAGTCCACTCAAAAGCAAGGAAGTACGGGCATGCTGGGAAGGGGGTGTAGGCAATAGCATGATGGGAGTTGGAGTCACAGATATTGCTCAGCCTCACTATTGGCCCATCAACACCACTCTGAACCATGCTCACATCACAGGGAGTGGAAAAGAACTTACAAGATGGCTGACACTGGCTACTGCTGTGTGGAGCACAAGGCCCTGCTGGGAACTGTGCACCAACAAACAGCACAACACCACTGCCTGACATCCTGAAAGGCAACTTGCACTCTCTGCAATGCAAGCACGTAGCATGGTGGGATATCTGGCTGGGTGGGAAGGAGGACTCACAGCACTGACCATAGTTACAAGCAGCTCACCTCACACACCCCCTCAACACAAACTCCACATAACCCACCTGGGAGAATGCAATGCCTCACATACCAAATGAAGATCCCACAAAGAACCACCACCCTGGGTAATGCTGTGTGAAGCACAGGGACACACCTGGGACTTGTAGCCAAACAAACGCAAGGACAACACTGTCAGCCTTCCTGTCAGCACAGGCACACTACCCCACAGGGAAGCACAGTCCAAAGGAAGGAAGTACGGGCATGCTGGGAAGGGGGTGTAGCCAATAGCATGATGGGAGTTGGAGTCACAGATACTGCTCAGCCTCACAATTGGCCCATCAACACCACTCTGAACCATGCTCACATCACAGGGAGTGGACAAGGACTTACAAGATGGCTGACACTGGCTACTGCTGTGGGGAGCACAAGGCCCTGCTGGGAACTGTGCACCAACAAACAGCACAACACCACTGAATGACATCCTGAGAGTCAACCTGAACCCACTGCAAGGGTGGCATGCTTCATGGTGGGATAACTCCTCCTGAGGCTTGAGCCGGGAGAGACCAACGCTGCACTTCTCATTAGTGCTATTGGCATTTTGTCCTTACGCTTCGCTGCAATTTTAAATCTTTCAAAACTTGGTTTTAGAAATTGATTTTAGTAACGCGCGCTGTGAAAGTCCTCCTGAGGCTTGAGCCGGGAGAGACCAACGCTGCACTCCTCACCATTGTAATTTTGCACTTTGCTCTTATGTTAGCTGCATTTTTAGAATCTGTTATTAACCTGATTTTAGATTTGCGCATTTGCACTTAGTACTAACCTACCATTGTTGTGTCGGTGCGAAGTCCTCAGCACCGAGATAGTGGGACTCCCGGGACTGGGGCAGACATACTGGTAGTAGGCAGGTCAGCGGGCTAGGCTTTCATGCCCCTGACGATATTTAAACGGCCACTGGCGCGAACGCGCGCTGTGAAGTCCTCCTGAGGCTTGAGCCGGGAGAGACCAACGCTGCACTTCTCATCTGAAAGAGACACGTTAGTGACAGATTCCTTACCTTAGAATATCCCCAGGCGTCAGGCTGGATCCGGAAAGTTTTTGCGTAGCAGTACCCTTGCGCGTCGGTAGGCGGCGTCGTGCGGCTCCGCGTCCGTCGTCGGCGTCGTGATCGCCGGGATGACGTCGCAGGCAGTACTTAGACGCCGCCCTGCGCGCTGACGTCAGTTCTTCTTTTCCGCGCCAGTAAGCGCAGATCCGGGAAGAGCAGTGCCCTAGTCACTTTTTGACTACTTTTTTGTGAATTTTTTCACTGTTTTCTTTTACGAGTCTTCACGACTCCTAAGGTGTCGTAGGGATTCCCGGCTTTAAGCCCTGCGAGGTCTGTGCCCGCATGATGTCCATCACGGACCCGCATCTCGAGTGTCTCTTCTGTCTCGGCCGAGACCACGACACGAAGTCGTGCCCTGACTGCCGGAAACTTCATCCGAAGGCTTTGCGAGAGCGGTCTCGAAAGCCGCTCGAGGTCCGGCAGTCGGCTCCGCGCCGCACCAAGCCCCGGTCACGGGAGAGGTCGAGGGGCCGGTCGCGGAGCCCCCATCGTTTGTCGGAATCCAAGTCTTCGCGCTCCTCCGGTAAGTCGAAGCACAAGAAGTCTAAGCGGCGTCATCGCTCTAAGACTTAGCCTCGCCGGTCTCGCGACTCGGCTGAGGCCCCTGTCGGCACCGTCCCCGCCCCCGCGGCCCCGGACGTGCCGGTCGAGTCACCCCTGCATTACCCGTCCTTCCCAGGTTCGGGGGCGGCTCCGGCCCAAGTACAGGAGTTCCTGTCGGCCATGGCCCGCCTCTTCGGGCCTCAAGGTCCCTCCGGTGCGCCTTCGGGCCCCGCGGGCCCTAATGGGGTTGCTCCGGCGTCGCCGTCGACTCCGGTCCCGGCGTCGCCTGTCCCACCAGCCTTCATCCCGGCCTCGGCTCCGGCCCCGATCCCGGCTCCGGTGGTGCCGCAACCCCCATCGACGCCGGTTGACCTAAGCACGCCTCCGCCGACGCCGATGTCCCCGGTGCCGTTCCTGACGCCGTCCGGGGCTCCGGACGGCGTCGTTCCCCGGTTCTCTCCGGCTCCGGACATGGAGCCGGACCGACGTCGCCCGACGCCGGTTCCGGCGCCGATGAGACCTTGGGTCCCTAATGTCCCTCCTCCTCCATATTATGAACCTGAGGAGGACCAGTAGAGCTGGGAGGGGTCTGAGGACCCTCTCACACAACAGTGCGAGTTTGACCCGGACTGGGTTGAGGAACTTTGGGATGCCAGTGGTCTAGACACCTCCCCTGACTCTGGCATGCTGTCTCCTCCCGTGGCTACGGAGGAGGGGGCTAATTTTGCAACGGTGTTGCGTAGAGCTGCTGGAGCCTTGAATCTCCAGTTGCCTACTGTGGCCGTCAGGACTAACCTCCTGACAGAAGTGCTTCAGCCGGCGGCCTCCTCTTCGGAGACTGTGCTGCCGTTCAATGATGCACTCACTGACGTTCTTTTGGGTGCCTGGTCCAAGCCCACCACAGGGGCTCCTGTGGATAGGAACGTGGCCCGACGCCATCGCCCTGCTCCGGGCGACCCCGTGTTTCTCTCCCAACACCCCACTCCTGAGAGCTTGGTTGTCCAAGCCTCTGCCTCCCAAACCGCCTTCCCTACCGCCCCTCTGGATAGGGAATCCAAGCGCCTGGACCACTTTGGGAAGAAGGCTTTCTCTTCCTCCAGTGCTGGCTTGCGGTCCGTCAACACCGCTTGCCTCTTGGGCCGATATACCCACTCCCTGTGGGATTCGGTGGCGACTGTTTTGCCGCAGTGTTCTGAGGAGGTCCAGACACTGCTTACCCGCGCCATTGCGGAAGGGCGAGATGCGGCAAAATACACCATACGTTGTGGCCTTGATACCGCCGACTCGCTGGGCAGATCGCTTGCAACGACGGTGGCGCTGCGTCGCCACGCCTGGCTGAGGACCACTGGTTTTTCGGGTGATGTCCAGAATACCCTCATGGACATGCCCTTTGATGGAGTCGGTCTTTTTGGTTCAAAAGCAGACCATGCGCAGGAGCGTTTCAAGGACTCGCGGGCTACTGCGAAGTCCCTGGGCCTTGCTGTTGTGCGCCCTCCGCTCTCATCTGCTTTTCGCCCCTTTCGTGGCCACGGAAGGGGCGCCCAGTCACGTCAGCAGCCCGGCCAACGGCCCGCGCAGCAAGCGCCTTTGCGTGGCCGAGGACGTGGATACCGCCGTGGCGGTTCGGGCAACCAGCGTGCGGGTCAGGCCACCACCTCCAACCCGTCCGCGGCCTCCAAGCCCTCCTAGTCCCTCCTTTCAAGTGCACGGCACGCCAGTAGGGGGCAGGGTCCGCCATCACCTTCACCACTGGCGTCCCATCACCTCGGACAGGTGGGTCTTGGACATTGTCCGAAGGGGCTACTCCCTCCCCTTCGAGACCACCCCCCCAGCCATGCCACCTCAATTCCACCGCATGTCAGGGGATCACTTGGTGCTTCTGCAGAAGGAAGTCACGGCCCTCTTGGCCAAGAGGGCCATCGAGCATGTTCCAACCCCAGAAGTAGGACGTGGTTGCTACTCCCACTACTTTCTGGTGCCCAAAAAGGACAAGGAGGACATGCGTCCTATCTTGGACCTCCGGAACGTCAATCGCTTCCTCCGGAAGGAGAAGTTCAAGATGCTCACCCTAGCTCAGGTCTTGACTGCCCTCGACCCTGGAGACTGGTTGGTAGCGTTGGACTTGCAGGACGCTTATTTCCACATCCTCGTCCTGCCGGCCCACCGGCGTTACCTACGGATCACGGTAGGCCTCGAGCATTTTCAGTTCACCGTGCTCCCCTTTGGCCTTACCAGTGCCCCTCGGGTGTTCACGAAAGTGATGGCGGTGGTCGCAGCTCATCTGCGCCGAGCTGGGGTTTCAGTCTTCCCCTACCTCGACGACTAGCTGCTGAAGGCGGGCTCGTCCCAGGCAGTCGTCTCCCACCTCCAGACTACGGCCGAACTCCTGCACTCGCTGGGGTTCTCCATCAATGTGCCAAAGTCGCATCTGATTCCTTCTCCACAGCTCCTTTTCATCGGAGCAGTTCTGGACACGACGCAGTTTCGGGCCTATCCTCCCGAACGGCGAGTCCGGGATATTCAGGCTATGATTCCGATCTTTCAGCCTTTATCCTGGGTTTCGGTACGGATGACCCTGAGGCTGCTGGGCCTCATGGCCTCCTGCATCCTGCTGGTCGATCATGCCAGATGGCATATGCGGGCTCTGCAGTGGGACCTGAAGTTCCAGTGGGCGCAGCACCAGGGCAACCTGTCCGATCACGTCCAGATCTCGGAGGGGACTGCAAAACAGTTGCAGTGGTGGCTCACGGACCGGCAATGGGTCATGGGCAGATCCCTCTCCCTTCCCCAGCCAGAGCACACAGTTGTGACGGACGCGTCCCTTCTGGGATGGGGCGGTCACATGGGAGAGGCGGAGATCAGAGGCCTCTGGTCTCCGGCGGAGTCCCGGCTCCATATCAACCTTCTGGATCTCCGGGCGATCCGGCTTGCACTCAAGGCATTCCTTCCCTCTGTCAAAGGGAAGGTTGTGCAGGTGTTCACAGACAACACCACCGCCATGTGGTACTGCAACAAACAGGGCGGGGTGGGGTCGTGGACCCTCTGTCAGGAGGCTCTGCGCCTCTGGACATGGCTGGAACATCAGGGCATGTTCCTGATGGTTCAACACCTGGCAGGTTCCCTGAACGCCAGGGCGGACGAACTCAGCCGCAGGTGCATGATGGATCACGAATGGCGTCTTCACTCGGAAGTGGCGCAAGGACTCTTTCTACAATGGGGAGAGCCTTGGTTAGATCTATTCGCCACTGAAGAGAACGCGCAATGTCATCAGTTCTGCGCGTTGGAATTTCCAAGGCGGCACTCGCTCGGCGACGCTTTTCGTCGCGAGTGGAGTTGCGGTCTGTTGTACGCCTTTCCGCCTATACCACTTCTACCCAGAGTGTTGAAGAAGATTCGGCACGACCGGGCCCAAGTCATCCTTGTGGCTCCGGACTGGGCTCGAAGAGTTTGGTATCCCGAGCTACTCAGTATGAGCGTAGATCCCCCGATCCGTCTGCCTCTTCGGGAGGATCTTCTGTCGCAGCAGCAGGGGACGGTCCTCCACCCGAACCTGTCCAGCCTCCACCTGCTTGCGTGGAGATTGAGCGGCGGCAGTTGATTCCTTTCGACTTGCCTCCCGAAGTTTGTGATGTGATTCTGGCAGCCAGACGTCCCTCCACTAAGGTGGTATACGCCTGCAGGTGGAACAAATTTGTGGCATGGTGCACAGCAAAGGCTGTGAACCCCCTTTCTGAGGTCCTTCTGTTCCTTCTTTCTCTGGCCCAACAGGGTTCTGCCCTGGGTACCATCAAGGGTTATCTCTGTGCTATCTCGGCCTTTCTCAGGCTCCCTGATCAGCCCTCCCTTTTCAAGTCCCCTGTTGTTAACAGGTTCTTAAAAGGCATTACACACCTCTTCCCTCCTGTTCCGTTTGTGATGCCTCAGTGGGACTTGAACTTGGTTCTTACCTTTTAATGTGCGCTCCCTTTGAGCCTCTACATAACTGTCCTCTTCGTCTTCTAACTCTGAAGACAGCCTTTCTGGTGGCCATCACCTCCGCTCGGCGGGTGAGTGAGCTCCAGGCTCTATCATGCAAACCTCCCTTTCTGTCTGTCCATCCAGACAAGGTTGTTCTTAGGACGCGTCCGTCCTTCTTGCCAAAGGTGGTTACTGCCTTCCACATTGGGCAGACCATCACTTTGCCTACCTTCTTTCCGCCTCCTTCCAGAGAGGAAGAGAGGCTCCACCGTCTGGACCCAAAACGTGCGCTCTCCTTCTATATCGACCGCACCAAACACTTCCGGGTGGATGACCAGCTCTTTGTTGGCTACGTGGGCGCCAGAAAAGGTCAGGCGGTGCACAAACGAACCATCTCCCGCTGGGTTACCTTGTGCATCAAGGCCTGCTATTCTTTGGCTAAGAAGGAGCCTCCTGTTGGGCTGCGTGCCCATTCCACCAGGGCAACGGCTGCTACCACGGCTTTAGGCCGCGGTGTTCCGCTGCAGGATATATGTCAGGCAGCTACGTGGGCCTCGCTGCACACGTTTACAAAGCATTACTGCCTTGACAGTCAGGTCCGGAGGGACGGCTTCTTTGGCCGTTCTGTCCTCCGGGACTTCCTTGTCTGATCTTTGTTCGCAGACCCACCACCGGGGTTGGTATTGCTGGGGTATCTATTCTAAGGTAAGGAATCTGTCACTAACGTGTCTCTTTCAGATGCACAAGTTACTAACTTGTGTAACGATATATCTGTAAGAGACAGTAGTTAGTGACAGATTCCTTACCGCCCCACCCATCCTCCCCGTTCTGCGAACTGATTTCTAGGGTTAAGGACATCCCTTTCAGGGCCCTAGTATTTTTCAGACACCTATGTCAGCTTCTTGCATGGCTCTGCGTTCCTGGCGCGGAAAGTCGTATACAGAACTGACGTCAGCGCGCAGGGGCTGCGTCTAAGTACTGCCCGCGACGTCATCCCGGCGATCACGACGCCGACGACTAACGCGGAGCCGCACGACGCCGCCTACCGACGCGCAAGGGTACTGCTACGCAAAAACTTTCCGGATCCAGCCTGACGCCTGGGGATATTCTAAGGTAAGGAATCTGTCACTAACTACTGTCTCTTACAGATATATCGTTACACAAGTTAGTAACTTGTGCATTAGTGCTATTGGCATTTTGTCCTTACGCTTCGCTGCAATTTTAAATCTTTCAAAACTTGGTTTTAGAAATTGATTTTAGTAACGCGCGCTGTGAAAGTCCTCCTGAGGCTTGAGCCGGGAGAGACCAACGCTGCACTCCTCACCATTGTAATTTTGCACTGTGCTCTTATGTTAGCTGCATTTTTAGAATCTGTTATTAACCTGATTTTAGATTTGCGCATTTGCACTTAGTACTAACCTACCATTGTTGTGTCGGTGCGAAGTCCTCAGCACCGAGATAGTGGGACTCCCGGGACTGGGGCAGACATACTGGTAGTAGGCAGGTCAGCGGGCTAGGCTTTCATGCCCCTGACGATATTTAAACGGCCGCTGGCGCGAACGCGCCGCCGGCGCGCCAAAGGCAAGCCCGTCTGCGCCCGTCCGCGCACGTACAGCGCCAGCCCCTCTGCACAATTTCCACCAGGTATGGTAAAAACCTTACATTACTCGAGTGAATTCTTGAAACACCTTAATCCCATTACCCCCACCGAGATGTGCTGTGCCCTTCAACTTGATGCTATGCTCCCCTGACACAAGCAGCTTGTTCAGGGTGCTGCACTAAATTACCAGATTTATTGCTCCTACCGATAGCTGCATTAAAAACCAAAATACAACAAAAAGAAAGGAGACTGTTCCCACAGTTCGGAAGTGTGCCCTCTTTAATGCTAGGTCCCTGGTCAAGCACAGTGTTGAATGCGCGTCCCTTATTGAAGATGAAAAGATAACTATTGCTTTCATCACTGAAACATGGACAGACGGGGCGTCAGGCCCTGACTTAGTCAAAGCCACACCTCCAGATTACCTCTGTTACACGCTAAATAGGTTACATAGGAGAGGAGGGGGACTAGCTATTATTTATCACAACTCTACCACGGCTTCTTTTAATCCTATAACCTATGATGAATGCGAAGCGTTAGAGTTCTGTTTTTTTCTCTCTCACAATTCAACTTTTAAAGGCACCCTTATTTATAGGCCACCAGGCATGAGAGGACGATTTCTTACACAAGCAGGCTACATTTTAGAAAAAGGAATCAGCTTAAATGACTACACTATTTTAGGAGACTTTAATTTCCATCTTGAGTTACTCTCTGATCCGGACACCTCCAGCCTACTGGACCTGCTGAGGGGCGGTAATTTAGAGCAACTGGTGACTGGTGCAACTCACCAGGCTGGCCATACCCTTGATGGTATTTTTTCTAACAACTCTCAGCTGTTATTCACCAGCATCCTCCCTCTGGTTTGGTCTGATCATATGGCGGTACTTTTTAAGCTCATCTTGCCTGACCGCACGGCCCTAAAATCATCAACTAAATATTTAGAAAAAAGAGCGTGGAACAAAATAGAAGCAGGGGAGCTACAGCAATTATTAACTTCAACTTCCACCCCAACCCCTAGGGATCTTGATGAGGCTACCAGAGCCTACACTAATTGGTTAGAAGTTGCGGGAAACAAGTTAGCACCCAAAAACTTCTTCACCATACCAGGCAGCAACCGTCCTCCCCTTGGTATTCTCAGGAACTTAGACTCCAAAAATTGGCTTGTAAACATCTGGAAAGAAACTGGAGGAAGGAATACAAGGAAAAGGATAAATGGGAATACAAACTAAGTCTTGTTCAATACAAACAGCTACTTCAAAGAACGAAACAAGAGTACTATTCCAATAAAATCAAATTGGCCAAAAACTCTCCCAAAGAGCTGTTTAAAATTGTAAATACACTTGCCCTTGCAAAGTCTCCCATTATCCCTGCTAGCCAAGACTTGTGTAATAAAGTGGCCAATTTCTTTTTTGATAAAGTTAACGGCATTTTCCAAACTTTCTCACATTCTACAGTAAAAACATCGACTAAGTGCATAAAGGGTCATTTGGGAGAAATAAGACGCCCCTCTTTTTGACCAATTTGTCTCTTTAACGGAATCTGACACTCTCAACCTTCTCACTAAAGTTACGTCAGGCTCTCCCTACGATCCATGCCCACCAGCCGTAGTCAAATTGGTGGCAGAACTGGTGTCATGTAAATTGACTTCCATTTTTAACACAATGTACCGGGAAGGATATTTTCCAATAGATTGGAAACCGGTATCAATCTTGCCCCTGTTGAAGAAACCTAATCTGGATGCTAAGGACCCAAATAATTTCAGACCCATTTCCAGATTACCACTACCGGCAAAAATCATTGAAAGAAATATGAACTCTCAACTTAACCAGTTTTTGCAAAAATCTCAAGCACTGAATCCAACTCAATATGGTTTTAGAGAGAGCCACAGTACGGAAACGGCGCTCCTCAAATCCACAGAAGAAATTAGGACTATTCTTGACCAGGGAGGAAATGCTGTATTGATCATGTTGGATCTGTCTGCAGCATTCGATACGGTCCACCATGCTTTTCTGATGGACCGTCTGGACAAGATAGGAGTCAAGGGCACTGCCTGGAAGCTGCTCAAATCCTTCCTTTCGGACAGAACACAAACGGTGGCCCTTGACAAATTTGAAGCAGAGTCTTTTTCTTTACCATGTGGGGTGCCACAGGGGTCATCACTTAGTCCGACGTTATTTAATGTTTGTGTCCTCTTTGGCTCCTTTAATTGAATCCTTTGGATTCAATTTGACGTCGTATGCGGATGACACACAAATTGTGGTGACTATATTGCCAGAAGTGATCCAGGAAACTGCATCGAGATTGCAAAACTGCATGAAGGCCGTAGGCACATGGATGGCCCATAATTGCCTAAAACTTAACTCCACAAAAACGGAGGTTATGTTGTTTGGTAATAATTCAAACTTCTGAACCCCTAGGTGCTGGCCGGAAACGTCAGGCCCGCTCCCAATCCCGATTAGTAAGGTGAAGAACTTGGGAGTGTGGATAGACGATAAACTTGGCTTTAGGGACCAGGTGAATAAAGTGGCTTCTTTAACATCATACACCCTTAGATCATGCAAAAAAATAATGCCATTCTTACCTAAAGAGGCGCAACAAACAGTGGTCACTGCGCTAATAATGTCAAGATTGGACTATTGCAATAGCCTATATCTCAAGATCCATGAAGGATCACTGAACAAATTACAAATCCTTCAAAATGCTGCAGCCAGACTTCTTACAGGCACATCAAAGTTTGAATCGATCTCAGCCAAAATAAAAGAGCTCCATTGGCTTCCGGTCAGGAAGCGTTCTCAGTTCAAGGCGCTATGTCTGGTCTTTAGAGCCCTACATGGAACTGGGCCGGATTTTCTAAAACAAAAATTTCGCTGGTATATACCTAAAAGAGCTTTGCGGTCTTCTGATGCTAATCTAGTGGTGGTGCCCCGGGTAAAAAAGGTTAACTGGGGCGGCCGAAGTTTTGTTGCCAATGCGGGCAAAGCATGGAATGGCCTCCCACCCCACTTGAGAAGCATGAATAATCTCCTAGTTTTCCGTAAGGCATTAAAAACATGGCTTTACTCTAAATAAACCTGCCTAGAACTTTACCGACGTAGTTTTCAGCCAGGACTTCACACAGCGCCAGGACACCTTCGGGTAACAGTTTGCGCTATATAAGTCCCAATAACATTAACATTAACATAACTGGGCCAGGTGGAGAAGGATGGCCGGATGTCCACCAAATACAACCAATGCTGGCCATGCACACACCTCAACATTCATAGTGAAATGCCCCAGGTATGCATGACAATGTGCTACACCAATATCAACCTCTTACTGTGACAACTTAGGACAATGCAATGTACATGCCCGCATCCAGAGGTACAGTCACAACTGTCAGGTGTGTGAACCATTGATGCCTGTAAAAACATTACATACAATGTGTGTCTCTTCCAAATACAGGTGACGATGATGGGGACACAGCAGCAGGCGAGGAGGAGTCCCTGTCCCAGGCTCCGGGGGACACAGAGCTTACTGGTGTGGAACAGCCTCTGCCCACCTCGGATGGCGAAGACCTACCTGCACCTCCGGTCTGAGTCATCATGCAGCACCAGCTGGACCAACATCTGCACCCCCTGCACCCACCCCTCCAACAACTGCCAACATACAGACCACCCACGCCGACACGGACAGACCAAGGACCACCGCTGACAACAGCACAGGGTCCCAGGCCCACCGTGGAGCAACGGATGACAACACCACTAACAACCCCCAAGTGGGCCTCGGGTCACCTGTGCGTGCCACCGCAGGTCCTGCACATGTCGCCAGGGGTGGTGGGAGGGGTGGTAGACATAGGTCGCTGCTTGCAGAGGGGTCTGGACTGCATGATGACCCACAACTGGCACGCATCGCTGATGCGTACCAGGATAGCACCGGAGAGGTCAGACAGGTAGTGGGGATCCTCAAGGACATACAACAGCAGCAGGCTGCCCATCATGCCCGCTTGTACTCCCACATGGCCCGTGTGGAGACACACATGGCCCGTGTGGAGACACACATGTCGGGCATGGAGTCCAAGTGGGATACATTGCAAGAACTCACAGCGGTGCATAGGGACATATTGACATGCCTCCGCCAGATTAGCACCAACATGGCCACACCTCCCTGTGTGCCCACAACATCTGGTGCTGCAACAACTGACACCGCCACAGGGACGGAGGAGGACTCTGGCGGAGAGTCCCCTGCATCGCAGCAGCCTGTACGTGAGGGTCCCCCCACAAAGAAGAGGGGTCGTCCGAGGAAGGAAAACTGAGAGGTTGATGGCCACGTACATCCCCCAGGAAGCCAACAGCTTTTCCGGAAATTCTCCTTTGTGTGCAAACGTTTCACCCTGTCGAATGCAACACTACTTTCCCACATGACATGGGGAGTTCAAGTTGGACTAATGTATCATATGACTGTGGACTTCACTCAGGACATTTCTGCTACCAAGACTTCCAACTCATCTGGGAACTTTGGATCACAATCACAATGTACAGCACCCACCATCCTGTGCACTATACACACACATTTCTGTAAATAAAATCACTAGTACACCATACTTGCCACTGTTATTCAAATGTGGATACTGTTATGGTGATGATGTTCTGCTAAATTACACTGTGTATGCTAACTGCTACAGCAAGTACAACACCGTCGTGTGAGTCATGGTGACGTGACACATATGAGGGAGACACACCACTAGGGCTACACAACACAGACACCAGGGCCATCGGACTCATCGCCCACAGTGATGTTGCCAGGAAATACAGTGGAATGCACAGACACCACACCTATTCATAGTCTGTGTCAACTAGCCCACAGGTGCAGTAAGCAAATGTCAGTCAGATGTGTGACCACAGACAACGCACATCCCAAAGTGAAGCACTGGTTTATTACACATTTGTAACATGTTGTTACCACTACAAATGCAAGTTAATCCCACGTGGCAGTGGCCACACAGTCAACAAGTGCAGAAGATATGAAGTCCAGGGGTGTGTGGCACATCACCTGTAGGGAAACAACTGCTGCCACCCTGAGAGCTGAATCATGGTGTTGGGGGATCCAAGTTGACCAAACAACTCTGTAAGCACCCTGTGAAGGACAGACATGACACACAGTCAAAACCACTGAAGAACCGGACAGAACTGCAATACTCATGCCCTAAACATGTCACAAGATACCTACACAAAAGCACGTTTGCATGTCAACACTGTTGGGGAGTACAGACTACCTGTAAGGACACATCGCTGCACGCATCCAGTCAAGTGGCACATGGCCACACTAAAACAGCACCAGGGCACCACCCACACATATCATGCGAACTCACATCATTCACATTGCATCTCCCTGGATACTCACATTCAGCTGAAGAAGTTGGTGATGAGCTGTGTGCAGACATCACCACCATCATCATCATCACTGGCATCGTGGTCCAGGCCAGGATCCTCCACAGGTGGCGGACGTTGGTCATCGTCATCCAGGATGAGAGGCAACTCCTTCCGCACTGCCAGGTTGTGGAGCATGCAGCAAACGATGACAATCTTGCACACCTTTGCTGGGGCATATGGGAGGGCCCCTCCTGTCTTGTCCAGGCAGTGGAAGCGGCTCTTCAGGAGACCAAAGGTCCGCTCGATCACTCTCCTGGTCCAACCATGTGCCTCATTGTAGCACATCTGGGCTGGTGTCACAGGGTTCCTGAGGGGTGTCAGCAACCACGGCATGTTGGGGTGTCCGGAGTCACCTACAGACAGACAATTGCACATTAGCTGAGTTCAAAAAGTGGGCGGAATACAACATAGCAGAACACACACAATGGTACAAAGTCAGTACACACCGACAAGGCAGGCACGCTGGTTCGGCATCTGTGACATCATCCTCGGGATGTGACTACTCCTCATCACGTAGGCATCGTGAGCAGAACCGGGGAAACGGGCACACACATGTGTGATGGTCATATCTGCAAGACATACCACCAGCGCATTGATCGAATGGTAGTGTTTGCGGTTACGGTAGGCCTGCTCATGTGCCTGTGGTGGTACCAAAGCCACATGTGTCCCATCAATGGAGCCAATTACATGTGGCATCCTCCCCAGGGCATAAAAGTCACTCTTAACGTCAGTGAGTTGTCGACGTTTGGGGAAATAGATGAACTGGTTCAGGTTCCTCAACATAGCCACCAAAACATCGCGTAGCACACGGCTGAACATAGTCTGTGACATCCCACCATCAGTCGCCACAGTGTGTTGGAAGGTACCGGTGGCAAAGAAGTGTAGGGCTGCCATTACCTTCACCTTGGGTGTCAGCGCCGTAGGGTACGGCCGGCCCGGTTGCAGATGTGGTGCCAAGCGCACTGCCAAATCCTCAATCAGCTGCCTGGTGAAGCGGTACAGTCGGATGCTGTCACGTTCCACCATCGTTGCCAGGTCAGGGAATGGTCTATGGACAGCTGGAGCCCTGCAGTGCATAGGATGAAGAAAGAAAGATTGTCAGTCACCCCACAGATGTGCCTTTCACCATACTCTATTTCACATGATACATCATTACGAGACACAAGTACTTGATGTGTGTGCCGTTCTGTTCTGACATAACTCGCACCTACATGGCCATCATCTAAGTTCTCAGTACAACATGTGTGCACAACAGGTACCAGGTTGTGCTATGGGAAACCATTAGGCTGTATCACAGTACCCATTTACTGCTGTCACGTTCCACACACACACACCACAGTGACATGTCTGGACAGATGCGCCACAGGCATCACAGCACATTGACAGGTAGATTCCCAGGGACCCTGTCTTGCCACATGGACACTGGCATGACATGGCGTATCATGTACACGTCAGAAAAACAAACATGACTCCCACAGGTAGTGGCCCCTGTTGCCTCCGCAGGACAGACATGGACGTCAGTGACACACACACGCACAACATCAAAGTCCATGCACAAACAACGTTGCTGTGGAGACTGTCTCCCATCGTGCACATGGAATCAGACATCGGAAACACAACATGCACACAGACTGTGGTGGGACATCACTATTGTGGCAATGGGTCATCCTGTTACGTACATGCCTTCCCCCATGGGACCCTGGGGGTATGTGACATGTCACACACATACACAACCTGGAAATGTGACCATGCCACATGCTCTGAAATGAACTGTTGCACATCACAGTGGTCATGTGCACAACACACAAATGATGTGTGCGGGTACGCGTTGTACCCCGAAATACGCGTTGTACAGCAATGGACCGATCAGTGTGCCCGGCCGGCCCATTGCATGTGTTGTGTGCGGGTACGCGTTGTACAGCAATGGACCGATCGGTGTGCCCGGCCGGCCCATTGCATGTGTTGTGTGCGGGTACGCGTTGTACAGCAATGGACCGATCGGTGTGCTCGACCGGCCCATTGCATGTGTTGTGTGCGGGTACGCGTTGTACAGCAATGGACCGATCGGTGTGCCCGGCCGGCCCATTGCATGTGAAGTGTGCGGGTACGCGTTGTACCCCGAAATACGCGTTGTACAGCAATGGACCGATCAGTGTGCCCGGCCGGCCCATTGCATGTGATGTGTGCGGGTACGCGTTGTACCCCGAAATACGCGTTGTACAGCAATGGACCGATCGGTGTGCCCGGCCGGCCCATTGCATGTGTTGTGTGCGGGTACGCGTTGTACAGCAATGGACCGATCGGTGTGCCCGGCCGGCCCATTGCATGTGATGTGTGCTGGTACGCGTTGTACCCCGAAATACGCGTTGTACAGCAATGGACCGATCGGTGTGCCCGGCCGGCCCATTGCATGTGTTGTGTGCGGGTACGCGTTGTACAGCAATGGACCGATCGGTGTGCCCAGCCGTACCATTGCATGTGATGTGTGCGGGTACGCGTTGTACAGCAATGGACCGATCGGTGTGCCCGGCCGGCCCATTGCATGTGATGTGTGCGGGTACGCGTTGTACCCCGAAATACGCGTTGTACAGCAATGGACCGATCGGTGTGCCCGGCCGGCCCATTGCATGTGTTGTGTGCGGGTACGCGTTGTACAGCAATGGACCGATCGGTGTGCCTGGCCGGTCCATTGCATGTGATGTGTGCGGGTACGCGTTGTACCCCGAAATACGCGTTGTACAGCAATGGACCGATCGGTGCGCACGCATTGGCTGGGGCCTGGCATGGCAACGGACGCGTTTTCGTGGCTCCTACGAGTCTGATGCAGTGAATTCAGTTGGCCAGCCACAACAATGTTGCAAAATCATGGATGTCATGAATTTGAAGATTTGAAGGATGCTGTGGGCGTGTATTAGTGCTGCTATTCCATGGATTGGTCAGATTCAGAAGATGTAAACGACTTGGACCAATCACTTTGGACACATGGGACAGTATCTGCCTCTGCAGCACACATATAATGCTGGCTGTTCCCCTGAGAGCTCACTTGCCTGCACTACATGCTCCAGGACGACATCTGCCAACAACACTGCTGCTGTCTCTGCATCCTCTGGCTACTGCAATGGCACGTACTGTGGAGAGAGCCCCAGCCTTCAGCCTTGAGGAGAACCAGGCCCTGCTGGACAGCCTCCTTCCACAGTACAGCAAGCTGTATGGGAAACCAGGGGAGCAGGTGAGTGTGCTGTCCACTGCCTTACCAATTGTGCATGTTGTCTGACTAGCAGGACTTACAGTGTGCACACCACTGGCTAGCATGCTCACTGAGTAGTTGTCACACCCCAAAGTGTGTAGTTACATGCACTGAACAGGTACAGTGCAGTAACAGTGCATTCCAAAAAGGTTTACTCCCCATGCAATGACACCATGTAGTGACTGCTGGCAAACTGTTCATAGCCATTGTTGCACTGCCTATGTACATCATATGCCCCTGTGATTGAGACATGTATATCCAACTGTGTGATGCACGGATATGTTGCATGTGTAGTAATGGCCTTTTTCACTTTGTCATCCTCACAGGTCGATGCCCACCAGAAGCAGGCATTCCTGGCTGACCATCGCCCGGGAAGTAAGATCCGTGGGGGTCTACAGGCGCAGGATCCGCAACTGCCAGAAGAGGTGGCAGGACCTTCGTGGCTGGACCCGGAGGATCGCAAGGGTCCAGCTGAAGCTGTCGCCTCCTCGCAGGAGGGGCGGACACCGGACCCTGACCCCCCACATGCTCCGGATCCTGGCGGTGGTCTTCCCTGACCTGGATGGGCAGCTGAAGGGCAGACAGCAGCAAGGAGGGGGTGAGTCCATGACTGCACTGTGCACTTTGTCTGACATGCTATGTGCCCTCCTCTGGCCTGGTTAAACTTCCCCAGTACATCAGTCATGTGGTCCAGGACCCATGTCCCTCATTTGTGACATGCCCACTTCTCCTCTGATACGCATATGTGTGGCCCTTACAGTCAGGAAATTGTGTCACTTGGGGACTGTGTCATTGCATTTAGCTTCGCTCAAGGTGGGGGACAGCATTTGTTCCAGTGACTATGTTGTGAGATTCATGTGTGGGTCAATTGCTTACACAATGCCTAAGTTCTGACATGTAATCTGGGTGTAACTTTGATATGTGGTCCACTTGCTGATCTGAATCACCACATGTCCCTGGGGAATTTGGCACACACCCATGCTGCCGGTGGGAACAATGTTTGGGCCTCAGGAGTATGTGTATCAAGTGTGTCACACGTGCTTAGCCACATGCCTACTGTCCAGGACTCATTCCTCTTACAGGTGGAGCTGGACAGTCATGCCTCCTCCAGGGCATACAATACACTCTGTACTCCCACTCCCGTGTACCATCTGCCATGTTGTGATCAGTGAAATGTTCCCTCAGGTGTCTGCCTCTGTGTCATTGAGCTGTGTCCTCGTTGTCAGGACTACTGGTATGTTTATCGGTTAGGGCTCAGCATGCCAGCGGAGATGTGACCATGATAGACGAAACTTCTGTGATTTTTAGGTGTCTGATCACTTGACTGTGCACACAGGTGTATGCGACTGTGACTTTCAGGCAGCTGTTTCTCATTCACAGCACACTGTGAGGTGCTCATGTTCAGAGAGTTGTGTTCCATGTCCCCCATATGTCCAATTGGTATGACATGGACAAGTAGTAGTACTGATGATGTGGTTTTTGGGGGATGGACATGTGCACTTGTCCGTTACATAACTTGCATTCCCCATGTCCTAGGATTGTGACACAGTGCAGACTGTTGTTGGCTGGCTGCCATGCCCATGTGACTGGAGACAGTGATGTACGACTTTGCACGCATGCCTGTGTCATGGCATTAAACGTCCTAAGAGTGATCCTGCAGGGGAGTGACATGTGCAGCATGCACCCCATTGTGGCATTGACTATCCGGACATGGGTGCATCATGGTGTGTGGTGCTGGTATGCATCACATGCATTTCTATTTAGACTCTGGCCATCCCTTCATCCGGACACCTGCACTGACTTAGTGGCAAGAGATGTGTTGTGTGCATGTTCACATACTTCACCGTGTTCCCTGCAATGTCCAACAACTGTGTAGGTGGTGCATGTGTCCACACTGGGGTCTTACCATCAGACAGGCACCAGACAGATGGGTGCAAGGGCAGGAGGGGTGTGAGTCCCATGGTTGACCATCAGACTGACAATTGGCTTCCACAAATCTGTGTGAGGACTTTAGGCAATGT
The DNA here is from genome assembly GCA_963921515.1 of Calotriton arnoldi. NCBI lineage: Eukaryota > Metazoa > Chordata > Amphibia > Caudata > Salamandridae > Calotriton > Calotriton arnoldi. The sequence continues at coordinate 142,735 of CAWUFW010015737.1, read as the reverse complement.
TCAACTAAGGATGCCTGGGCTGGCTCTGTGATGTGCTGTACTTACTGTGGTGTGTGCGTTCAGTGCAGGTGACTGATGTTTGTCTGTTTCCCTAATTGTTTGCAGATACATCCACGGCCACAGGAGGGGACAGCTCCACGGACCAGGAGGAGCAGCGGAGCCAGACTGGGTCAGCGTCCGACGAGTGGTCAGAGGGACCCAGTGCCACGGAGGGCGAGGGGAGCCACACCGAGGAGTCCTCAGCACCATCCACCTCAGCTGAGGACCACAGCAGCTCGGAGGATGACTCTCTTGTGGAGGCGGGTGTCAGCAGCCACCAAAGTCAAGCTAGTCTGTCTGGCCCCGCCACCACCACCGCCCTCCCATTGGCTCCCATTCCTGAGGTCCGTGGAGGCTCCCGTGCTCGGGAGCGTGTCTCCTTCATGCCAGGCACCGCACCCCCTGCCCCTGTGTCCCCTGCTGCCCTGAGTGAGGAGTCTGTGTACCTCCTTCGGCAGCTCCATGTAGGGCAGACCGCGCACACACACACACACACACAGGCATCCACAGTCACTCCTCAGTCCTCCAAATCCTCTCCCTCCAAGACCCCTTCCCTTGCCTCACCTGCTACCCCACATACACAGCAGCTCTTCCTGTGTGACCTCGGCCTCTTCCCCTCCAATCCTGCTGATCCAGCATACCGGGGGAAGAGGAAGTCCACCCACACAGAGGGGAGTGCCCCTCGCCCCCGGACACCCTCCCCCAGGCGCAGGCAGACACAGGACCCCTTTAGGAAGTCCCCCCGGACCAGGAAGAGCAAGACCCCACCACCACCACCACGCAGCTCCACCACCCAGTCTCTCTCCTCCATCCCCCAGGCCACCACTCCACAGGTTCTCCCGCCACACCCTGCCCCAGGTTCCCCCACACACCGATACCGCATCCCCAGACTGCTTAGGCCCTCCCCCCCTGCCACTTGCTCTTCCACACCCAACCCAGACGCTCTGCCTGTTAGTGCCACTGGTGTGGGGACCGGGTCCCCCCCCCTCTGTCCTGCCCACCTCATCTGCCCACCCGTCCACTCCCTTGGAGTTATGCACTGCAGTGGAGTCCACAACCACCCCGTCTGACTTGGGCACTGCAGTGGGGACCCAGTCCACTACATCAGACCAGCCCACTGCAGTGGTTGCAGCACCCACACCAACTGACTTGTGTAGCACGGTGGTGCTGGCCCCCCCCTGAGTCAGACACCTCCACTGCAGTTGCCGGTGACACTCCTGCATCCACCACCCCTTCACTGCCTCACTCTGCCATCCCCTGATCCTGCCCCTTGTATGCCCCTCCAAGGGGGATGTCCCCTGTCCGTACCAGTGCAGGCAAGCAATGGGTGACCAGTTGTCACTTGTCACCCTGTTGGGACATGGATCTTGGACTGGCCATTGGCCTTAGTTTCTTTTGGACGTCAACTTTTAATTTTACATTAGCTGAATAAAGCCTCTTTTTGTTTAATTGAGGTGTTTCTTTTGATGTACATGATGTAGATGAGTAGCATCCTGCATTTGCAGTTGTTATAGTGTTCAGATCAGGAAAATGAAGTGTTGCTGTGATGGACTCCATGTGGTCCATGGGATATGTGTCCTGTTCTACTCTGGATCTATGGCATCCTTTGCTGCAGTCTGAGGGTGTAATGTTCAGCATTTGACATAGGGATGTACGTTTTGCATTTGTAAAGGAACATCTTTGTCTTACACTGATGCACATCTGGTGGGCTTACCACTGTTCAATGTTCTGATTTCCCTGACTGTGTGCCCATCTCCACTGGACATGCAGTTTTGCACATCAATGTTGAAGGATTCATCTGTGTATACAGTGCAACTGGCTTGACACGTGTTTTGGGTGTATGCAGATGACTGACGTGACACTCCCGTACCCAGGCTGATGTGAGCAGAGCCTTCTGTGTGTTGTAGTTGTTGACTCACTGACGGAGTGTCCTGCTGACATGTTTGAGTCGTGCACAGACAAGGTTTGGCACAGCGGACCTTCCACAGGAGTGGAGTGCCCTCATGGCAGTGTGTAATCCCGTGACATTGCGTGTGCCCGTGTTGTGTGTTGTGTAAGCATGTCTGTGCGTGTTCCCTTCCCTTTTCCTACACAGGCTGTGTCCCTAGGGATGTTCCTGTTTGTGTTGCTTGCAGAGTTGGGCTGTGTTCATCCAGCATCTTGGACCTGGTTTCTCTGTGATGTGGTTGCATGGCAAACTAATGTTCATGAGGTTGTCATCCCAGGTTGTCTTTGTTGTCAGGGCTGCGGATGTGGGCAAACGGTGATGGGACACATTCAGGATTCCCCTTGGCACTTGTTGTTTACACAAGTCATGTGAATTTCAGTTTGTGGTAGCTTTCAGTGATTGTGACACGGTGTGTGTGTGACTGCTGCCACTCCTTGGGGTCAGAGCTGCAATGTTGGAAGTTGTGTACGTGTGTTCTTTGTGTGTCACCTTGGCTTCTTCGTAGGTGTGTGACTATGGCCAGGATCCCATTGATTGTGGTGGATTTCACATCATGCCCATGTACGGCGTACTGTGCTGTGTGTCAGACATTGACGAGTCTTATTGACTGGCCATGTGTGATGGGTATCTGCACCTTAGTTCCCCCACCACCCCTGGGATTGTCATGGGTGCATGTGCACTGTCACCAGTCCATGTGAGCTTCACTGCTGCACATTGGTGGAGATCAGGGTGTGTGGTGTTGAGTGTGCAAATGTGAGTTGTTGCACGGCTAGACCCCTACCTCCATATTGGCCTTGGCTGGCAGGCCGTGCTGATTGATTGGAGCTTGTGTAGGTGTGATGGTAGTTTGTTGCTCAGGACACATGGCTGTGGTTCACAGTGTGAACGACATCTACCTTTGTCATCACAGTGGGATTGTCATGCAGGCTAGTGTCAGCACAATGTGGGGTCCCTGGGGGTAGTGCTGTGGTGGGTCTGTCTCTTGCTGTGTTAGTTGCTGTTCCTACAAGTTTGTGTGACATGTGTAATTTGGCCTCCCTCTCAGCTGACGATGCCTGATTGCCCACATAGGGGTATCCGATCCATGAGTAACTTTTGTATGGCACTGTATACACATCTGTGTGATTGGAGTTCAGGCCTCCTCATGTGTTGTGTGGTTGCCTGGGGACACCCCCCCATCACCTGTTGTGTTTGAAATGCAGTGTGAGTCTGCCTGTTTGTGCATTTGCACCACTGCATTGGCATTTCTGTAGTGTGCCATTGTCTGTATGTTGTTTGGTGGCTTTCCCCAGCTGTCCCTGGGACTCCTAGGTCATCAGTCAGCAGAATGATCATGGTTTGTATGTCCCATTGATGCCATGGTATGGTATTTGTTCACCTGACATCGACAGTCTCCACAGGATATCTACATTTGTGTGTCCATTGGTGCAGATATGTGGCTCAGCATTATGATGGTCACTTCTGTCATTGTGTTATTTGTGAATATTGACAATGTGGTCCCCCATGGGTGATGTTTGTATGCACATGGCCAAAACGATGTTTCTGTGACACTGCACTGTTTGCCCCGCCCAATCTATGTTGCTATGGGACACAAGCACTACTATGCCACTGATGTGTTTGTTGTTGTGTGACCAGGATTCATCCATACAGTTTGGCTTTCGCAGCTTTTACCATGACTACACTTACCTTATGATCACCGTGGTGAAGGTGCTTTTGGCCCCATGGCCACACTGTTCAAGAGGTGCATCAGCTATGGACCCCACACTTACCTTTTGGTCACTGTGATGATGGGGTGTTCTACCCCATGGCCACAGTGGTCATGGTCTGCTTGCATTGTGGAGGCCACACACATTTATGTGTGACACGTGATAGTGGGTCACATTGTATGTTCAATGTCATGTTCAGTGTTGTAGGCATTTGACACAGACTACACACGCTTGTCATGGTGTTGGGGGGGATGTAATTTTCTGTCATTCCTTATGTGGGAGTATGCTGGTTGTGTCATGCATTACCCGTCCTATGAGTAGGGGTGGTGGTAGTGGCAGGCATCCAGCCCCCCCTGAGTAGGGGTGGTGGTAGTGGCAGGCATCCAAGCCCCCATGAGTAGGGGTGGTGGTAGTGGCAGGCATCCAGCCCCCCCTGAATAGGGGTAGTGGTAGTGGTAGGCATCCAGGGCCTCCTGAGTAGGGGTGGTGGTAGTGGTAGGCATCCATCCCCCTATGGGTGGGGATGGTAGTAGTGACAGGCATCCAGGCCCCCATGAGTAGGGGTGGTGGTAGTGGTAGGCATCCAGCCCCCCCTGAGTAGGGGTGGTGGTAGTGGCAGGCATCCAGCCCCCCCTGAGTAGGGGTGGTGGCAGGCATCCAGCCCCCCCTGAGTAGGGGTGGTGGTAGTGGTAGGCATCCATCCCCACTCAGTAGGGGTGGTGGTAGTGGCAGGCATCCAGCCCCCCTGAGTAGGGGTGGTGGTAGTGGTAGGCATCCATCCCCCTATGGGTGGGGATGGTTGTAGTGATAGGCATCCAGGCCCCCATGAGTAGGGGTGGTGGTAGTGGTAGGCATCCAGCCCCCCTGAGTAGGGGTGGTGATAGTGACAGGCATCCAGCCCCCCTGAGTAGGGGTGGTGGTAGTGGTAGGCATCCAGCCCCCTGAGTAGGGGTGGTGGTAGTGGCAGGCATCCAGCCCCCCTGAGTAGGGGTGGTGGTAGTGGTAGGCATCCATCCCCCCTGAGTAGGGGTGGTGGTAGTGGCAGGCATCCAGCCCCCCCTGAGTAGGGGTGGTGGTAGTGGTAGGCATCCATCCCCCTATGGGTGGGGATGGTAGTAGTGATAGGCATCCAGGCCCCCATGAGTAGGGGTGGTGGTAGTGGTAGGCATCCAGCCCCCCCTGAGTAGGGGTGGTGGTAGTGGTAGGCATCCATCCCCCTATGGGTGGGGATGGTAGTAGTGATAGGCATCCAGGCCCCCATGAGTAGGGGTGGTGGTAGTGGTAGGCATCCAGCCCCCTATGGGTGGGGATGGTAGTAGTGACAGGCATCCAGGCCCCCATGAGTAGGGGTGGTGGTAGTGACAGGCATACAGCCCCCCCTGAGTAGGGGTGGTGGTAGTGGTAGGCATCCAGCCCCCCCTGAGTAGGGGTGGTGGTAGTGGCAGGCATCCAGCCCCCCCTGAGTAGGGGTGGTGGTAGTGGCAGGCATCCAGGCCCCCATGAGTAGGGGTGGTGATAGTGGCAGGCATCCAGCCCCCACTGAGTAGGGGTAGTGGTAGGCATCCATCCCCCTATGGGTGGGGATGGTAGTAGTGACCGGCATCCAGGCCCCCATGAGTAGGGGTGGTGGTAGTGGTAGGCATCCAGCACCCCCTGAGTAGGGGTGGTGGTAGTGGTAGGCATCCAGCCCCCCCTGAGTAGGGGTGGTGGTAGTGGTAGTCATCCATCCCCCTATGGGTGGGGATGGTAGTATTGACAGGCATCCAGGCCCCCATGAGTAGGGGTGGTGGTAGTGGTAGGCATCCATCCCCCCCTGAATAGGGGTGGTGGTAGTGGCAGGCATCCAGCCCCCCTGAGTAGGGGTGGTGGTAGTGGTAGGCATCCATCCCCCTATGGGTGTGTATTGCATTGGTGATGCCCATCCCACCCCTATGGTTGTGCTGTTGCTAGTGTACGTCATTTGTGCATCCCTATGTGTGTGTGACATATTTTGGGTACGTGTAGTTTGTATTGTTGGTGTTTGACTTACCGTCTGCGCCGTACGCGTCCGTACCGGTCCCGGTAATAGATGTAGAGTATAATGAATGAATGAATGAATATGACATTTGTAAAGCGCGAACTAAGCCCAAGGGCGTCAAGGCGCTATAAGCGGACATAAGGATGCAGACAAAAAGACATGCTCATACCGAGGTCTGTGAGAAAAGCCAGATCTTTATGGCCCTGCGGAAAAGAGAATGGGACACCTGACTTGAGAGCTGTTCCGGGAGGGAGTTCCACAGTCTAGCAGCAGCAGTGGAGAAAGCTCTACCTCCCCATGTAACCTTCTTCAATCTCTGTACTATAAGCAGATTTTTATCTGCAGACCGGAGCCGCCTGTTGGGAACATAACGATGGATAATGGCCTTAATCGCCTCAGGGCCTGACCCGTAATAGGCATTGTGAGTCATGCACAGGGTCTTGAAGAGGATCCTACGGTCCACAGGCAGCCAGTGCAGCAACCTAATAGCAGCTGTGACTGAATGATATTTAGGTAAATTCATCACCAGCCTGGCAGCGGCATTCTGCACCATCTGCCGACGTCGCATTAAACCCTTGTTAATGCCCAAATAAAGGGCATTACAATAATCCAATCTGGATGTAACCAGTGCAATGACAGCCTGCTTACGTGCATCAAAAGAGAGATAGTGGGAAATTTTCCGTAGGATCCTAATGATCCCAAAACACGTGGAAACTGTCCTACTAACCTGTAGGTTCAGGGACAGTGAGTTATCCACGATAACCCCCAGGTTTTTGCCATGGGAGACCGGAGAGGGACAGACGCCAAGCGCATCCGGACACCAGTCACTGGACCACACCTCCTGCTTACTCCCAAAAACCAAGACCTCCGTCTTCTCTCCATTCAATTTCAAAAAATTCTCCACCATCCAAGAGGAAACTGCCTGCATACAGTTCCTGAAATTAAGGGCTGAATCCTTTATACTATGCGAAATAGACACCATAATTTGGGTGTCGTCCGCATAGGACAGCACTTCCAACCCAAAGGATCTCACAACCTTCGCAAGAGGAGCGACATAGATATTAAAAAGAGTAGGGCTCAGGGAGGAGCCCTGAGGAACACCACACAGCAAGGGTTTGGGGGCTGAGTAAAATCGACCAAGCTTAACCATCTGTGCCCGCTCACTAAGAAAGGAAGCAAGGAGCCCCAAAGCCGAGCCCCCAATACCTATCTCTCTGAGACGATCAATCAATCTACAGGGAGACAGGGTATCAAAGGCTGCGGTAAGATCCAGTAGGAGTATAGGTAGGACCTGCGCGATGGGATTCATGGTTGGGTCGTCTCGTTCGGGTTTCTCGTGTCTTCGACTCGTACTCGTCGCTGGCTTGTTCGTCTCGTAGCCGTGGATCGTCTTGTGGCGCGAAACGGAGCTTATGTGCGGCTCTCCCGGATGCTGAAACGTGCCGGACGTAGCGACTGGTTCGGCGCGTACGGAGCGCGCATCGTACTAGTCCGGCCGGAAGGTGCTGTGTATTTGGTTCCGTGCGACTCGATTCAGCGTTTACGGATCCGGCTCGGGCGGGGAACAGGAGCTGGATTGGGTGAGTACGGCTCGCTCGGGAAATGGGTTGTTATACGCATCGTACTTGTTCGTCCGGACGGGTGTACTAATCGGTCGGGAAACACGCATTTGGCTGGGTTTTTTTCCGGACGAATACTGTTCGGTGCCCTACCGGCCGAGATCGGAATCGGCCCCTCAATGTATATCTTTAAAAACGTTATAACATAACTAATACATTGCTTAAATGTTTTCTAAAAACACAACAATTTATAACTTTTATGTTTTAAATTATGTAACATTTTTTCTGCATTGTAAAATTATAATAATAAATATTATAAAACATATAATTATTATAATTCCATATGTATACATGTTATATACAATGTTTTTTAAAAATTTGTACTGAATGTAATAAATGTTAAAAAAAATGTATACCTATTATAAAAAATGTTTATATAAAATTAAACCATGTAATAATTAATATTATTATTTTATATATCAATAATATGAATTAAAAAGTATTATATGTTAAAAAAGTTATACAATTTAAAAAACTATTTCTATTTGAAAAATGTTAATACAATTATATTAATAAAAATGTACAGTATATGTAACCAAATAAAAAATATTCAGCATACAAAATAAAAGTGTACAACTGTTAGTAAAAAGTATATCTTTATAAAAAAAATTGTAAAACAATGTACAACTACATTATTTCATGTTACAAAATGTACATAAATGTATTAAAAGCTTTACCAATGTTGAAAACATTTGTTTGCAAAAAATAATATATGTAAAAATATACACATATACCAAATCATTGTCTGAAAAATAAAGAATATTTTATTTTTCTGTGTATTAATTTATATTATATGCACTTAATAAAATATATATTATTTTACCATTACTATATCATTCACAATAAAGAAACATCAATTGAAAGATTACATGTGATTATTTTTTTATCAATTTATTAATGTATTTAATATTAAAAATTATATTTTATTTCAATGTTCTGTATGAAATAATATCTTTACTAAATATATATATTTAACTTTATTATTTTTCATTGTAAACTATATTATTTATGCACATTACCACTACACACTATATTAATTTTTTTAGATCACAAAACTATACACATACATAAGTTACAAATACCACTCCAGTTAGTAGTAAATCAGGGTAGGTGCTGGACACTAAATAAATATTTACTATTCTCACTCCACTTAGTATTAAATTAAAAAAGGTGCTAGACACTAAACATAATTAATTTACTAGTCCCACTCCACTTAGTATTAAGTCAGGGAAGATGCTGGACACTAAACCTATATAATTTACTATTCCCACTCCAATTAGTATTAAGTCAGGGAAGGTGCTGGACACTAAACCTATATAATTTACTATTCCCACTCCAGTTAGTATTAATTCATGGAAGGTGCCAGACACTTAACCTATATAATTTACTATTCCCACTCCAGTTAGTATTAAGTCAGGGAAGGTGCTGGACACTAATCCTATATAATTTACTATTCCCACTCCAGTTAGTATTAAGTCAGGGAAGGTGCTGGACACTAAACCTATCTAATTTACTATTCCCACTCCAGTTAGTATTAAGTCAGGGAAGGTGCTGGACACTAAACCTATCTAATTTACTATTCCCACTCCAGTTAGTATTAATTCAGGGAAGGTGCCGGACACTTAACCTATATAATTTACTATTCCCACTCCAGTTACTATTAAATCAAGCAAGGTGCTGGACATTAAACCTATATAATTAACTATTCCATCTCCAATTAGTATTTAATCAGGGAAGGTGCTGGACACTAAAGGGGCGATTCCGATCTCGGTCGGAAGGACTCCGAATCGGATTCGGCTTTACCGGATCCGAGTCGGAGGCTCTGTTTCCGACCGAGTCGTACAGAGGTCCGGATGCCCAAGTACGATGCGAATGAACGTGAAATCGCCGACCGACTCGTTTCCGGGTCCGAACCGCTCCGAACGACTCGGTCGCAGACGAACCGTACCGCGCAATGGAGTCGATTTCCGACCGAGCCAGTACAATGCACGATCCAGACAGCCGGATCGAGTCGGAGTCACCGGGACGAATAAGCTCGGGGAAGCGGACTTCGGGGGTCCGTGTCAGACCCCCTTCACCCGTAGCCTAACGAGTCAAACACAGGGGGGGACCCAAGCGGCCCCCCTTCACATGCATGTACGGTGCGGATGGCACCAACGCGTACCCACTGCAGGGGGCGCCCTTTTGCGAGACGTACCCATTCAGCTGATGCGAGGCCATGCACGCGTCGTACGACCGGCTCCCATTGACTTGAATGGGAATCCGACCGAGCAGAGTCCATCAGCGTATGGCAGCATCGTACTCGCTCGGTCGGACTCCAGGGGTACGGCTCGGTCGGAAAACACTCCGGATCCGGCTCGGTCGGAGGGCTTTCCGACCCAGATCGGAATCGACCCCTAAACATAATTAACTTACTATTCCCACTCCAGTTAGCATTAAATTAAAAAAGGTGCTGGACACTAAACATAATTCATTTACTATTCCCACTCCAGTTAGCATTAAATTAAAAAAGGAGCTGGACACTAAACATTATTAATGTACTATTCCCACTCCAGTCACTATTAAATTAATAATGGTGCTGGACACTAAACATAATTAATTTACTATTCCCACTCCAGTTAGTATTACACCAAGGTAGGTGCTGGACACTAAACATAATTAATTTACTATTCCCACTCCAGTTAGTATTAATTCAGGGAAGGGTCTGGACACTAAACCTATATAAATTACTATTCCCACTCCAGTTACTATTAAATCAAGGAAGGTGCTGGACATTAAACCTATATAATTAACTATTCCCACTCCAGTTAGTATTTAATCAGGGAAGGTGCTGGACACTAAACATCATTAATTTACTATTCCCACTCCAGTTAGCATTAAATTATAAAGGTGCTGGACACTAAACATAATTAATTTACTATTCCCACTCCAGTTAGCATTAAATTAAAAAATGAGCTGAACACTAAACATTATTAATGTACTATTCCCACTCCAGTCACTATTAAATTAAAAATGGTGCTGAACACTAAACATTATTAATTTACTATTCCCACTCCAGTCACTATTAAATTAAAAATGGTGCTGAACACTAAACATAATTAATTTACTATTCCCACTCCAGTTAGTATTAAATTAAGGTAGGTGCTGGACACTAAACAGGATTAATTTACTATTCCCACTCCAGTTAGTATTAATTCAGGGAAGGTGCTGGGCATTAAACCTATATAATTAACTATTCCCACTCCAGTTAGTATTTAATCCTGGAAGGTGCTGGACACTAAACATAATTAATTTACTATTCCCACTCCAGTTAGCATTAAATTAAAAAAGGTGCTGGACACTAAACATAATTAATTTACTATTCCCACTCCAATTAATATCACATCATGGAATATACTATACATAAAAAAAAATCCTTTAATATTCTCTATTTTAAAATTTTACAATATTTAATTTGATTACTCAGAATATTTTTAAAAATATAATACACATAAAATGTAATTTTCTAAAATTGTAAAAATAATGAACATTAAAAATTACTATATTTCCCCTATAATTTATTTATTATTTTAATTATTATACATAATGAATATTTAAAAATATAATATTTAAAAATTATTAATTTTTTTAATGTCTACAAAAATATTAACAATTCCTAATATATAATTATTATAAAACACCAATATCTCTTAATTATTAAAACTCATAAAAAATGTAATAATTAAATACTAATAACTAATAATCCATATGTTAAATTAAAAAAATAATTTAACTTATCCACTCAACACAATATTTTACAAGTAATTTAAAAAAAATAATTTCATAAACACATTTTTTTAAATATTTTATTTACAATTTAACAAAAATTAAACAAAATGACACACCAAAATAAAAACAACAAAACAATCATAAAATTATAATCGAAATTTTGAAATATTTTTTATAAATTTTTAACAAATTTGAAAATATTTTAAAACACTCGCCACCCTTATCCCCTATAAACCCAACATCCCATTCCTAAAACAACAATTTTTAATTATATTTATAAATTTCGAATTTCTTTAAAAATTGAAATCAATTTTTTTTAACACTCCCCACCCTTATCCCCTCTAAACCCAACATTCCACTCCTAAAACTAAAATTTTAAATTAAAATTATAAATTTAGAATTTATTTAAAAATTTTAATCAATTTTTTAAAACACTCCCCACCCTTATCCCCTATAAACCCAACATCCCGCTCCTAAACAAACATTTTTAAATTAAATGTATATATTTCGAATTTATTAACACATTTTAATCAGTTTTTTAAAACACTCCCCACCCTTATCCCCTATAAACCCAACATCCCGTTCCTAAAAAACATTTTTAAATTAAATGTATAAATTTCGAGTTTTTTTAAAACACTCCTCACCCTTATCCCCTATAAACCCAACATCCCGCTCCTAAAAAACATTTTTAAATTAAAGGTATAAATTTCAAATTTATTTAAAAATTTTAATCAGTTTTTTTAAAACACTCCCCAATCTTATCCCCTATAAACCCAACATCCCGCTCCTAAAAAATAAAATACAAATTATAATTTTTATAATATTCATTAACTAATATTATACCAAAAACAAACATTAAACATAAAAAAATACTATAACGATATTTTAACATAACGATATTTTAACAGTCGACATTTCAAAATTCGATATTTTTTACAACACTAAAAAACGATATTTTTAACATCGGTATACATTACATCGATATTTAGTACTGTCGATATACTAAACTAGATATTAATGTATGTCGACATTAAAAAGTCGATATGTCCACTTACCTTGAACAAGGAGCTCTCAACTGATCAGAGGATTACAGCTCCTGTAAAAGAGTTTCCCTTTCGACCAGACTTAATCACACATTATAGTTTGGCACAATAAATCCACAAATAATATTTTCATCAGTGCAAATATTGTATTTTACGACTGCCCATTCCTCCATTTCTGACCTAAACACACTTCTCTTATTTACTTGAAGAAGTTAGTGGGCGATGATTCCTTTTCATGTGAAACCCTCTAATCTTACACTACCCTATAACATAATCTATAAATTATATTTAATGTTTCATGGCCACGGCACGATTTTTCACAATGTTCAGATTATTTGTTGGGAGAAAGCCTGTAAGACTGCTCCCTCATCCATTTATACATTGGTCTTAAAGCCATAGTGACTTCTGATCACTGTTAACCCCCAACAAAGACAGTCAAGGCAACAATATAGGGGGGAATACCTCGTAAACGATGATAATCTCCAGCATGGTGGGGAACATTTCCAGTAGACTTTCCTCATACTGTGTGAGCAGATATACCTTTGAAACTAAAGTAAACATACTGAGAATACTGTCCCAAGTTCTTTAACCTCTTCCGTGCTCATGACTGCCCCCGGCCGTCATGAGTCACGGTGGGCGTGTGCTCACAACGCGCGGGGGCCGTCCGAGCCACGCCCGCGATCGGAATGTCCAGCACCTGGGCGGAATTCCGGCCGCAGCGAAGCGGCTAGAGAGCACTTCCAAATCTAGCATGGGCTATATGGTTTGGCGCACAGTGTACTCTGTAACAGTGTGGAGTATTGTCTGTCCACAGTTATGTGCAGTGCTATGGCTTTAATGCAATTGTCATAAGGTGAACAGAATGTCTGCCACGTATTGATGGAGGATAAATGTGGCAAACTGGGCATAAGCAAACCCAAGTTGTAAAGATTTTTTTCCAAACTAGAGGCAACAGTTGCAAAGGCTACTTGCCTGGTCAAGTAGTGGCCTTTGGAAAGGACATATCCATGCACAGCTATTGAAAGGTACATTCTATCAGTATGATAGCTCCACTTCAGTCAATTTCCTAAAATTTCACTTTTGTATGATACAAAGTAAAACAAGTGGAAAACATAGGCCTGGCTCAGATGGGCATGATTTCACATCATCCATCTGCACAGGAAGTGACCACTGCGTTTCCCATCATCAATTTGCACAGGAAGTGACATCACTGGTCTTCTGATTTAAAAGAATCAGCTAAAAAAGGACTTAATTTCCCATCATCCATCTGCACAGGAAATTACATCATTGCTTTTTCCATCATCCATCTGCACAGGAAATTATATCCGCTGTCTTCACTAAAACTGTCTTTAAAAGAAGCCAAGCAAGAGGACCTCATTTCTCATTATCCCTGTGCACAGGATGTGACTCCACTGAATTTCCCATCAGCACAGGAAGTCACATCACTGGGTTCCCGCAAAAAAAAACATTAAAAAAAGAAGCCAATCAATAGGACTTCATTTTCCATCATCCATCAGCACACCACCCACTGGGCCCTGTGCTCCTCCCCATCCCAGAACCTACTTAACAGCCCAGACTTGCATCGGGCATGCTAGTGGCACATCAAAGTCAAGCCCCTCTTTGCCTGGACTGCACCAAGAACTCTTGTCCGTACCGACCGCTACCCTGCTACGCTCGTCCGCACTCTCAACACTCACTGTACTGCTGCCACACTACACCACATAACACAGAGGGAGCATTCACATGTGCCTGCTGCAAGTTCACATGCACTCTCCCAACATCCTACACCAACCAGTACCACATCAACAGAACCCACTTGATCAAACACATAAATAAGCCACCCGCTCACATGGACCAACCATCACCCATGCCACACTCGCATGCATGCTCCTCAACAGCCAGTTGCTCACTAAACATGCCACAGAGGTATGGGACCTACTGCTTGACCACGTTCTGGATCTGCTCTTCCTCATGGAAACGAAGCTAAACCCAACCGTTGCACCAACATCGCTACAGCTATTCCTGCTGGCTACAAGACCGCCAAGCAAGACCATCGGTACAAGTCCGAAGGCGTAGTTGGTATCATATTCAAAGACATCATCAGCTGCACTACACATAGGCACACCCCCACCAGCTACATGGAACACGCACATTCAAGATATACATCAAAGCCAAGTTCTCCCTGGTGGAACCCTCTGATACAGACCACCAGGACCACACAAGAATTTTGGCAGCAACATCATGGACTTGGTTTCATCCCTCATCAACTCCAGCACCTTCATCTTCCTCGAAGGCCTTAAATTACACCTAGAAAACCACACCATTCCAAATTCTATGGCCCCTCTAGAAAGCCTCCGAAACCTCAGCCTCACCCAGCACATTACCAAACCCACCCACACTGCAGACAATCTAATGGACCAGATTTTCTCTCGAATCAGTAACATCAGCAGACAAGCCAGTAACTGACCTAGACAGACCACACCCTCATCAGTTTCAGCATACCCATCCCGCACCACCACATACCTACCACCAGCGGACCCACCCACCACAGTTAGACAAGCATGCCAGAAGAGGACTGGGCTTCTACCCTTTCTGTGCCCAGTCCCGAGCAAACTGGCCACTTGTCGAAAGCCTTCAAGAACCTCAACAGCTGTATCACTGCATACGTCAACACCCTGCTCCCCTTGAGTGCAACTCAACAGCAACAGCCAAACCACAGGCCAGCTGGTACTTTGACGCCGGCACAAATAGCAGTAAGGAAAACTTTGCCATCATCAAAAATTTAATTGTGCCTCCTACTGCCTCCAGACATCCCCCCCTCGAAACAAGCTCTCAAAGTTCTTCTATAACAAAATCACCTCCTAAAATCGCAACATCGACCCTGAACTGGACCCCATCACTGTTGCAGCGCAAAGTCCATCACGGCCAAAGAACTAGACCCTGACCTCATAGCCTGCTGTTACCATGAAGACAATCCCACTCAAGGCCCCATCTGACCCATGCCCCCACCACACCTTCACCAAAGGACTCTTATCGATCAGTGAAGCACCAACACCCATCCTCAATGCCTCCATCAACTCAGCCACATTCACGAACACCTGGAAACACGCCACCACCATGACCCTGCTCAAGAAACCACCTGCTTACCGAGCAACACTTTCCATCTACAGACCCTTCTCCCTCCTGCCATACCTGGCCAGGATCTTAGGGAAACTAATCAACTGTTACCTCACCGACCACTATCTCCTCAATGCCAAACAGTCCGGATTCAGGCCCAACCACAGTACAGACACAGCACTCAGCACCACCTCAGATGACATCCGCATGATCCTTGACAGAGGAGACATGGCATTCCTCATTCTCCTGGACCTCTCTGCAGTATTTAACACAGCCTCACACCCCATCCCCATCAGATGCCTGCACGAGATTGGCATCCATGGAACTGCTCTCCGCTGGATCTTTTCCTTCATAATAGATAGAACACAAGCTGTCAGTCTTCTAAAGAAAAAATAAGTGATTTGTAAAGCACTTGGTTACATCGGAAACGGTGTATCCCCGCGCTGAGACCAGGACCTACGTAGATGGAGATAAAGAGAAGGCTATAGAGATAGGAGGAGCTCCCCTTCAGGTCCTAGGCGGAGCTAAACAGCCAAGTTTTGAGTTTGTTCCTAAATATTTTCTCAGAGGGTTCTGCTATCAGGTGAGTCTGTAACGAATTCCAGGCCAGGAAGGAAAAAGAGCATGCCCCTAGTCTGGCCCGACGGACACGGTGCACCTGTGCTAACTTGGCTTTAGAAGACCTTAAGTTGCGGGATGGAGAGCATGGTTGAATCAAGGAGTGAAGATATTTGGGACCTTTCTGGAAGAGAATTCTATAGGAGAAGCACATGGAGTTGAAGCTAATTCTTTTTTACAAGGGGAGCCAGTGAAGATAGGCGATGGCCGCTGATGCCGATGATGTTCTAGGAAGGTTGAGTACCACACGTGCAGACACATTTTGGACTCTTTGAAGCTTTTTCAGATTGACCTTGGTAGCTCCCAGGTACAGGACGTTGCAGTAATCTAGCTGTGATGTTACAAGGGTATGAACAATGGTTTTACGTGACTCCATAGGGAGTAAGTCTAGGATTTTTTTTAGGGTCTTGAGAGTACCAAAGCATTTCCCTGCTGCACTGCTAATCTGATGATCAAAGGTGAGTTTGGAATCAAACCATACCCCCAGATTCTTAACTTTGGGTTTAGGTTCAGGGATCTGGCCAAGGGCACCAGGCCAATGTCCAGATGGATGGGGCCTTGCCCACAATCAAGATTTCGGTTTTGTTGGCGTTCAGTTTCAAGCAGCTGTTAGCGATCCATGTGGCTACCTCTGTCAGGCAGGACTTGCATTGTTTTGAGGTTCACCCTCCGGCTGTGAGAGTGTGACAATTAGCTGAGTGTCATCGGTGCATGACACTAGTTTTACCTTGTGCCTGTCTATAATGTCGGCTAAGGGGCGGATGTATAAATTAAACAAGGTAGGGCTTAGTATTGAGCCCTGTGGGAGTCTCAGATGCAAAAGGCTTCTGGGCAACTTGAAAATTACGATCCTTCAGAAAGGATGTGAGCCATTTAAGCACCAAACCCCAACACCGCACTCCCCCAGCCTCCGAATCAAGAGGCGATGGGAGACGGTGTTGAATGCTGTGCTCAGATAAAGCAGCATCAGTGCTGAGGTCTGACCTTCATCCGCACTCTGTCTCAGAGTTTCCCCTGCGAGAAGTAGGGCTGACTCATAGTCATATATAGCTTTATTCGGAAGCATAGAAGACCTCCAAAAAGCATTTGTGCAAAACATACATTAATATCCTTTCATTTCATAAAATAGAATAAAACTGTGAATAAAAAATACAGTATAAACATAGGCTAAAATTATTAAAAACATACCGAATTTGATGAACATTTCTTTAAATACATTTCCTACAATTATTAAAGTGCAGTAGTGCAATGTATTTCACGTTCATTGCCGATTTCTCTTGCTCCCGTAAATCGTACTCCATATACCCCTCAGGTATATGCACCTTATGCCCTGTTCTAGGTGGTAACTGGTGACATATTCTTCTTAGCATAGAAAATTGCCCATAGAATAGATGACATTCCACAACAGATCTCTAGAGTAGACAACTCAGTAGAATGGTCTGCCCTAAATCCCGATTGGGAGGGGTAGAGAGAATCATTGGCTTAAATGAAGCGAGTTAGCTGATTATTGACATGTTTTTCGAGGATTTTTGCAAAGAAAGGTAGAAGAGAAATAGGTCTCAGGTTTTCTAGGATCGCGTGGTCAAGTGTAAGTTTCTTGCATATGCGGAGCACCATAGCATGCTTCCATTTCTTGGGAACTTGCCCCAAGTTGAGATACATAGATATGAATTGCTTGAGATAAGGAAGGATAGATGTCATGCCTAGGCGCAGTATTCTAGGCGGGGCCTGGGTCAAGAGGAGAGCCAGATTTATATGTGAGAAGAGGGCTTGTACTTCCTCAAGGGAAGGGCAGGCGAAGTTGATCAGTCCCTAGAGTTGACAATTTCTTCTTCCGTAACTAGGTGGTCACAGCTCTTCTTGCCCTCAATAGGAAACGTGTCATATATCTTGGCCACTTTTGAGGCAAAGAAGGTGGCAATATTATTACAATTTTTTATTGATGAGGTAGCTGTTCTAGACACGTGTTCGAGAGAGGATAGTGAATTAAGTATAGAAAAGAGTTCTTTGGATGATTTGTCTGCGCAGCCAATTTTTTGTGCATAGAACGCTCTATGTGAGCTTATGGTACTGTTTGAGAGCAAGTTTGAGGCAAGAGTGGCTCGTCGGGCTGTAGTCTTTCCTTCAGTCATGTTCCAGGCATTTGCATAGTTTCTTGGCAGCCACTAGGTGTTCATTATACCAGGTTGCATTGTGGGAGGTTCTAGGTTGACGTCTGAGAGTCAGGGGGGCTATACCTTCTAGGGCTCCACTAAGCCAACTATCTAAATTGTACTCTGCTAGGTCCATGTCCTCGCCGAGGGTAGGAGGAGTGACTGCTAAAGCCTCCGTAAAAGTCTCTGAGTCTATCTTGGCCCATTTCCTTGATATGACCGTCTGATGATTATTAACAGAGGAGGCGGGTTTAGAGAGTGGAAAGGAAAAAGGAATCATACAGTGGTCTGACCAAGGAATAGTATTAGTAGTTTCCACTATAAGCGAGGGAACGTTAGAAAAAATGGGGTCCAGAGTATGGCCTTTAAGATGTGTGGGGCCCGAAACTCGCTGAAATAGATGAAGGGTCTCAAGGTCTCTAATTACGGATCTCGACCCTCTTTGGGAGCTTTCCTCAAAGTGGAGGTTAAGGTCACCTAAGATTTTCATTTTGTTGTGGCGTAAGGCCAGCTGGGCAATGGTATCTGCGAGGGTCAATGTAAAATTACCTGCAGACCCGGGGTGGCGATAGATGAGGAGTCTGGTAAAGTACAATTGCCCGAGAAGGTTAGCGAGAACTGAGCAGCCTCACACTCTACTATATCAACCTCGTTTGGAGAGCACTTTGTGGTGAGTTTAAAAATTATTGCGATGCCTCCTCGATTATCCAGGCAAATATCACCAGACAACCATTCCTGTGTAGATAGAACTGTTTTTATTAGGTCCTGACGAATCGCCACTAGATCATTTGACCATCAGGCGAGAAACATGTTGACCACATAATATAGCGCCAAACCCGAGCCATTACCTCTGGAGTGCGTTTTCCTCTTTTTTAACCAGGTTGGAAGGCCTATTGATTAAAATATTCTTCAGTGACACTTCCTATCCTGTTTTAAACTTCCCTATTAATCACTCACAGACACTTTCCTCATCTACACTCCTTAGGCCCCTTACCCCCACGGCACCGAACGGTGATTTGGAATAAAAGATCTCCACCAAAGAGCCCCTCATAGGGAGCCCTTCAGGTATTGCAGCGCCGATCTGACAAGGAGCACGCCCTATAATGAAGCATGACACCCAGCCGGGTGTGTGAGGGCCCTAAATTCCAACAGGTGGAACCCCCGTTCCCTGTGTGAGTGTAGACCACTCGAGCCTGGCTCCTCCCCTTCCCTTGCGATTAGGAACTGCATATCTCTTGTACTTCTACTGTTTGGGCACATATGCTGGACCTTTGTAAAGCCCTTAGTCCCTCTTTTTGTTGATATATACGGGGAGGCAAACGAGCCCTCATCGGGACTTCCAGGGCAGCCCGGCAATCTGGTCACCCCATTGGAAAACATTGCGCACGACCAGATGGCCAAGGGGAAAGGCGCGACCAGATGGCCGGGCCTGAAGGACGCCAATCTGCCCGCCCGATCCTTCGCGAGGGCTCGGGGGCTCTGCTTCCCGGGGGCTCGTAGACCCCAGCTGGGCCTCGGGCATGGCGAGGCCCGCAGGAGCTCTTGGGCCCGGACGCCCAAGGGAGGACCAGCTGGGGCCCGATGGAGCCCGTCCCGGGCACTTTAATACACGGCGGGCCGGAGGAGGGAGCCCCGGACCCGGGAGAAGGTGGTGCCCGGGCCTAGCCCATCTGGTCCCCGGCTGAGAACCGCCAGCCCGAGAGGGGTTCTGGCATACCCTGCCCCTAGTAATCCAGAGGAAAGCTACCCCTCTTTCTGGGAACCCGTGCGCACAGAGTGACGGAGGGGACCCAGGGCGCGGACGCGCCCGACCTCCTGGAGCCCTAGCTGGGATCGGGGAGGCGGACGAGCCCTCATCAGGACTTCCAGGCCGACCTGGCCATCTGGTCGCCCCATTGGAAAGCATTGCGTGCAACCAGATGGCCGAGGGGGAAAGGCACGACCAGATGGCTAGGACCGAAGGACGCCCATCTGCCCGCCCCGAGCCTGGGCGGTAGGGGTCCCGCCTGCCCTTGCAGGGCTCGGGGGCTCTGCGTCCCGGGGGCTCTGCGACCCCAGCTGGGCCTCAGGCACGGCGAGGCCCGCAGGAGCTCTCAGGCCCGGATGCCCATGGGAGGACCGGCCGGGGCCCGATGGAGCCCGTCCCGGGCACTTTGCCACGTGGCGGGCCGGAGGAGGGAGCCCCGGACCCGGGAGAAGGTGGTGCCCGGGCCTAGCCCATCTGGTCCCTGGCTGAGCACCGCCAGCCCGAGAGGGGTTCCGGCATACCCTGCCCCTAGTAGTCCGGAGGAAAGCTACCCCTCTTTCTGGGAACCCGTGCGCACCGAGTGACGGAGGGGACCCAGGGCACGGAGGCGCCCAACCTCCTGGATCCCTGGCTGGGATCGGGGAGGCGGGCGAGCCCCCATCCAGGCCGGCCCGGCCATCTGGTCGCCCCATTGGAAAGCATTGCGCACGTCCAGATCGCTGAGGGGAAAGGCGCGACCAGATGGTCGGGCCGGAAGGACGCCAATCCGCCCGCCCCGAGCCTTCACCGGAGGGCTCCCGGCTGCCCATGCAGGGCTCAGGGGCTCTGTGTCCCGGGGGCTCGGAGACCCCAGCTGGGCCTCAGGCCCGAGGCTGAGAATGGGGGTCCCGGCGGACCTCCGACCCGGGCACATGGCGGAGCTTAACCCATCTCTGGGCCTGCCCGGCGGTCCCGGGCCAGGCCGCGCGGGGGAGGCTTCCACCGGGCCGCCAAGGGCCCCGGCCTATGCTCCTGAACCCAGCCAAGCTGGGGAAGGCCCGCCCGGGCCCAGGGCGTGGGATGGAGCCCGGGGTGGGTGCACCCGGCCAGAGCTCTCGGGCCTGCACGCCCAGGGGACTGCCCAGGACCGATGGAGCCCGTCCCGGGCACTTTGCCGCGCGGCGGGACGGAGGAGGGAGCCCCGGGCAGTGGGGAGGTGTTGTCCGGGCCTTGCCCATCTGGTCCCCGGCTGAAAACTGTCAGCCCAGGAGCGGTTCCGGCATACCCTGCCCCTAGTAATCCGGAGGAAAGCTACCCTTCTTTCTGGTAACCCGTGCACACCGAGTGATGGAGGGGACCCAGGGCGCGGATGCGCCCGACCTCCTGGAGCCCTGGCTGGGATCGGCGAGGCGGGCGAGCCCCCATCGGGACTTCCAGGCCGGCCCGGCCATCTGGTCGGCCCATTGGAAAGCATTGCACGTGACCAGATGGCCGAGGAGAAAGGCGCCAATCTGCCGCCCCGAGCCTTCGGGGGAGGGCTCCCGCTTGCCCTTTGGAGGGCTCGGGGGCTCTGCACCAGGGACCCCTGTCCCGGGCAGACGGACCCTTGGCCGGCCGCAGGACGGGGGCTCCCACAGCCGAGGCCTTGCCCGAAACCCAGGCCCCGGTCCCTGATTCTCAACCCAGCCAGGCCGGGGGGGATCTGGGAGCCTGCCCGGGCACAAGGGACCCCCGTCCCGGGCACACGGATCGTGGGCTCCTGTTCCACGGATTTTTTCCATAACTCCGTAGAACTCCGCGTAGTGGCACTACACCAACTCTGCCCACCCCTATTCTCGAGTAGATTTTCTACTCGAGAAGCAGCAAAATCAACAAAAAAATAGTTTTCCAAGTAGGTATTCTACCCAAACGGACAATTCAGGTACTTTTTTTTAGCACAAAACACATTTTTTTTGTTAATATTTTCTTAACAGGAAAGAAGTGCCACATAGACTCCAAATTCCTCTTCCTGTCCAGAAAGCTCCTCCCACTGCTTAGTCCATCCCTTGATCACTTTCCATTTGGATTAGGAGGGAAAGGATCACTCTCTTGGTCTGCAATCGCTGCTGCATGCATATACCATTGGAACTTAGCTTTTTTGTGAGAAATCAAGTAAGTTAAAGAAGTTTTGGATACCTTTGTTTTTTGTGGGTGGCCTGGAATTGCAGTAGGGGCCTATTTTCACTTTTTCAGTTTTGAGTGGGCCCTAGGAAAACACCTTGTCTTCGATTTGTATGCATAACAGACTTTGTCCCGCACTGTTAACCTAAGCAGATGGACATTTCACCACCTACACCGCCGAATCAAACTGTGCTGCAGTTTTAGGTGGTGAAATGCCGTTGGCAGGGAAGTGAAGGTATAGCTTAATAAATACAGTATTGTCACTAAGAAAGCAAGGTGACTTGCCAATTGTCGTGACCCAGGGCTCCTTGAGTTCCAGAACATCCTGTGCCCTGTGTGCGGTGGGCTTACAAGACCGTGCGCATGTTAGTATGCCTTCATGTTTGTTCATGGCAACCCACTTCCCTGTGGATCCTGATGACATCCCTGATATAATTAATGATATTCCCCAAGGCCCCTAGGCCATTCAATCACAGAATGTGATATTATTGTGCAGAGTTATACTCCCCTGGGCCAGCTTCTAATTCATTGAGGCAGAAAAAGCATGGTGCATCATTTACACGTGTTTCCCCAGGGGCCCGGCAAGTGACACACGTTGCCGCAGCATGCAGCTCGAAATCTTGTGAGATTTCGGAGCTCACGTGTTTGTAAGCCATCTTGGATTTCTGAACGGTATTTATATCGCGCCTAAACCACAAGGTAGTGCTTGGCCTACTTACCGGTTGAAGAGAACAGTTTCTCATCGCTTTCCCGCTCACCTGAACTTTCCGGCCAGCTTCCAGAATTCTGCTGAGTATCTCCAGCACCGCGACTCTCCTGCAACTCATCTGAGACCCAGGAATTCCTCCTCCAGTGTTCCAGCGATGGCCCATCTCTGCACAGAGATCTTCCGGTCTTGCAGCGCCGATCACTGAACCTGCAAAACAAAGAAAGGATATGGTTAAGTACAATCCCTGAGGTTAGTGCACTAACAAAGCTCAAACTAACGAAAAGACTCAGGGGAGATTTACAAACATGTTGTGCTGGGTTAGCGTCACAAAAGTGCCGCTAACCAGCGCAAAATGTTTTTTTTGCTATTTACTTTCCGGTGCAAATTTTGCGCTGAAAAGCACCCTCAAGTAGCGCAAAGCAGTGCAAAACACTGCTTTGCGTTAATTAGCGACGAGGGGGCGTTACATGGGTGTAACATGGGCGTTCGTATGCAACCACCCATGCCCATTGACGTAAAACCATATTTACAAAGATTTGTAGACATGGTTTTGCGGCAAAAGTTAACGCTCCTTTAAAGGAGGCGCTAACAGAAGAAATGCTTTCACTCTCTGTGCTTTTCCGACTTTGCATGTGTGCTGCACTGTGCAGCACGCATACAAAGTGGGAAAAGCTTTCCATTGTGTCTAGGCATAGTATTTTGTGCAAGAAGGGTACCCTTCCTGTACAAAACCTATGCTAGAGTCATGCACACAGCCTAGCGATATGGCGCTAAGGTGTGTGCATGGCGCACGGCCGCTGAAATCAGCGCCGGCGCAAGGGAAAGGGGAGGAGAGCGCCATATTTCTGAAGATATGGCGCTCTCCTGCTCTCTCCCTGTTGTGCATATGCAGTGCAGCCTCGCGGGAGCTACGCTGCGTGATTTTTTAGTAAATCTCCCCCTCAGTATCTACGAACACTGCGCATTTCCTAAACTTTATGCAATCGCAGGGCCAGATACCATTCTGCTATATATATATATAGACATTGAGACATTGTTTGAATTGTTTTGGCGCATACTGAGACATTGTTGCTAGCACCTTTGTGATATTCTTGTGTCATTCTCTTTAGTGCAAATGTTACAAGAATCGATTTCTTTTAAGGACGTCGATAGTGCACTGGGAAGCACGTTGAGAGACATTGAATTCCTACTCTTATGTGTACATACTGCACGGAAAAATATGATCAGCGCTACATTCTTTTCTGTATTTGATAACAGCGATATGTGTGAATGGTTTATTATGACATATTTGTAGTTGTGTATAGAAACAAAGGTATTGTTAGTAATCGTCAGTGTGTCTTGGAGTTACTGCAGTCTGAGAGGTCTATGCAGCAATAGATCATTTGTATCCAAGTGTTCGCTCACACATGTTTCATAATGGGGTGGAAATGTTACACAACCATAACCTTGGTGCATAACATTTCTATTTGTTATTTGCAGTATAACGCACCATGCAGTACCACTATGCACACATCACAAAGACTTTGTCCAGGACTGAAGAGACGTTCACAAACTCTCCAGGAAGACAGTAACTGACCTCGAAACCCCCCTTCCCTTCTGGCGGGGTGTATGAATTAAGGTTTCAGTTCTTTGATCTGGCACCATCCTAGGAGATGTAGGTGGTCCAGCATCGTATTCGGGGACATGAATCAGGTGAGTGGCATGACACCATTTGTCCCTGCCACTACTGGGATTTCTCCCTCGACCTGGGCCTCCTCCACTGTCTCTGGCTGGCTGGCTGGCGCCTGCAGCGGCACTGGTGGACTGCGCACCTAGACAAAATATAATTTACCCATTTTAGATACCAGATTAATAAACTATGTACTTTTTTGCACATGGAACAACAGCAATACCTCCCTAAAGTTAGGTTAGCTATCTTCTATCGAAAATATCACTTTCGGAGATTTGATTCACAACGTTTTAAAAACTAGGTAGTCAACCAAAAACGTATTTCTCCGAATGAGTCAGAATGAAACGCAATGAAGGGTTGGAAGGGAATATAAAAGGACACATGGTATTGGTTGATATCTCATTTATGTCATGCTGCACTGTTATGGAAACTACTAGTATAAGACAACATTGGGGGTCCATGACCACTCTATCTCAGTCCCTGTACTTTTTGGCTTTTTGCTCAAGAAAGCCTTCTCAGCCAACATGTTATGTGAACACTTGGGCTTGCTATCCTTTTGACGTTACCAAAAATATCTTCTTTTAACACCAACAGTACTACACAAGACAAGTAAGAGGGGCAAGGGAAAGTTTCTAAAATAGGGAGCAGAAGAAAGCTACTGACAGGAGAAAGTCGGCTGCTGAAACAGTAAGTACAGAAAATACAGGGGAATGCAGAGATAACAATGACTAGGTAGGGGAATTGATAAACAGGGAAAACAGAATAGATACAAGTGGCAAAAGTTAAAAGTAAGAAATGATAATAAACATGACTTACTGGGGCTAGCAGAACCATCTGCCATGGGCGCCGCACTGGTGGTTGTAGTGGTGGTGGTCTCACTCGCCGCGGCACTGGTGGTGGTAGTGGTGGCAGCCGCTTGACCCTGGGATGCCTTCTTTCCCTTGGATCCTTATGAAAGGAATACATTTAAAAAGAACAATGATTAGCAGTACTCTCTACCCAAAAACAAATTGGCAGGCACAGCATTGTACGTTCTAAATCAGATAGCCTATTCCTAGTTTCCTACACTAAAATTACATTTTAACTATTTATTCACTCCAACAAATGATCTCTGCTCTCCGCCTCCTTTAACTATTGATTTGCCAGGTCGGTCTCTGTAGGAAAGTGCCCCTTTAGACATGGTCACCCCAACATTTTACCTGGTATTTGATGCAGTTTTATCTGAAGTGCACTGGGTTCCTGCTATGTAGGTCCCATGTGCCTGTGCTCTTCCCCTAAAACAAGGTAACTGTTCAATTGTTCCCCAATTGGCAAGACCTTTAGCACCTCTGTAAGTCCCTAGTAAATGGCCCCCCTTGTACCTAGGGCATTGGTACTAACAAGGATCCCTAAGGGCTGCAGCAGGTATTGTGCCGCCCAACAGTACCCACCACCAAATTCTTGCAGACTGCCATTGCAGTCTGCGTAACAAGGTGCAGACAAATGTGAAAACATGTCATGGCGCACATCCTGTGTGCCATGCCTGCAGACACTGCATGCAATATATGCAAGTCACTCCTACAGCAGGCGTTATAGCCCTAAGGTAGGGTGCATTATATTATATGTGAGGACATATCTGCATAAGCAGATATGCCCCTGTGTGCTGTCTAGTTCGATTACTAGCTAGTACAAGTGAACAGGGAAGCTATCTTAAGTATATGTACTGAGCACTGGTCATTACGATTTCCCCAGCTACATGATGGCTTTACTGAAACCCATGGTGTTTGGTATCAAACACCTTGTGTTAATTAATCCATACTGATGCCAGTAGTGTGTTTATTAAGATATGCACCAAGAGGGCACCTTAGTAGTTCCCCTGAAAACCTCCCAGCCTCCTAGTGTGCTGGCTGCCTGGTATCATCTAGCCTGCCACCACAGACATGTTTCTGACCCCCTGCAGGTGAGAGCCCACGCTTTTTGAGGCCAGAAACAATGCCTGCTCCGGAAGAAGGTGCTCACATGTCCTCCAGCAGGATGGCTAGTAAACCTTCATACCAAGGTCAGGGACTTCAAAGCCCATGCCACCTTTGATATGTGACCCCGCTTCTCCCAGACCTGGGAGACAACACCCCTACCCTGAGGGGCATTTGGCACCAGTACAGGTGGGAAATTAGCTAGGTTAGAAGGCGTGGTGCACTACCAGGGCAGTCACCCATGGGTGCCTTTGATGCACTGGCACCAGCAGACCAAAACCTTCTGTACCCGAGCTCCTCATCCCGGGTCCACGACAACTGATGGTGCTCCCGTGCTCCCAACACCCCCATGAACTGAGCCTTCCTTTGGGAGCTCCCGGACTTGTACCCAAGGCCCCCTCTGCAGCCTGTTTCTAGGTGTCCCCTCTTCTTTTCCTACGGTGTAGCGCACAAGGCTACTAACCAGTCCAGCACCTCTGCACCCGGACACTCCAGGGCAGGTAAACTTGAACTGCTGGTGATACATTGGACCTTTGCCCTCTAGCACCTTAATTCCTAAAGGGATCCCTGAGACTCATTTGCAAATACCATTTTTTAATATATATGTGGACCCTCTTGCCATGATTGTAAGAGCTTTCGGTTTTGAGATCCTCACTTATGCTGGTGATACACAGTTAGTAATCTCCTTCGATAAAGACCTAGTTAAAACAAAACAATGCTTTTTAGATGGACTGACGGCAATTGCCTCATGGATGACAGAAAACTGTCTTCAGCTTAACGTGGAAAAAACGGAGATTATGTTATTTGGCAAGGCGCAACAAATATGCTCTGCTGACTGGTGGCCAGCTGGACTTGGAACTGCTCCCTCACCTAATTTGGTGGTTAAGAACCTGGGAGTACACATGGACCAACCTCTTTCAATGAAAGAACAGGTGATGTCTGACTTTGGCTCCTGTTTCCATATATGCGCCTGCTGAGAAGAGCTCTCCCCTTCATCCCATTCTCTGCTAGAAAAACAGTGGTCCAGGCCCTGGTGATTAGTCACCTGGATTACTGCAACGTGTTGCTGGCCTCTGCTAATAAAACGTTGCTATCTAAACTGCAGGTGGTGCAGAATACTGCGGCTCGCCTTATTTGTAATCTGCCTGATATGACCGCCTCTGCGCCCCTCCTTCAAACCCTTCATTGGCTTCCAGTTTGGAAGAGAATTGTCTTCAAACTGTGCTGTCTTACACAGAAAGCCTTGACTGGTTGTGGCTCTGCTGACTTAGCCACCAATCTTAGACAGTACCTTCCGCCTAGACTGTTGAGATCAAGTGGCAAATCACTGTTAAGTATCCCACGTATCAAGAAGGCCCGCTTGGGCGGCAGGTCCTTTTCCTATTTGGCCCCTTTGTATTGGAATAAGCTACCACACTATATTAGGACCTGTACAGATCATTTTCGCTTCAGGAAACTACTGAAAACAGTTGCTATGCTGCTTGGCTGCCTGGTCACGCCGAGATACCCCTCAGGGTTATTCGAGCAGGTTAAAAATGGCATTAACATTATGCAGTACATGCCTTTTTCTCCATAGAAAGCATTACCGCGTAAAAACGCACTTGTGCTACAATTTTACTTACCTGTAAAAACTGCTATTATGAAGAGTATTTACCCAATTATGAAGTTCTTGGTGTTAAAATATATATAAAATACGTGTTATTCTTAATTGGTCTTGAGTTTCTTCTTGAGTGTGTGTCTCATTTATTGACGCCATGTGTGTTCAACAAATGCTTAACACTACCTTTTGATAAGCCTAAACTGCTCGCCCACACTACCACAAAAGAGAGCATTTGGGATTATTAATTTAAGCCCTGTAAGTCAATAAGATTCTTCCTGACTTTCTACATAGTATACCTCCTTTTGGTATACTACATAAAAAGCCAGCTTCCTACAGTCTTCCTTTGCCTACCGCAACTCATGGTGATTGGGACTGTATGAGCTACATAAAGCCACTGAGAACACTAACACCCATGATATACTACTATTGTAAAATTTACAGCCCTTATATCAGGCCAAGAAAGCACCTTGCTCAAAGTGGAAGAGAATCCTGACAGTATCAATAAATCAATCACTCAATCAGGGTTTGTAAAGCACAGCTACTCACCCGTGAGGGTCTCAAGGGGTTGGGGGGGCTGCTGATCCATCTGTGCTATGGTGTTCAGTTGTAGAGCCATGTCTTGGGATCCTTCCTGAATTGGGTCAGAGATGGGGATTGTCTGAGGTGGGTCGGCAGGGTGTTCCAGATCCTGGCGGCGAGGTAGGAGAAGGATCTTCCTCCGGTTCTTGTCTTGTGTATTCGAGGGCCGGTGGCCAGGGCCAGCTGGATGGAGCAGAGGTTCTCTGGTGGGGATGTGGAATGAGAGGCAGTCATTCAGGTATGCTGGTCCTGCCTCATGGAGGGCTTTCTAGGTGTGCGTGAGGAGCTTGAAGGTGATCCTTTTGTTGGCTGTGAGCCAGTGGAGTTCTCGGAGGTGTGGCTGCGGCGAGGGATGTCGAAGACCAGTCTGGCTGCAGCGTTTTCATTCACTTAATGCCCACTAGTGTCCTACACCTTCCCTGTCAGGCTGGCACCATGCACCACTACTCAGGATACCAAGGCCCAGATTTATCAAGGATTTGTATTGACTGTGTGCCACACAAGGTGGTGCAAGGGCAACGAAACCCCTTAAGTGATATTACCAAACCATGCAAAACCCTGGCTTGGTAAATCTGGAGTACCAGTTGCCGCCTTGAGTTACTTTGCACCAGGAAGGTGTTACATGGGTGGAGACTGAGAGTTGGTGTTGCCCGGATTCTCCCATGTGTACTATATTGGCGCATTCTTAGACTTTCCATCATTGATAATCCTGGAAATGCATCAAAATGCTACGCCTTCCAGTAGAGGCGCGTGCAACAAGGTCAAATATGTCTATTTCTCCTCGTGTTTTCCTCTTTCTAAGTGTGCTGCATTCTGCACACAGAAAATATTACTGTTTTAAAGAAACTTTTAAGATGGGATACCGCAGATGCTGTAAAATTGTAGGGATAATAATGTTAATGGCAATACTAGTATTATTAGAAGGGCTGTTGGTGTGCTTGTTATCTTCAGTGGGAAATGTTTCTCCGACTAACGAATTACTGGATCACTGCATACGTCAACACCCTGCTCCCCTCGAGTGCAACTCAACAGCAATAGCCAAACCACAGGCCAGCTGGTACTTTGACGCCGGCACAAATAGCAGTAAGGAAAACTTTGCCATCATCAAAAATGTAATTGTGCCTCCAGACATCCCCCCTCGAAACAAGTTCTTCTGTAACAAAATCACCTCCTAAAATCGCAACATCGACCCTGAACTGGACCCATCACTGTCGCAGCGCAAATTCCATCACGGCCAAAGAACTAGACCCTGACCTCATAGCCTGCTGTTACCATGAAGACAATCCCACTCAAGGCCCCATCTGACCCATGCCCCCACCACACCTTCACCAAAGGACTCTTATCGATCAGTGAAGCACCAACACCCATCCTCAATGCCTCCATCAACTCAACCACATTCACGAACACCTGGAAACACGTCACCACCATGACCCTGCTCAAGAAACCACCTGCTTACCAAGCAACACTTTCCATCTACAGACCCTTCTCCCTCCTGCCATACCTGGCCAGGATCTTAGGGAAACTAATCAACTGTTACCTCACCGACCACTATCTCCTCAATGCCAAACAGTCCGGATTCAGCCCCAACCACAGTACAGACACAGCACCACCTCAGATGACATCCGCATGATCCTTGACAGAGGAGACATGGCATTCCTCATTCTCCTGGACCGCTCGGCAGTATTTAACACAGCCTCAAACCCCATCAGATGCCTGCACGAGATTGGCATCCATGGAACTGCTCTCCGCTGGATCTTTTCCTTCATAATAGATAGAACACAAGCTGTCAGTCTTATAAAGAAAAAATAATAAGTGATTTGTAAAGCACTTGGTTACATCGGAAACGGTGTGTCCCCGCGCTGAGACCAGGACCTACGTAGATGGAGATAAAGAGAAGGCTATAGAGATAGGAGGAGCTCCCCTTCAGGTACTAGGCGGAGCTAAACAGCCAGGTTTTGAGTTTGTTCCTAAATATTTTCTCAGAGGGTTCTGCTATCAGGTGAGTCTGTAACGAATTCCAGGCCAGGAAGGAAAAAGAGCATGCCCCTAGTCTGGCCCGACGGACACGGGGCACCTGTGCTAACTTGGCTTTAGAAGACCTTAAGTTGCGGGATGGAGAGCATGGTTGTATCACTGAGTGAAGATATATGGGACCTTTCTGGAAGAGAATTCTATAGGAGAAGCACATGGAGTTGAAGCTAATTCTTTTTTTTTTTTTTACAAGGGGAGCCAGTGAAGATAGGCGATGGCCGCTGATGCCGATGATGTTCTAGGGAGGTTGAGTACCATACGTGCAGACACATTTTGGACTCTTTGAAGCTTTTTCAGATTGACCTTGGTAGCTCCCAGGTACAGGACGTTGCAGTAATCTAGCTGTGATGTTACAAGGGTATGAACAATGGTTTTACGTGACTCCATAGGGAGTAAGTCTAGGATTTTTCTTAGGGTCTTGAGAGTACCAAAGCATTTCCCTGCTGCACTGCTAATCTGATGATCAAAGGTGAGTTTGGAATCAAACCATACCCCCAGATTCTTAACTTTGAGGTTTAGGTTCAGGGATCTGGCCAAGGGCACCCAGCCACCAGGCCAATGTTCAGATGGATGGGGCCTTGCCCACAATCAAGATTTCGGTTTTGTTGGCGTTCAGTTTCAAGCAGCTGTTAGCGATCCATGTGGCTACCTCTGTCAGGCAGGACTTGCATTGTTTTGAGGTTCACCCTCAGGCTGTGAGAGTGTGACAATTAGCGGAGTGTCATCGGTGCGTGACACTAGTTTTAACTTGTGCCTGTCTATAATGTCGGCTAAGGGGCGGATGTATAAATTAAACAAGGTAGGGCTTGGTATTGAGCCCTGTGGGAGTCTCAGATGCAAAAGGCTTCTGGGCAACTTGAAAAGTACGATCCTTCAGAAAGGATGTGAGCCATTTAAGCACCAAACCCCAACACCGCACTCCCCCAGCCTCCGAATCAAGAGGCGATGGGAGACGGTGTTGAATGCTGTGCTCAGATAAAGCAGCATCAGTGCTGAGGTCTGACCTTCATCCGCACTCTGTCTCAGAGTTTCCCCTGCGAGAAGTAGGGCTGACTCATAGTCATATATAGCTTTATTCGGAAGCATAGAAGACCTCCAAAAAGCATTTGTGCAAAACATACATTAATATCCTTTCATTTCATAAAATAGAATAAAACTGTGTGAATAAAAAATACAGTATAAACATAGGCTAAAATTATTAAAAACATACCGAATTTGAAGAACATTTCTTTAAATACATTTCCTACAATTATTAAAGTGCAGTAGTGCAATGTATTTCACGTTCATTGCCGATTTCTCTTACTCCCGTAAATCGTACTACATATACCCCTCGGGTATATGCACCTTATGCCCTGTTCTAGGTGGTAACTGGTGACATATTCTTCTTAGCATAGAAAACTGCCCATAGAAAAGATGACATTCCACAACAGATCTCTAGAGTAGACAACTCAGTAGAATGGTCTGCCCTAAATCTTGATTGGGAGGGGTAGAGAGAATCATTGGCTTAAATGAAGCGAGTTAGGTGATTATTGACATGTTTTTCGAGGATTTTTGCAAAGAAAGGTAGAAGAGAAATCGGTCTCAGATTTTCTAGGATCGCGGGGTCGAGTGTAAGTTTCTTGCATATGCGGAGCACCATAGCATGCTTCCATTTCTTGGGAACTTGCCCCAAGTTGAGATACATAGTTATGAATTGCTTGAGATAAGGAAGGATAGATGTCATGCCTAGGCGCAGTATTCTAGGCGGGGCCTGGGTCAAGAGGAGAGCCAGATTTTATATGTGAGAAGAGGGCTTGTACTTCCTCAAGGGAAGGGCAGGCGAAGTTGATCAGTCCCTAGAGTTGACAATTTTTTCTTCCGTAACTAGGTGGTCACAGCCCTTCTTGCCCTCAATAGGAAACGTGTCATATATCTTGCCCACTTTTGAGGCAAAGAAGGTGGCAATATTATTACAATTTTTTATTGACGAGGTAGCTGTTCTAGGCACGCGTTCGAGAGAGGATAGTGAATTAAGTATAGAAAAGGGTTCTTTGGATGATTTGTCTGCGCAGCCAGTTTTTGGTGCATAGAACGTTCTATGTGAGCTTATGGTACTGTTTGAGAGCAAGTTTGAGGCAAGAGTGGCTCGTCGGGCTGTAGTCTTTCCTTCAGTCATGTTCAAGGCATTTGCATCGTTTCTTGGCAGCCACTAGGTGTTCATTATACCAGGTTGCGGTGTGGGAGGCTCTAGGTTGACGTCTGAGAGTCAAGGGGGCTATACCTTCTAGGGCTCCACTAAGCCAACTATCTAAATTGTACTCTGGAGCTGATAGTGGTGCAGCAACAGGCAGTCAGTCGGAGGACTTGCAATCTCTTATCTCCATGAAGCACGAATGGGTCAAGATCACTCTGCATGGAGCACTTATGACAGAATATTTGAGAGCCAATATAGCCCCCAATGGCTTATTGGTAAAAAACTTTACACGACTATTCCTGGAGGATGATGTTTTCAAAAAAGAGTGGTCCCTAGTGGCATGATAGTGCACTAGGGACTTAATTATTCTCATCATCAACACAGCAAAGAGAATAGCTGATGCCTTACTGATAAGGATTCAGATAGCGGAAGGCGCTCTTAAAACTACGATCCAAATCTCTGCCTTCAAAGTAAAATTGACTGAGGTCAATAACGAGATAGCGGAGCACAAAGAGTACTTGATGAAGCAGAAAATTGCAAAATTACAAAAGATATTCGCAAATTTGATAAAGAGAAAGTATACCCATATCTAAAAGCAGATTTTTCTCCGCCCTGGAATGAATAATTCTTCCGATGAAGGTTCCCAGACGACGAGGAGAGGTTCATCCTCCAACAGTGACACAAGCACAGACAGTTGGGGCAATAATAACCATAGATGCTGTGGATGCCAAGGGTACTCTGGATTCCAGATGCCTCCATACCAGGGTCCAGCCTATTGGCAGTATCCCATGTTCCCCCAAGGCCCCCCCCCAGTTCTATCCCCCTGGCAATAGTCAACCTTTTTTAGACAGAGGTTGGGGCAGAGGGCGAGGGCGAAGACGAGGCAATCAACAACAACAAAAAAAGAGTACAATAGGAGGAACCACCACAACAACATGTAGTGGAAACCCGGAGCCACACGAAGAAGAGAAATTGATTGTTAATCTTTCTCCTCGAGTGCTCATGGATACTGAGATGACGGTCTTGCAGAAAGGCTTAGGTTTTGTACCTACACCCAAGACAGACAAATTTCGCGAACAGTGCGAAATACAGAACTTTTTTCGTAAGGTCCGTCTGAAAGCCTTCTTTCAGGACAAACCCATGCCACAAACTAATGACTCGGGTTTACATAACCCCTCGCCTTTTACCCCCAACAGTAGTATGGTTCCTAATGAGGTGCTCACTTTTGAACATGTAGTTCTCAAGGACTTGTCAAGAGGTACCACTCCCAGACATTTTTGTAACCTTTCTACTCTGGAATTGACGGCTGTCAATTCCCTTTCCAACGATACCTCCATCACTATAAAACAAGCCAATAAGGGAGGGGCAACGGTTATTATGTCAACCATGGACTAAGATACTGAATACCATCGCCAATTGAGTAACCTGCAAGACTATACTCCTATACCCAACAGCCCCAAGCCACATCTTACCAAGACTACATCATCTATGGTTTTTACAGCTGAAGCCCAAGGCTGGGTGAGCAAAAAGGAAGCTGATTTTCTCATTAAAAAGGATCCCAAGGGGGGCGTGGCTTCGCCGCGGCGCGCAATGGCGGCTAAATAAACTAGCTCCGTAAATACCTGATCGCTTCCCGGAATCCGACTCATCAATCCGTCACCCACACAGAGGTGGGGCCACCGGAACCGCCATAGGTGCTGCCAAGCCAAAAAACGGCTCTGCTAGTCCCTGAATGTGCAGAGATATCGACGTTACATCCAGCGGCCTTCCCGTGATCCAGAGCCGGGGACTGCCATTCTGTGGAGCTGGGCGTGGCGACGTGGCTGATCCGGCCCCTTAACGCGAGGCCGTGGTCGGAGCCTCCGTCAGGCACTCAGCGGGACGAGAATAGACTGATGCACGGAGGACCCGCCGGCGTCGCTGGTGCGCTACCGAGGCCAGCGGAGTAGAGGTGAGCGGCAATTCCGCCGGCGGCGGAGAGAGCGGGGCCCGTACGGAGTGCTGAGGGCGGGGGCGCCCGGAGTCGTCCAGCCGGCCGTGTCTGGCCCTCGGGGGGGCCCCCAGGTGTCCCTGAACAGACTGGATTGTGTGGTGCAGCGGTGGAGTGACGGTCTGGTCTCGGGGACAGGGTGTTGGTGGCAAGGGTGAGTTGCATCGCCCTGATCATGTCGGACGCCCTGACATGGTTTAGCCTGCCTGCCTGCGACCAGATGCTGCGGTGGCGTTCTGGGGCCACCATTAATTAAACACTGCGTGAGTCACTTGAGGCCTGGACTGGGAGCTCTGGGTGACCGCATGGCCAGTACGGAACAGACGGATTATCACCACAGCTGCAGCAGATCGGGCTCAAGTGACACATCGGTCACAGACACCGCGACGCGCACATCTGGAGTGGCAACGTGAGTTTTTCTCCCCCCCCCCTAGCTTCGAGTTGGTGTGGTCAGACTTCGGCAGTCCACGAGGCACATAAGGATGTTGGCAAATCGTGTGACGCTCCTCTGCGGGGGGTGAGACCGGGCTGGGAGGCAGAAGCTGGCCCTAGATGACCGGACAGAAAATGTCGGGAGCGAAAGGCTCGAAAGGGGCACAACAGACAAAGCTTGATAAGTATGCACTGCCGAAGCCCACTGACTCTGATCATAACGTTAAAGGGAAAATGGCAACCGGCCCAGAGGGGGAGCATCAAGACTCAACATTGAAGGATGTTATGGACGCCATCTCGGGAGTGCGCTCATCCTTGGAACAAAGAATGGATGCCATCACATCAGAGGTGACGTTTATCAGGGCAGACCTGACTAAAATCGGGGAGAAGGTGAAGCAAATGGAGATCGTTACCACTAGCCTTATCGGAGACACCTCGCAGCTGCAACAGGATATGAAGGACCTGCAGGCCTTTCGTAAATTTGCAGAGAACAAACTGGATGACTACGAAGGTCGCACTAGAAGGAACAATGTACGAATTATCGGAGTGCCGGAGAGGGCGGAAAGTCCTGCGGCTGACCTTTGTGTGGAGGACCTCATACTTAAACACATTCAGCCTAAGGGGTTATCAAATTTTTTTGTGGTTGAAAGGGCGCATAGAGTCCCTGGAGGACGACCGAAGCGTGGCGCACCGCCCCGCCCGATGTTGGCAAAACTCTTAAACTTTAGGGACAGGGATGCCATATTGCACACCGCGCGAGTGGCCCCTCCACTAAGATTTGAGAATTCAGAGATCTCCTTTTCCCCAGACTTAACCTTAAACATTCAGCGACAACGTCGGTCATTTCTGGAGGTGAAGAAAAGACTTCGAGACAAGGGGCTCAAATACGCTATGCTGTTCCCGGCCCGACTTCGAGTTGAGGCTGAGGGCAAAGCCTGGTTTTTTTGATGACCCTGAGGCGGCTGCGGACTGGCTGGAGGGTTGGAGAGTGGCAAAAGAACACAACGCTCGCTAAGTGGTGGACCTGAGAGCGTCAACTGCCGGCACTATTTTGGGAATGCACGGTGCCACTGACTCGTTCTGAACACCCAACTGAGTTGGCTACTCGGACTAGCAGTGGTGTGCAGAGCCCATACAGCGAACAACAGTTTGGATGATAGCACTAACTGTCTTATGAGTCCTTATGGGCATTATGTGGCCCCCCTAGTGAGGCACAATGTTTTCTTTTACTCAAGGGAGGGGGTTGGGAAGGCGGAGTTTCTCACCCCTCACTAGATTTTACTTTTAGTTTAAAGTTTGGGCGACAGGCACTCTGCATAGTTTGGTCGATGGGCAGTTTTAAGCCCAGAGTGCAGGGGAGCAGGGTGGGGGGTGGTTGGGTTGGGTTGGGGTGGGGTTGGTTCACGTTCTTTCAGAGAGGGCGGTGTTGAGTAATGCTAGGCGAGAGAAGGGATATGCGGCCTACAGCTACACTAATGATCACACATTTGGACAGAAACTTTAGGCTCCTGAGCTGGAACGTTAATGGTCTTGGGGACAAACTAAAACGTAGTATTGTATTACAATACATCAAGCAACATGCCCCAGATGTCATACTCCTTCAAGAAACGCACCTAGTTGGCAACTCCTGTAAAGCAATGAATAGATGGGGCTACCGGCTGGTGGTTCACTCTGGTTTTACTACAGGTTCCAGGGGAGTGGGTATCATGTTCAAAAATTCCTTCCCGCTATCCATACAGCACACCTGGACTGACTAGATGGGCAGGTACGCAGCAATTTCAGGGCAGTGGGAGGGGAAGTCACTTATGCTAGTAGCAGTATATGTCCCGCCAGGGCTACAGGGCCAAACCTTCAAGGATTTAGGCAAAATCATGCTGTCATTCCCAGAAGGCCACCTGGTCGTGGGGGGTGATCTTAACTCCGTTGTGTCTGGTTCTATTGACCGACATCCTCCCCGTGATATAAGTCCCTCACATAGATGGCTCCCGGATTTCCTAGACGCATTGGGCCTCGTAGACGCGTGGAGAGCGTATCACCCCAACAGTGTCCAACACACCTTCCACTCAGGGGCACATAATAGCCTATCTCGCATCGACTATCTTCTTATTCCAGCGTCCCAAATAGGGAATATTCGGGAAATTAAACACCTGGCGAGAGGCATATCTGACCACTCCCCCTTATGGGCTGATCTGGTCCTGGGCGAGAAAAGGGTGGGGAGAATAGCGCCCATCAACCCCTGGTACCTTCGGAGCCCTGTGGTTAAAAACTCACTTTTGCAAGCGATTGAAAACTATTTTCTGGAAAACAAGGACTCAGTGCGATCATCCCAAACCCTGTGTGAAGCGTTTAAAACAGTACTGAGGGATCAGGCACTTTCACTGATTGCAGGTGTGCGGAAAGAAAAGTCAAAAGACCTAGCCCACTTAGAGGAAGAGATCCTCCTCCTGGAGGAAGAAAATGAGGGATCGGTGATACAAGACAGACTTCATGCCCTGAAACTCAAAAGAGACGAATATAAATCCATTGCCACTGATATGGCCAAGACACTGAGCAGGGAGAAAGAGGGTAGACTGTATGAACTGGGTGACAAGGCTGGAAAGTTATTGGCCTGGTTAGACAAGAAAGAGCTGGCAAGTAGATTGGTACCAGAATTATTGAACGAGTCTGGTGTAACAATAACAGATCCACAAGAGATTGCCAACGAATTTGCAGACTATTATCGCTCCATATATCGAGTGAGCTCATCCCTCCCAGAGGAGGACTCGCAAGCCCTGCTCTCGGATATACAGCTCCCCATCCTGGCCGCAGATGAAAGGGATGCCCTCGAGAGCGATTTTACTAATGATGAAGTTGCTCAGGCAATTAGAAACCTCCAGTCAGATAAAGCTCTGGGTCCTAATGGGCTACTGATCGAGTTATATAAGCTGAAGCCGGACACAGTAGCCCCGCACCTTCGGGCCATGTTTACCGAAAGCCGAGAGCTGGAACTGCTCCCTTATGATCAAAGGGTAGCTACATTAGTGACCATACATAAAATGGGCAAACCCAGAAACAAGTGTTCTTCTTACAGGCCCATTTCTTTATTAAATGCAAAGCCTAAAGTTCTAGCGAAGCTGCTGGCCAGCCGTCTGGCTCAAGTGATAAGCAAATTGGTACACCCGGACCAATCGGGCTTTATGCCTCACCGAAACACTGCGCTAAATTTGAGGAGATTGCATGCCGTGTTTGGACGACAAGGCACGATCCAAGAAGCAACAGTGGTGGTCTCCCTTGATGCCACGATGGCCTTCGACACCAGTGAGTGGCCGTATCTGTTTGCAGTCTTGGCTAAGTTGGGTTTCGGGCCCAATTTCATGGGCTGGGTGCGCCTTTTGTACACAGGGCCCTTAGCTCAGGTGGTTGTCAATAATAGGAAGTCGGGAGTATTTACTCTAGGCCGTGGGACTCAACAGGGATGTCCGTTGTCCCCCTTGCTCTTTGCCCTCACCCTGGAACCGCTGGCGGCATGGATTCGTAGAGACCCAGTAATCCGGGGACTGAAGTGGGCTGAAACATGGGAGGACCTAATTTCTCTTTATGCGGATGACATTCTGCTGTACCTCGCATCCCCTAAGGCCTCGCTCCACAGAGTGCTCAATATATTTACAAACTTTGGGAAAAATTCCGGGTATACAACTGGAGTAAATCCCTTTTGTATGTCCTCAGTGGCGAGTGTCCTCCCCTACCTAAGGGATGTCCTATGCAGGAAGCGAAGGAGGGCTTCCAGTATTTGGGAATATTTTTCACGACAGACCCCAGAACTAGTTACGAACGTAACCTGCTCCCACCACTGCAGAGACTGAAGCGAGATGTGACCAACTGGAAAACGCTCCCACTTTCCCTATTGGGAAGGGCAGCGCTGTTCAAAATGATGTCATTACCACGTTTTCTCTCCGCGCTTCAAAACTTCCCAGATCCGGTCCCGGCGCAATATTTCAGGGAGATAGAGAGTCTCCAGAGGGAACTGCTCTGGGATGGTCGACCCCGCATAGCCTTTCCAAAATTAGTCTTGAATTGGTATGACAGGGGGATCGGACTCCCCGACGTCAAAAATACTACTGGGCGGCCCATTTGGCTGCTATCAACCAGTGTACGTACTGTCACTGTGACGACCCAGGTTACAGGATGGATAAATGGTTACTGCCGGGTGGTAATTATAACATGGCCCTTTACTCTAAGCCCAAAAGATTTCCCCTGATGGGACCGACCAAGCACTCGGTGCAGGTATGGCATGCAGTCAATAGAAGCTTGGGGTGGGATCAGAAGCTCACGCTGGCTACTCCTTTGTGGGACGCGGAGCAGTTGGGCACCCTGAAAGCCACGAAGGGTTTTGACAAGTGGGACTTGATTGGAATCACAAAGATAGGAGACCTATGGAAAAAGGGTGGAGTGGTCTCATTCGCCACCCTGCAACAGGAATATGATCTGGTCGCCACAGAACACTTCAGATATCTGCAAGTGAGACATGCGCTAACATCACGGTTACCAAAGGGAGAATCTCCCCCAGATTCCTCACCGTTGGAGGATAGGTTGCTTGATGGATATATGCCAACAAAAGCGGTATCCCTGACCTACAAGAAGTTGGTTAATAAAGCCCCAGACCCCCTAAAATTGGTCCAGGAGCACTGGGAGAGAGATGGGTTGGAGCTCGACGATGAGGAATGGCAAGAGGCAGTGGCCTCCCCACGTGAGGTCGCAATCTCCTCCCGACTGCGACTGGTCCAACTTAAGATCCTCCACAGAATTTATGTCACGGGGTCTTGACTAGTCAGCATCGGCAGAACGGACGAGGGCATGTGTAGAAGGCAATGTGGCCTAGCTGGTACATTTATGCATATCTTGTGGGAATGTGTGTACATCCAGAAATACTAGAAGGGAGTCCATGACTGTCTTGGTGAGGTCCTTGGGCTAGACGTAGGACTTGAATCCAAAAGATGTCTTTTGAATGTCTGGGAACCCACCGACCTAAATAGTAAAGACAAAATAAGGGTCACACTGGGCTTGATGGTGGCCAAAAGGAATCTAGCTCAGCTATGGGGTGCGGGGGTGTCGCCCAAGGTGGAGGCCTGGAAGACCGATATGGATTGGTGTATGACTAGAGAGAAAACTGTTTATGTTGCACGGGGATGCCCAAAAAAATGGTCTTCTATTTGGAGCAAATGGAATGCATATCGTGGTAATATTTGTGTCCCACCGACTGTCCCTTCTCTTGAAGATCCTAATACGCCATAACTGATGTTACACTATTATTCAAGACATTATATCGCACAATGGCAATACCTATGTATGTATATTTGAAATCTGCATTATACCTTCCAATTGTGATCAGAAATGTCGTTTCTCTGCTGTTTAATAAAAAGAATTTTTTTTTTTTAAAAGGATCCCAAGGTGCCCTACTTTTACATCTTGCCAAAGATTCATAAGGGCACCTTCCCTGTCCCCGGTAGACCCATTGTCTCGGGGATTGACTCCCTCCTTGAACCCTTGTCTTAAGTTTTGCGATTGCTTTCTGCAGCCTCTAGTTGGAAAACTCCTTCCTTTTTGAAAGACACTGCTGATGT
Organism: Calotriton arnoldi; assembly: GCA_963921515.1. NCBI lineage: Eukaryota > Metazoa > Chordata > Amphibia > Caudata > Salamandridae > Calotriton > Calotriton arnoldi. The sequence goes on along the minus strand of CAWUFW010015737.1, from coordinate 102,086 downwards.
CTTACGTCTTATCACTGAAATACAAGATACTAGTGATATTAATTTATTGGTTACCCTTGACGTGGAGGCCCTCTATACTAATATACCCCAAATTGCCACCTTGGGTGAAATAGAGGAGACCTTCAGCAATACCAACTGGGATTCTCCTACTCCTAGTCACTTCGTCCCTGAATGTGCAACACTCGCTGTCACTGAAAATGTATTCGAGTTCAAGGGCCAATTATACCATCAAACCCAAGGTACGTCCATGGGGAGTACCTTTGCCCCGAGTGTAGCCTGTTTGTACATGGCATCGTTTGAAGAGAGATGCATCCTCAACGATTCTAACCCCTACCGAACCAATCTACTCCTTTAGAAGAGATTTATTGATGATATTCTCATCATTTGGAAGGGTGATTTGAAGACCTGTGAGGAATTTTGTAACTGGATTAATACCTTGAATCCCTACCTGAGATTCACCAGTTCAATTTCCCCAACCAGTATCCCCTGCCTGGATCTTACCATTAAACTTGACGATGGCCATCTGAGCACGACGATCTATAGGAAACCCACTGACCGTAACAGTCTGCTGCTATTTAGCAGCCATCATCCAAGGGCCCTGAAGGAGAACCTGCCCTTTGGCCTGTTCCTAATGCTGAGGAGAAATTGCAGCACCATTGAAGACTACAAGACTGAGGCAGCCCAGCTTGCTAGTAACCTAAGCAAGCGTGAGTACCCACAACGCAATATTGCCTTGTCCAAGAAAAGAGCAAGGAATAACAATCGTGAGGCTCTGTTAGAACCCAAACAAAAATAACTGACAGACACCCTCACCTGTGTGACTACTTATACCCCTGATTCAAATAGAATTAGGAGTACCATTAGGAAGCACTGGGGTATATTACAAACAGGCTCGCTTGAGCTAGAGATCCCCTGATTTGCATTCAAACGCACTAGGAATTTAAAAGATATGTTGATCCACACCAGACCCACAATACAGAACCATGTCTCACAACGCCAACTGTGGGACCTCCCCCCAGTGAAGGGTCATCACCCCTGTGGGTCCTGTACGGTGTGTGCATTTACCAACGTGACTAAAGAAATTGTCTTTTCTAACATGTTTAGGTGGGAATTACGAGCCCACACCAATTGCAATACGTCCAACTGCATCTATATGATCACATGCCCATGCAATCTCAGATACATAGGCATGACCACCAGAGCTGTAAAGACACGCATCACAGAACATCGAAGTAATATTAGATGTCACAAACTCGCCACCAAAACGTGTACACACTTCGACCAACAACACCACTTACCAGATACATTACGATGGCTAGTGCTTGAAGCACACCCCAGAATGGACAAGGGGGCTTTATTTGAAAAGGAACAGAGATGGGTCCACCGTCTGTCGATCAACACCCAAGGGCTTAATGAAGATATTCCTTGGAGTGAACTTCATACATAAATGACACACCCTTCTTGTTTCACACTAGGCCGTTACAGGCTCACCCCCAGACTTAGCACTCTGACACCAGTAGGGACCTGCTTGTTACACTTGTTCACCTACACACAATAGGTGTATGTTCTTTGAGGATCGCTAAGCACCTCCAGCTTATGCATGATTTAGTACATATCGTGGTCTCCAGTGGTCTCTTTGTATCCTTGGACCGCCTGCCTTATTAAGAGACCTGTACCTGTCCACACTTTTACGGTTAATGACTGCTCCGCGCTGTTCACTTTTGACAGCTTGGTGCCTATTGTTGACTTCATTCCTCATGATAGAGGCACCTATTACAAGATGGCGGCACTTTTCCATCTAGCTCTCCCCATTCAACATGGCCGCCACAAAATGCCCTTACGACTCCACACACAACAGCAGTTCAGCTTAGACCCACAAGGGATTAGAGAGTCCCCGCCCTCCCTTCCGGTTCGCGGGGACTATTTGTAGCACAACCATACGAGTCCCGGCACCTCCCGGTTCCCGGCAGTATTGGGTAGGTCAGCAGATGTGTTGCGATCTCTGCAACTGTGAGTATGATTTGCCATTTGCCACTACGCTACCACGAACCAAGCTTGCCGTTTTTGCACCTGCGTTTTGGGCCATTGCTCACTGCATAAAACACTGGCTTTTTCCACCGTTTAGACATGCCAGAAACAATCAGGACACCTAAAGCTTTTGTTCGAGTTGTTTTAATTGTGTAATTTCACCTAAGTCAGTCGCGCTTCACGACGCTCTTTTCGCTATCCGCTCTGCATATATAAACGCAGCTGTAGAGCACTTGCATTCCATACAGCCACACGGCTACCCTGAGCAGCTAACACCACCTTGGCTCACACGCGTTTGGGGCCAGCAGCCAAACAGCTTTATACCGCCAGTTGCTAGCTGTACCCTGTCACTAGCTTGTTACATAACGTGCCTGGCGTCCTGCATTAGTGATGGCTGGCAGATTGTCATTCCTTGCCCCGAGCCTATTATGTTTCCAATCTGCTGCACCAGAGACTCTGTTACATATAACTATTTTGTTTTCCATATAAAGCCTGTTTATATATGCATCTTTTCCCTAACGCTATTGACCTAGGACACTGGGGATTTCCATGTGTCTTTTCTGCCGGGAATTGATGCTGTAGACTACAGTCCCAATTAGGGTGAGTCCTTTATCTGTTCTGCTGCCAAGGTGGGATGTTCCACCTCACTTGTTTTCTTATGACATGACACCAGTGAGAGCTAGCCACACACCTCTCACGTTGTTTTTAATCACCTTCACTGCGTGCTTGTGCATGCATACAGGGGACACGTGTGTTTTGATGTTATAATGCCATGTATAAGTCTAACGTGTTTTTATCTTCGCCAGGTTGGTCACACTTCAATAGGTACTACATTTAGAGTATTGTTTAGGTTGGTTTATCCAGGCAAATATCACCAGACAACCATTCCTGTGTAGATAGAACTGTTTTTATTAGGTCCTGACAAATTGCCACTAGATCATTTGACCATCAGGCGAGAAACATGTTGACCACATAATATAGCGCCAAACCCGAGCCATTACCTCTGGAGTGCGCTTTCCTCTTTTTTAACCAGGTTGGAAGGCCTATTGATTAAAATATTCTTCGGTGACACTTCCTATCCTGTTTTAAACTTCCCTATTAATCACTCACAGACACTTTCCTCATCTACACTCCTTAGGCCCCTTACCCCCACGGAAGAGGTGCAACTAGAGCCAAATTTCGGGGGAGGGGGGCTAAGAAAAAATGTCAGGGGGAGCTAATTCTTCCAGGAATAGGCAGAATGGGGATGCAGGGGCTCTAAGAAGGGGGGAAAAAAACAAAGCCTCATTAACAAGCAAATGGTCTTTTAAAGACCTGTGAAGTACTCGGGTGCGGCTGTTTGCGTGCCCGGGAAGCTGTCTCAGCCCGGGCTGCCACACACGACGGGGGGGCTGAAGCCCTTTGAGCCCAATGGGCGTTGCGCGCCTGCCCCACGGCACCTAACGGCGATTTGGAATAAAAGGTCTCCGCCAAAGAGCCCCTCATAGGGAGCCCGTCGGGTATTGCAGCGCCGACCTGACGAGGAGCACGCTCTATGATGAAGCATGACACCCAGCCGGGTGTGTGAGGGCCCTAAATTCCAACAGGTGGAACCCCCATTCCCTGTGTGTGTAGACCACTCGAGCCTGGCTCCTCCCCTTCCGATTAGGAACTGCATACCTCTTGTACTTCTACTGTTTGGGCACATATGCTGGACCTTTGTAAAGCCCTTAGTCCCCCTCTTTGTTGATAGCTACATGACTTAGGCCTCACTTACCTGAACAGTCGCATCTTCCACCAACCACCCAGACAACTCCACTGCATAGGACTCCTACTAACACACATCTCATACATACATAAAACAAGAACAGGAGGATGGGGGTTTTCTCACGTCACACCTAAACAAGGAATGACCTCCCACTCCACATCAAAGCCTCCTCCTCTCTTCTTGAATTCCACAAGAAGTTGAAGACCTGACTTTTCATTTAACAAACCTACCCTAGCAAGGGCTAGGCACACATACCTGCTTGGCACCAGTACTATCTACAGACACGCTCCTGTGGGAATCCTCTGTAGTAACATCAAACTGTCCTGTATGTTACAGTGGCACATTTGTACAGTTCACTGAGTAGCTTGACTTCTTTATAGAAGTTATCCACATAAATGTTACAAGCTTTATGAAGGAGTGATTGAACAAGCTCCCATACAATCTTTGCACTGATTTCTAGCATGGAAGGGAAGCCTGCAGGATTTATAGCAGGGACCTTCCCTGTATATACTTTCAGAATGTATACATAACCAGAAGAGCTCTTGCACTGCATGTACATGTTGGTACCATAACAAGCTCTTTTGCTTGTACTGCTGAACAGAAGTGTCACTTTTTACACAGAATCAAGGACTCCAACTGATATATTTATTCCAGGAATATACATTTCTGGAAACCTGGCAGATAAATGTTCCACAACAGATGACTTTTGAACAACCTTTCATGGTTTGGATGGTGCCAGTACTGCAGAATTATCATTGTAAATAGCATATGCTGCATAAATCAGAAAACCTGCCTCTACTCATGACTGATGTGAAGCTAAGTGTTGCCCAAACTGTGTTAGTAGATCAGTGGTACTTTATGCTTGATTTGTGCAATATTCCCTTACTGAGCCTAAGGCCCAAAAGAGTTTTCAACTCCCTAAGTGAAGTAGGGGTTCACCAGTGTGCTCCAAGTCCAAGAGTGCCTCCATGCTCCCTCAGAAACTTTGACACGCAGACATGTTTAATGCAAAAGTTTGTGAAGGAAGTCAACGTCAAGAGAGACGGAAATCATCAAAAGGCAAACACAATTGCAGTATTGACTACAGATAGCATCTACAGTTAATGAGGGAATTTGTGGCTGAACTAAATTGGGTGGCTGCCAAGACAGCACTCTGTCTATTTTCAGTGCTGTACCTACCTGCCTGTTCTCTGGATTGTGCTACCTTGCTACTGTCACTCCGCTGAACAGATTCTGTTTGCAAAGGTTCATCACGACTGCCACAGCATGTTCCTCAGAATCACCAGAAAATGAGTCATCATTAGATTGAAAAATCGCTTCCATATTCTGCTCCATTATCCTGCCCCTCTGATGCTCTGTCTCATTTTCAGATCCTGCCTCATTAGCTGTCCTACATTTCTAGAGTTAGGACCTGGGCAGCAGTAATCCACCTAGATGCCATCTGTGCTAACTGTTTAAAACTTTCCTCCTGAAATACTGTGTCCTACATAGAAGGCAGAAGTATGATTACAAATCAGAGGGTGGGTGGTTGTGTGTATATGATACGTAAAAGAATTGGAAAAGCAAAGAAGCATTTAGGTCTCAATCCTGCGATCCAAAGAAGTTCTCTGAAGACATTACCTTGCCACATATGCAATACCACAGCACACATCATGGGGCGAAGATTGAGCCCACTCCAGCCAGTTATGGCATTCACAGGGTTGCAGCCATTCTAAAGGAAAAAAATAATACTAGCATTTTATTAACAGCTTGCTTTTCTGGAATAGCCAACAGCTGATATATATAAAAATAATTAATATAAAATTATTAGGATTTTTTTTTACCACAATTATATCTCTATTTGATCCTAGAGCACAAGACTAGTCGCAATAAGAAACAATAACCACTGGATTATCTATTAAATTTGGGTTCTGGAGCAGTGAATGGCCTGTAGTAACATCCTTCAACACTTTGCCAAGGTTAGTAAATGCTATATAAATGCAAATAAAATGCCATACATGACAACAGCATTTTGAAACTGGAAAGAGGGAGACTTTGAAAAGAAATAAGAGGAATCTTTTCTTTTTATCCCATTGATTTACTTTCCAGCAGAGATCATTTTAGGTGGAAGACAGCTAAAATAAAGCCATATCGGAGTCGGACTGGGACAAAAACTTGGCCCGGGCACCAAAATAAAAGTGGCCCCATTAGCAATCAGATAGCTATAGAAAGTGGCCCACATTACCACACTGGGAAGTTTAAATGTGTAAAAATATGCTGTATAGGAGTTTTGCAAGGTACGGCAGTCTGCACACGTGTACTTGCTGCAGGCAATGTTGTAGAAATATCATGAAAATCAACAATAAAAAACAGCCCATAAAATAGGCCCACGAACTGCAAAAAATGGGCCAGAAGCTTACGAGTCTCGCCAATCCTTCTGGCACTGCTAAATTATCCTATGCCTGTTTGACGCTGAAAGACATTTTTGCCAACTTTCCATGTTTTCCGCTGGGGGCTGATCACATGCTCCATTGGGGTAAAACCTAAAATAAAAACACAGACTATTATTAGAATTATGTTTATAACCAGCAACCTTGGAATAAAAAGTAGCATCCATTAAAAGAGGTTGTAGCATGGATTCAGAATGATATATATATATATATCTCCACCAAATGCCACTACCTCACCGAACAACTTACGGGCGGGTGCCGTTGTCGTGATAGTAGCAAATCACGAATACATTTTGTTCACCAATTTCCCTCAGGAATTTTACAACGCACTCCTCGGACTCCAAGTATTTCAACTCTTTTATTTAATCCGCAGGCAGACCGGTTTCGGCAACAAGCCTTTTTCAATGCCTTTGCGTGTGCAGTCACAATGCCCCCGTTTAAAATTACCATCTGCGCTTTCCCATTGGTTCAGAAAGTCACGGTAAGTGATGACGGACAGAATTGCTAATCGAGATTGTCTCCATGTCCGCCATACCAGCATGTGCAATGTTATTAAGTCTCTAAGTGAGTTTAACTGTTCGCTTATGCACATCCATTTAAATGATGAAGGGTCACTATAGTAGAAATAAGCAAGCAGTCTTTTTTACTGTTCCATGCTGATCACACTCACCATACGGGGGCTAGTTGAAGTCGGTTCCTCACCCTGCCATAATGCACTCCACGCACGGGTGAATCCATAGGTTCCCATTAGGTAACTGGAATCCTCCTTTTCATAGTAAAAGGTGACTAAGTGTCAGTGAAGTCACCTCGTTTGCGAGTGATGGCGGTTCTGGCAAGTCCCAAACATTTCTCCACCAAATGCCACTACCTCACCGTACAACTTACGGGCGGGTGCCGTTGTCGTGATAGTAGCAAATCACGAATACATTTTGTTCACCAATTTCCCTCAGGAATTTTACAACGCACTCCTCGGACTCCAAGTATTTCAACTCTTTTATTTAATCCGCAGGCAGACCGGTTTCGGCAACAAGCCTTTTTCAATGCCTTTGCGTGTGCAGTCAAGTGTGCAGAGGGAAATTGGTGAACAAAATGTATTTGTGATTTGCTACTATCACGACAACGGCACGAGCAGACCCAGTGCAGGCAATCAGCATTCTTGTAGTCCGGGAAATTCATCCAGCCTAACGCGTTTCGGAGTTAAGACTCCTTGCTCACAGGCAATGACATGAGGCTGCGCAGTGGTAAAAGGCATTTGAAACCAGCCCGTCTTTTATTGTAATCACCCTTCAGTGGGCCTCATGGTTGAGTGCATTCTGGGATGTATAGTACAACAAACAAATGCCTTTAAAAATTGTTCCCCTTCGTGGGTTCTGTGCAGTCACACGCAATTAATTAATATTTTATAGCCCTCCAGTGGGCCCCCAGAAAAAGGAACACTGAGTAATTATGCCGTCTGTTCATACCACAACCGGACTCGAAGGAGTTTCATGTCCTGTGGCCCCTCAGTATTCAGGGTGGTGCATTCCTCACGGCTGGAGCGCCGCAAATTCAATGAAAAACAATCCCTCCCCGGTTCGAGGAGCACTCTCGAGCAGACCCAGTGCAGGCAATCAGCATTCTTGTAGTCCGGGAAATTCATCCAGCCTAACGCGTTTCGGAACTCTGGGACATATGCTTCTTTTCAAACTGCGCAGCTGTACATGATGCCTGTGAGCAAGGAGTATAAAACTCCGAAACGCGTTAGGCTTGTAAATAAAGCTTTGAATGATGGAATACTGGCTGCCTGCACTGGGTTTGTTTCCGAGTGCTCCTCGAACCGGGGGAGTTTGTTTTACACATTAATTGACGGCGGTCCAGCCATGAGGAGGCACCACCCTCGCAATGAGGGGCCAAGGACATGGAAGTTTTTCAAGTCCGTTTGGGTTACAAACTGGCATCAATTGCTGGGATTTTTTTGTTCGGAGGCCCACCAGAGGGAAATAATAACTACGAAATAATTGCATGTTGCTGCGCAGAGCCTACGAAGGAAACAATGATTAAAAGAGGCATTCCTCGAGGATATCAGAGGTACTGTACTATACATCCCAGAATGCACGATAATAGACTTACTCAATTGTGAGGCCCACTGGAGGGCAATTGGAATATAAGGAACTCTGGGACATATGCTTCTTTTCAAACTGCGCAGCTGTACATGATGCCTGTGAGCAAGGAGTATAAAACTCCGAAACGCGTTAGGCTTGTAAATAAAGCTTTGAATGATGGAATACTGGCTGCCTGCACTGGGTTTGTTTCCGAGTGCTCCTCGAACCGGGGGAGTTTGTTTTACATATATATATATATGTATATATATATTTTTTTTAAACACAAACTTTATTGCATTTTGGTATAGTTATGTAATTACATATGTCAGGAAATAACGGACCATAGCACTTTACATATACATCATAGAAATGTAAGCAGGAACTGTTCAAATGTATGACGTAGATGGGCTCTGCATCATCTGCATTGTCTGCTCAGGAAGTGACATGCGCAGAACCTATATTGGAGCCATCCCACTGTCATTAACATCAGTGTATTTTCATGACTTTTCTGCGCCAGAACCAAGGAGCCACAACCGAATGCTGATGGACAAGTGTGCAGACTTGATTGTACTTTTTATAAAAAAAAGTTTTGAAGATTGATAAAATAAAGGATGTTATTACAACGTTTATGAGATTGGACTTTTCTTCCTGGTGCACCTCCTTACGTACAACAAGAGTGCAGACTCTAAGGGCCTACAAGGGGCACCATATGTAGAGAAAAATCAGTTCGTAGAGTGGGGAGAATGGGAGGGATGGTAAGGAATCTGTGGCTTGATAGAGTCTACCAGATAAGGGATTACCGAATGAAAGTAACTTGTTCATCTGATAGAGATTTCTAGCCGCAGATTCCGATACCTTAGTATAGACACCTATGGAATGACTCTCCAGAGGTCGGTCTTCGAACAGATTTATACGAGAATGCCCAGGAGGATTGATAAGGCAAAGTACCCATCATGATGCACCTGACTGTCCAGGAAGTAATGCTTAGTAAATGTGTGCAGAAATGCCCAGGGCGCAGCCTGACAGATGCCCAGGACAGGAACTCCAGAGTTAATACAGTGGTTGCAACCTTGGCTCTAGTAGAAGGAGCATGCAAGCCTTCCGGGGGTTTGCTTCATGGCCAGTGTGTGGCAGATTTTAATGCAGAGCACAATCTATCTTGAGATGGTTCTTTTCTGTATAGCTTTTCCTTTCTTTGCTCTGGCAAACTCAATGGAGAGTTGATCGTCCACCCGGTGTTCCTTAGTACGATCAATGTAGAATGATAACACTCTTTTGGGTCTAGGTGATGGAGTTGCTCCTCCTCTTTGGAAGGGCGAGGGGGAGCAAATAAGGGCATGTCCATAAGGGATGCCTGGACATCCCCTGAAAAGCCAGTAGATCTGAGCTAGGCATGGCGTCTGAGTGCCACTGAAAACGCAATAGCTCTGCCTAGCGAGTTGATCGTACTCAGTCCGCAGCAAATGGTGAACTTTTCTGCGTCCCTATCAGCAATAGCCTGGGTCAGGATAGTTCAGGCTTCCTCTGAGACCATGGGCTGCACTTGCGCAACCGAATCCCAAACTTTGAGGGTATATCAGCCCAAGAGGCATGCGGTGTTCACCGACCACAGTGTGAGGATGGCAGAAGAGGACATCCTTTTGCCAAAGCTATCCAGCCACTTGGATTCCCTATCTGGCGATGTGTTACGGAACGCACCAGGGATGACTTTGGAGGTGGAGGGCTGTATAACCAGGCTCTCCGGAGTAGGGTGCTGGGAGAGGAAAGCTGGGTCCCCAGGAACGGGGCAGTGGTAGCAGGCAAATGTCCTGTGCAAAGGAGCTCCTGTGCTGAGCTTCGCCCAAGTCCCCAGCAGGACATCTGTTATGTTATGTTAATAACACTTATATAGTGCACAAATACCACTGGTCTCTTGGCGCTTATCTGAGGGTTGTGAAACATGTTACTGCCATGCTTATTACATAAAAAAAGTTTTCAGTCTTTTTTCGTAAGGGGAGAAGCTCGGTCTCTTTCCTCAGGCTATATGGCAACCAGGGCCAGACTGGGAACCGAAACCGGCCCTGGCAAACTGCTCGACTGGCCTCCCTGGGGGGGAGGGGGGAGTGCGGCTGAGCTGTTTGTTAGAGCCGGTTTAGACCGATTTTGTTACAGGGGGCCGATGTTGCCAGCCCCCGGTAACAAAAACGGCCCCCCAAGAGCCCAAAACAGCCCGGTGCCCGCTATGGCCAGTCCGGCCCTGATGGCAACTCATTCCAGACCTGAGATATCAGAACTGAGAATGCCCCACCGTCCAAGGTTGCTTTATTAAAGCGTGGACGGGTCAGTAAGATTGCGTCTGAGGAACATAAGCATCGACGGGGCACATAGTGCCCCGGCTTTCCTTAATGTAATCTGCCACAGCACCATACAGTTTTTTGTGCGCAATGCACAGACACCTTTAAACACGGCCCTCCGTTTGGCTGGTAACCAATGCAGTTGCTTCAGCAACGGTGTGGCATGCGCCCATCTTGGTTTTTTCAGCAGCAATCTTTCTGCACTGTTCATTGCCACCTTGAGCTTTCCCGGCCACCTATTGGGAATGCCAATATAAAGGGTGTTCCCATAATCCAGCTGTAACAAAATCATTGCCGCCACTACTGTCCACATAGTTGAAAATGAAAGAATTGGGACCAGTTCCCGGAGCTGCCTCAGGAGACCAGTGCAATCTGTAAGAGCTTTATTAAAAGGGAAGAGAGGTTCTGTGTGGGCGACTCCCAGCTGAAGCACCTCTGTCAAGACTGAGGGAAGCGTAAGGTCCAGGACCTCAGCTGCCCTCCTCACAACCATGGCAAATGAAGCCCATTCCTCCATAACCACACTAGGAGGAAAGACTAAGACAGTGTCTGGGGAGGTGTTCAGACCACTGGCATCCACCAGTTCCTCATACCAATTGTCTTCAGGCTCTTCTAAGGGGTTCTGTTAGCCATAAGGATCCTCCGATCCTCCCTAATGATTCTTCTCACAGGGCTTGTCAAACAAAGGTCCTCACTCCAAATTGGAAGGTCGAGGTTCGGTTGGCGCCGGAGTTGACCTTGGGCAACACCTATCCGGCTCTGTATCGAAGTCTGGTATGATGATGGAGTCGGGCAGCCAGGAACGACGTCACTGGAACGGGTTCCTGGGACGGTTATGGTCTCACAATCGGAGCAAGTCCGGATCCAGCACTCGATCCAGGAGGTCCGGCTGATGGCAAGGACAGAGCATCCGGTGGAAATTCAGTGGAGGGCACTCGCCGGATCCATGACGCCCTTAGGCGCTTCAGAGGGGCCTGCCTGTCCAAATATGAGGTGCATGGCCTCATAAAACTATCTTAGTCGGGTGGGGTCATTCCAGAAAATTCAGGGAGGCCAAAAGTGGACTCAGAAACAGGCCTCGCGGCTGATGCGTAGGTGCAGGACCTTGAGTGGCAGGCTGCCTCACGGCCTACCACCATCCGGTAGTTTGGTAGTGCGGCTAACGCGTGGCAGGGCCTCCCAGGAGGGAGCCCGGGGCCCCTCGATTCCTTCGCTGTGCTGGCCCAGTATGTGTCGCAAATGGCCGTCCCACCGTCTCAGGCCCTTATGTCACCTGCCCACTGGGCGCTCAGAGCCGGCGATCACCCCTGGCAGCCTCCCACAGCCAACTCTTTGTCTCGGCCTCCCTCGGTGCAGCTGCCACTCCCCTCTTCCACCACTGGGCCCGTCGTGCCACCACCTTTCTGTTCGTGCCCCTTTACTCACGACAGGTGCCCCGATCCGGGGGAGAGACCTCAATGCCTGCGCTCCGACTACACCCAGCTCGGCCACTGCGTCGTCGTCCCGGTCTGGTGCCTTGCCTTCGTTGGGGGCCGTCCCTTGTCTTGATGGGGCCAAACTTCGTGGGCCCACAATTAGGCTACCGGCCTCTAGCCCGAATCTGTGTGCCCCCACCCGGGCACTCTCCTGCCCTGCGGGCCAGACTATGAGGCCCGTTGCAGCCTTCCGATCTCCGCAGCAGTCACGTCTTTGCGGGGCCGCCTTTCCAGCCTCCAGCGTTCACGGGAGGCCCCTCCACAGGCCGCAGATCCCCGGGCCTCGATTCACGGCGTGTACCCCACCGCGGTGTCTCCGCCGCCGGTTACCGCTGCGTCGCCGCTCGCTGCTGAGCTCGGGTCCCCCCCTTGGGGAGACTCGGCGAGCGACGTCCCTCTCTCCGCTGGGTCTGGTGAGCTGGCGGAGCACCCGCCAGCAGGTCTGCACCCCCGCTCCAGCGTATGCGAGCGGTCAGGCCCCGGGCGCCAACTTTCTTTTCGCGCCGATCTGCGGTGCTGGGCCCTCGGGAGCTCTCCCGTCCCCGCTCCGGCCTCCTGGCGCCACTCGTCGCTGGTGAAGCCCTGCCCCTCCGGCCGATCGACGTCTGCTCTCCTATGGGGGGTTTATAGCTGGAAATTCACCGGGGCACTGACCCGGGAGCGGGGAGCCCGGAGACACACGTCCGCTCAGCTCGCCATCTTGGCCACGCCCCTAAATCATTAGTTTAAAAAAAATAAAACTTTCCTTTATAAGTTTTAGATCACAGCAATGGCATAGCAGTGTACACGTGCCATTTCAAATCCCTTCAGCATGAAATTCTACCAAGACATGGGCAGAACAATCCTTATCGGGAATCAGGGCCACCCATCCTTCTCCATTAAAGGCTTGAGCCAAAACATCAGTATCCCCAGCAGGATTACAATACTCCTTCCGGAGCACCACCCGTCCCCCTTGTGCTTTAATCGAGAGTATCAGAAGGGGCTGTGGTGTGTCTTATATCTGGGGACCTCCTTCTTCCAGTAGGTCCCAGCGATCCCTCCTCCTGGCCTATAAAGCTGTTCAGCAGGTCCGCCCATGTTTGCAAGTCCCCCTGCACCTTCGCGTGTCTGCTCAATTTAATGTGCTTCTCTTCCGCAAGGGCTGCATTCTCTAACTTCTCTGTAACACATGGGAATATGGGGGCTTCTGCTTCCCATCCAGCACATCACAGTCCTTCCAAGTACTAATACCAGCGCTAGGTTCAAGTATTTATGGTGGATCTTTTTACCCTTTGTCTTAGGAATCACTCCTAGTATGCCCTGCAGTGGGCCACGCTCCAGTGGATTCTCAGTTACTGTCTCTATGGTGGAGAGGATGGACTCTCAGTAGCGTCTCGTCTCACAGGGGGGCAATCCCAGCCTAAGTGGAGAAATGGGGCCTTCTCTGTCTGGCACCTGGGGTAGTCGTCACACTTCCCAGGTTGAATTTGACCTAATAGGCATTAGGTATGTGCAGTGAAAGAAGTTGAATTGTATGAGCTGAAACCTTGTATTTCTCGAGACTGCTTTCACCTGTATGCACACCTTGTCCCAAACTTCGTCCATGAACTGGACACCTAGGTCAGCCACCCAGTCTGACTTTCCCTTTGACTCTTTGCAGGGATTGTCACTTATTAGGGCTCTGTAGATGTGTGTTATCGTGTGTCGCGAGGCGCCTCATGGTAGGATAGAACTGCTCGGGCCCACCTCAAACATGTCTTGAGCTTCATGGAATAAGAGAAAGGTGTCTCCCGGGTACACACCCCCAGGGTCTCACAACCCCCCCCCCCCCTAGTCATCATCGTCTGTTATCCATTTAAATGGTTGGAGCACCCACAGAGACAAAGTTCTGGTGAATGGCGGTCTCAGGCGCACTCTTTTTATGATCTTTTGCCAAACAATCCCAGTCTGCCTAACAATGTCCGGGTATTCCGCCAAGATGTGGGACCCCTCGTTAGGAGCTCTACCAGTGAGTCATACCCACGCGTGCCTCTTAGTAATCTACGTTCCAGTTGACCTCCTCTGCTGCCCATTTGGTAGCATGTTATATGTGCGATGCATAGTAGTAGGCTTGTAAGTCCGGGAGTCCCAGGCCCCCCCCTCCTCTAAATCCCGTTTACTAATGCCAAGGAGACTCTACTTCGCTTTTTATACATGGGCAGGTGGAGGGAGCAGATGCAGAGCAGATGGAATTCTGCAGGGTACATAGGCATTGTGGCATGACTATCATGCTTGAGCCACCACAACCCGTCCCATGACTGAGAGCGGCGGCAACATTCAGAAATCAATCAATGTCTGAGGTCCCTGGAGCACTCTCCCCATATTGTATTTGGATTGTTTTTCTCGGGTTTGGGCTATCACTACCCCCAAATATCAAACTTTTCACTCTCTCCATCTCAGGCCTAAGTCTGGAGCTCTGCAGGAGGTCTGCCCCCCACCCCCCCCAGAAGAAAGAAGAGGCATTTCTGAATGTTCATACGAATGCGCGAGACCTTTCCAAATTGTTCTAAGCAATGCAACAATATAGGAACCGACAACAGTGGGAGTCGTACATAAAGCAGCTCATCATCTGCATACAGGGATACAAGTGGGTAACGTCTCCTACCCTAAGTCCCATGCCGCATTACCAGATATGGAGCACTAGAGGCTCTATAGTTAGTGCAAACAAAAGTGACTATAATGGGTGTGTCATGTCCCTCTGTGTATGGTCCATGTATTCAATACTAGCTCAAAAGCTGATCAAATCCTATCTGAACAACCGATACCAATACGTTCAGATCGGTGACTCCTGCTCAGAGCAGTTTATGCTGCCATGTGGGGTGCCGCAGGGCTCCTCATTAAGCCCCACCCTGTTTAACCTTTATGTGACCCCTTTAGCTAATATCAGGCAATTTGTCTTCACACTAATATCTTACGCGGATGACACCCAAATTGTGGTGTCCATTTCATGCAGCCCTGAAGAAACAGCTGATCGCTTTAGACAATGCATGTCCCACATAAACCAATGGATGGGGACAAATTGTCTAAAGCTTAACGGAACCAAAACAGAGGTCCTCCTATTGGGATCAGATACCTCCTTTTGGTCACAGAACTGGTGGTCCCCCAGTATGGGAGCTCACCCTACCCCAGTCCAAAAAGTGAGGAACCTAGGCATCATCTTTGATGACAAACTGACCTTCCAACACCAGGTCAACAATGTCGTCTCCTTGGTGTTTCTAACTTTAAAATCAATCCGCAAAGTACGCACCTTCATTCCCCCTGAAGCAGTAAAAACACTAGTGACGGTTCTAGCCATGGCTAGACTGGACTACGGAAATGCCCTATACCCAGGCCTTCAAAAACAGCACATGGTCAAGCTTCAGCGCGCACAAAACGCGGCCGCCAGAACACTGCTGGACATCCCCAAATTCCAGTCCATCTCAGAAGGCTTGAAAAAACTCCACTGGCTTCCTATGAAGAAAAGAATAGATTTCAAATCCCTATGTCTGGCTTACAAAGGTGTACACGGAAATGGACCAGCATTTTTGAAACAACACTTCACCTGGTACCATCCACCAAGACACCTACGCTCAGCACAGAGCAAACTCCTTCAGACACCAAAATTTAAAAAAGTCTGCTGGGGTGGAAGAAGCTTTGTCCTGGGTACATTGAAACTATGGAACTCGCTCCCGATAAATATTAAAAGCTGCCCAACTCTGCTCGGATTCAGAAAGCTAATAAAGACTTGGCTTTTTTCAAACTAACATAATCCATCCTCAACTGGAACTCTGGCATTCTCCTCCGCAGAGCGCCTAGACGCCCTTGGGCATTTGTGCGCTATATAAATCTTACAATCAAATCTACCCATTCTTACTCTAGTCATGGGTTGCTCATAGAGTAATTTGACCCTTTTACTGAATCCTAGGCCTAGCCTCATGTGTCTCATCACCTCCCACTTGTAGTCCTAGTTGAGCATGTCGAAGACCATTTCTAGGTCTATTGCTATAAGGGCCATCTCTCAGTCTCTGTCCTGCACCGAGTGCAGAACATGTGTTAGATGCCATATATTCATGGCTGTATTCCATTGTGGTATAAAACCACACTGGTCTTCTTGCACTAGATTCGAAACTCAAAAAACTTGCCCTCCACCGCGCCGAACGTGACTGGAGACGAAACTACTCTTTAAACAAAAAAGACAGATATCTAACCCAACTTAAACAGTATAAAAATGCCATTCTACAAACTAAGGAAACCTATTTCTCAAACAAAATACTGAGCACCACCAACAAATCTAAGGAAATCTTTGCTATTGTTGCCAAGCTATCCAATCTGGACAGAGTCATGGCGAAACTCGCCCCCACTCAAGCACTATGTGAATCACTCAACACTTATTTCATTGAAAGAATTATCACCATCAAGACTAGTATACCTGCTACCTCTCCCCCTAAAGCTCAGCCACCCACGCTCAGGAGCCCTCATTCTCTGGAGCAGTTTCCTTCTATCTCCAGAGAAGTCTTCCCGAGCCTACTAATGAAGGTTGGATTTGTTTCTCAGACAGACTGTTGCCCCCGTACATCTTAAGAGAAGCTTTCCTCACATGTCCTGACCCCCCTCCCGCTATTGAACAACTCCCTTACTCAGGGGACAGTCCCCAATGCATTTAAAGAAGCAGAAATTGTTCCTATCTTGAAGAAGGTAGGGGCAGACCCTCTAGCCCTTGCGTACTACCGCCCCATTTCCTTACTTCCCTTCTTAGCCAAGGTCCTGGAAGCTCATGTTGCAAACTGCCTCTGTTCTTTTATTGAACAGTCGCGCTTTCTTGACCCCCATCAGGCGGGCTTCCGACCTTTCCACTCTACAGAGGCTGTTATTTTGATGGTCCTAGACGAACTATGGAAAGGGGCAGACAAGGGCACCACGCAGGCCCTGGTGCTTCTCAATCTCTCCGCTACATTTGACACGGTCGACCATGAACTTCTGGTTGACCGTGTCAGCAAAGCAGGGCTACAGGGCCTGGCCCTTGAGTGGCTTACATCCTTTGTAGAGGTTCGCTCACAAGCTGTTCGCCTCGCTCAATTTTTCACCTCCAAAGTCAAGTTGACATGTGGGGTGCCGCAGGGCTCCTCCCTTTCACCGCACCTTTTTAATTTGTATTTGTATCCTCTTATTCAATCCTTAAGCGAAAGGAAGGTATGCACCTTCAACTACGCTGACGATCTTCAATTGATCTTTGACATTAACAAGTCAGCCGCCTCCGTCTCTAACTTTCAATCTACTATGCGACATATAAGCAGCTGGATGAACAGTAATCACCTGAAATTAAATCCAGACAAAACAGAATTGATCCTAATTGGAGGGCACTCAAACCCCTGTACCTCTAAGTTCTGGCCGACAGAGTTGGGAACCCCCCCGCCACCCCGCCACCCCATCCCCCTCCCTTCCGTGTAGCTTAACTAAAAGCCTTGGCATCACAATTGACAGCGATCTGTCTATGAAATCCTAGATTGGGACAGTGGTCTCTACCTGCTTCTTTCAGCTCCGAAGGATCAGGAAGATCAGCAGATTCCTTACCACTGAAGCCCTGACCCAAGTAGTATTAGCTTTAGTCATCTCTCATATTGACTACGCTAATTCACTTTACTTTGGTATACCAGCATATCAATCTAAAAGACTGCAACTGGTGCAAAATCAGGCAGCTATATTAATTTATCACCAGCCTAGATGCCATCATGTCACCCCTCACATGAAAAAGTTACACTGGCTCCCGGTAGTTGAACGCAGTGCATTCAAGTTGGGATGTATCATTTTTAAATCGCTCCATGGCAAATACCCATTGTTTGTATCTACTCCGGTACAGAGATACTCCCCTACTCAGGATCTTAGGTCTTCCCATCTCAATTTCCTAGCTACTCCATCTTTTAAATGCAATAAACTGGGGGGACTAAGATTCGCGGTCCTGGCCCCTCAATTTTGGAACTCTCTTCCTCTGGATATCAGATCGATGACCTCATATCCACAATTTAGGAAACTCTTAAAGATCTGGGTCTTTCACCAGGCGTACGAATGAATCACTTAGCGGTAGTACTCCCTGACCCCAGCGCCATGAAACCGTATGGTGTACGTACACTTTATAAGTATTTTTAACATACCCTAACATAACTAGTCCCTCCCATTACACAGCCCAACCTGGTCACTAAAGTCTTATACAGTATTTTTGTGTCGCAGTTGATCATTGTAATTGGCCAGAAAGAGGAAGGATTCGATTTCCCCCTCCTATTCCCCCGTCCCCCCCTGGTTTTAAGATCATGAAAATTATCCCCTCCCTCCTAATGGGTGGCAGGATCCCCGCCGTAAGCGCCTTTTGGAAGGTCTCCAGTAGGGGTTCTATTACCTGTCCGGGAAACGCTTGATATATTTCTGCCGGGTAGCCATCTCCTCCCAGAGTTCTACGCTCTGATAGTTCTCAGAGGGCTTCACGAAGCTCTTCAAGTGTAAGATCCCCCTCGATTTCCTCTCTCAGGGGGGTTGTCAGGACAGGAAGGGGAAGAGTGTCCAGGTACTGAGTAATAAGGGCAGGGACTATCGGTGGCACGTGGTGTATATTTGTTGAATGTTTCGGGTAAGAACCTTATTGACTGCAAGTTGTGTGACAGCTATTGTGTTGTCCGGGTTGTGCAATGTCAGTATTGGAGCCTGTTGTTGGTCTCTATTTAGTATCCAGGCCAGGATCCTACTCGGTCTGTTTCCCTCTCTGTGGAGCTTCTTCCTGTACTCTTTAAGGGTATATTTGTCTAATCTGTCCCATATTTTGCCAAGTGTCCTCTCCACATCTAAGAGCACCTGCCTGTATGTGGGTAGGGTGGGAGAGACCTGCTGCAGTTTTTCCAGGGGTGCCTCTTTCTCCTGCACCTCCTTTTGAAGTTGCCCTCTAACCCCACATATCAGCCCAGTACATTTCCCCCTAATCACTGCCTTCATGGCATACCATTTGTTACCGTGGGAGTTGGAGGTTCCCCAGTTTCCACTAAAGTAGTCTTTCAGTGCTGTGCCCACCGTCTCCACCATGATTGGGTCAGAGATTAAGACTTCTCGGGAGCCTCCACAGGGGCGCCCCCCAGGGAACATCTCCCACAACATATTCCACTGATAGTGGGGCGTGATCCGTTAGGAGTCTATTTAGGGAGCAGGTGGCCTGAACTGCTGGGATTGTGTAGGCAGAAAGCAAAATCCAGTCCAGTCTACTAAAAGTGTGGTGTGTCTAGGAACAACAGGAATACTGTTTGGGGGTGCTGTTCTCTCTATATCTACATATTCCAGGTTGAGCGTGACTTCATGTAAAGTCCTTGTCATACCTGGCTTTGTGTCTGGTCTTCGGGGGGGAACTTGTCCAGTGTACCATCCAGTATGTAGTTAAAATATCATGCCCATAGAAGTGGAGTGTTCACGTAGTCAGTGAGGAGTCTCTGCAGTTTTGGGAAGAATAAGTGATCATCTGCATTGGGGGAATAGATATTAAGCAATGGGATGTTCCTCCTGTCTATCGAGCCATTCAGTAAGAGATATCGCCCCTTAACGTCTGCTTCTGAGTACGTCAATTTAAAGGGGACTCCGAGTGGAATCCATACAGATACCCCTCTAGCGTAAGATGAATAAGTGGAGGAACCCAGCTGAGTCATTTAGCTGTGTTTCTTGAAGGCAAGCCTCATCAATTTTGTGGCGTTGAAGGTAGGAGAGTACTCTGTACCTTTTGGTGTAGTTATCCAGACTTCTAATGTTCCAGGTCAACATATTGTACGTCATGGTGGGTCAAGTAGGTTGATGGTCCCTGTCCCCCCATGCAGTTCAGTCCCCTGGACTCTCCCAGGGGTACCAGCAGGATACGGGAGCTAAATACACCTTTGACTCACTGCTATTGGTGTCATGCCCTGCCAGTGAAACAAACATTGTCAAAACTTCCCCCCTCCCTCCACCCCAGGTA
Source organism: Calotriton arnoldi (assembly GCA_963921515.1). Classification (NCBI taxonomy): domain Eukaryota; kingdom Metazoa; phylum Chordata; class Amphibia; order Caudata; family Salamandridae; genus Calotriton; species Calotriton arnoldi. Next base: position 82,018 of record CAWUFW010015737.1, on the reverse strand, counting down.
AACACCCCTAAACATAAAACTCAATCGAGTGTCTGCCAAATTTCTATAATCGGCAACACTGATCACGGGACTTCAGAGTCAAAGGTCCCTCCTCCCTCCCCAAATTGTAGACTACAACTACGAGTGATATACTGCCTATATCTACAAAACATGTGCAGGAGTGCAGAAGTAATTTCCCCAGGGTTCCCAAGGGAACCCTGGGGTCAAAGGAGGAGAAGCACTTGCTCCAGCTGGCTAATCTAAAGAGGAGTACAGTTATTATGCGTGGTCTTTGTGTTCATGAATGTGGGGCCACCCCGATTAACCGGGATGATGCCCAAAGCATGACCACGAAAGTCGTACCATATCAAATCAATAGCACCACCCTCCTGTAGGTCACTTTTTGTATGTGGATTATCATTAAAATATGGTAATGAGCTGGAAGGCTCCATCGCACCCTAAAAGACCAGTCCACCTCCAGTCCAGCTGCTGCAATCAAGCAACCCCCAGCTTCTGCAGCACCCACCACTGGTCCCCAGACCTCCTCCTCCTCTGCCAGTGCAACCTGCCCCCCACCCCCAGTGCCACCTCTGCCCGGGACCAGGTCCCAGCTCCATCCCTCATTTCCAGGTAGTTCCAGACCTGAGCCGTTGTTGTGAGAAAATGCACCTTGCGTGCATGTGTCACACAACGTTTTGCAGGGAACAGGAGCATATATTGCAAGCCCATTGCTCTAAGCTTTTGCTTAACTGGTTCACATGTGCGCCTCTGACACTGCACTCGTTGGTTGTAATCGGGAAAGATTGGGACAATGGTTCCCTTGTGTCTGATTTCCAAGCGTTCTCTAGATCTCCTGAGGATAATTGCTCTGTCCCGGTTGTATTGATTTGTATAGTGCAGCAATCACTCAAAGGATTATACAAGCACTTGGGCAGGTGTGTAGGTTTGTGGTCCCCAAGGTGCTTCTACGAAGAGCCAGGTCTTCAGCTTCTTGCAGAACTCAAGAAGTGAGGAGGAGACTCTGATGTGTTGAGGGAGGTTGTTCCATGTCTTGGGTGTAATGTAGGTGAATGGGCGACCTCCAGTTTTGCTTCTGCGGATGCAGAAAATTTGTGAGAGTTAGAGTGAGGCAGAGCGTAGGTGTCTGGTGGGTTGGTGAAAGTGTATGTGGCTGTTCAGGTATTATAGTAATCTGGTCCTGTGTTGTGTAGGGCTTTGTATGTGTGCATGAGAAGTTTGAATTGGCTGCGCTTGTGAATCAGAAGAGTTCCGGGTGGCGCCCTCCACCTCCTTCGGTAGGCCAACAAAGCACAAATTTCTCCTCTGTGCCTGGTTCTCGCCACCCTCCACCCTGGCATCGAGTTGGTGCACGCATGCCGATAATATACAGACCACAGTTTGCAGCTCTGCACTGCTTCCTACTGCATTTCTTGGACTGTCCCCTCCTTTTTTGTGGCTCGCTCACTAACTTTGCTGAAGTGGGCTTGGAGAAAGTTGACCTTTAGGGAGATAGCATTCATTTTAACTTCAATGGTTTGACTAAATTTTTCAATGGCCACCAATATTTGCGCGCCAGTGGCTGACTCCAGTGCCTCCGCCTGCGTGGACTTTGCCAGGGTTGTGGCAAACTGGTCCATTTTTGTTTGTTTTGCTGCTCCGGTCCCCTTATCTTTCCCCATGTCTCCACTTCGCGTGACAAGTCATCAAGTGAGGTCAAGCAGGGCTGAGGGGCTGACTTCTTTAACTGCACCATCGAGAATAACCAGGAGAGGGGACCACAGAGCAGCCCAGGCAGGCACGCCTCAGGCAAAGAACGAGGGCCTCCATACAGTGCGCCAGTGCAGGCCTCTCAATCAAGGCTCTTCAGGCCATTGTCTGCAGATGAGGGAATCCAAGGTCCACCACCACCCACCCTCCGTAAGACTCCACCACTCTGTCTCCCCCTCCACCAGGCACGGTCCTGTACAATCTTTCAGCCCTCTCAGGCATGACAGTCCCCCGCGAGCCCCAGCCAGCATCCAGCTCTCCCGGGTAATGCTCAATCACCGGCTCCCCCCACGTTCTGTCGTGTACTTCCTATAGTACCCCTGCAGGACCTGCACGTTTGGATAACATAAACCGTGGGTTTGGTGTTAGACTAATTCTGTGCACCCCCACTGCATATGTTAGCCAGATTTGCATTAGCTAGCTCACAGTGCCACTAGAATCTCCTCTTATCGGGGCGAGATTAGTTTCTGGCAACCTTAGATCATGACAACCCTAATTCCTCAGAATCGTGGAAACAATGTACTACTTTTCGCTCAGTCACTCCTGCTTACTTATTCGGTTTGTCTCAGAGAGTTACACAGAATAAACAGTCTGGGCGTTTCAATAAGTATTTATTGAACAGTTGTTATTCTAGTGTAAAATATATGTGCTGCAGTAACCAGCAGACAATAGCAGAGATATATTATCAGCAGTACGATAAAAGTGAAGGGATAGAACAGTTCTACCATATTGCAATAATCATGAATACATACATGAATATAAAAAGCATTATGAAAAGTGCGCGTACTCCTACAATGCCTAACTAGATGTACCTGAGTGTACCTAGCATATGTGTAGGTCTAAAAGCCTAAGAGCCAAGAATCCTTCTAGGATTTAGTCGAACCCCATTACCTGAATAGAGAGAGTGTGGGACACCGTCCTGGTCTCGAGTTGGACACCCCGCTAGGGCTGTGTTAGATCGCTGTCAGCTGGAGTGACTGCATGCAGGAGCCTCAGCGTCTCTGGTCAGTGTGTCAGCATGGAAGTCTCGGTTCCCTCTGTCTTACCGTGGCAAGATGTGGTGTATTTATACCCTAAAGTATCTCGTCCCTCAGTATGGTTTGTATTGGTCTTTGTTAGACATGAGGAAGACGTCAGGGGTGAACTTTGTACATATATATTATGCGGGAGATGTAGCTGGTGAATGCTCATGCATAATTTATGAGTACATTGTAGGCCTGTGTTTGGGAAAAACCCTGCAGTGTTCTAACCACAGACTAGATAACGTTCAACCCTCAGAGCTCGTTGTGTACTGTAGGGAACTAATGTAGGTGGCCTATATTAGGGCATAGGAGATCATGCCTATATTAGGGCATAGGAGATCATGACTATAACAGGGCATAGACGATTATGACCAAAATAGGGCATATACGAGTATGACCATAATAGGGCATATGCGAATATGACCATATACGGCATATATGAACGCGCCTATATTAGGGCCTCTATATGAAACATAACACCCACTCCACTTTTGAATTGGATGACAATGACCATACCTAAAATCTGGACAATTAATTTTTTTTCTTAAAAAACAGCTAAAAACATTGTCTTAAAAGGACATTTAAAAATGATAAAAATGTTAAGTCAGCTATTCATTTGTTGCCACTTGAAAAAAGTCAATTCTGTTTCATTTATAAAAGTCGCATTACTGGAAGCAGAAGAAGGCCATTCTTTCTCAAGTAAAAGTGTCAGTTTTAGGAAATGTTCCAAATTTAGTTCGTTTATTTATGAAACAAAGTGGAGAAGCCGAAATCTTTCCTAGGACGCGATGAGCCAATTCCAGATTAAGTGTCCTGGCTGGGAGATACAGCATTAACGGTGCTAGCTACTGCAGACGACAAATCCAACGCCTCACAGAGAACGTCAATCGCACATAGATGGAATTCAGCACTACCAACAGTCGGTGCTGCGGCAGTTGTTACCTGAGTGCCTGTGGAGGAGCCACCTAACCCAGCAGGAGCAAACGGCACCTGTGGATTCTCAAGGAATGCGTTCATCAGAATTGGAAGACGCTGGGGACAACGCAGAGCATGGGCCTTTAGGGGGTCCAGCATAGCATCCATGTCCGGAGGCGTATCTGATGGAAACGTTAGACAGAGATCCAACGTGCATTCTTCTCCGCAAAACAGGCATCGAAGAACAGGTAAGATGCAGTCCACCCACACTGGTCTAAACGATAGAAACCAAGAGGCGTTCAGTTCTCTTAGGCAAGGTATTCCCAGAAGCTGTACCATGCGTTCACGGTACTTCCGCTCCATGAGTACGTTCGCCATTTCCTCGGAAATTGGGCCGTCCATTGCGTAGCAGTAAGATTACAATCAGGACTCCTGCAATTAGGAACAGGATAAGCGGGAGACCTCCAAACACGCTTCCCAGTACGGAGTGTATAAAATTTGGGATTACTCCGAGGACTGTCTGAAAGGTGCTTAATAGTCCTGACCCTATGGTCTTAAATAGGTGTACAATACCGCTCGTATCAGACATGTTAAAGATACGACCCACCATTTCTGCTAAATGAAAGGGGCAGTTCGTACGTATAAGCGCCTGTATCTCAGTCGAGGTCCTTGCAACTTGAAGTTCAAAGGTTTCTCGAGTGGAGGTTAAGGGCACGGGTTGCTGTAAAAGCATGGCTTTCAGTCTGCTCAAAGTATCAAATTGTATGAAGGAAACATTCAATGAAGGCCATAACGGCACCTCCCTGACTGTGTTCAGTGGCGGAAACAATACTTGCATACAGCAAGTAACCCTGGAGTTAACAGTGACCAGATAGGCGACGCCCGGAAGCATCCCACAGCAACCTTGATCGTTTAGCATCAAGTAACTCCCATTCGAGAGCAGCTGAAAAACTGGCGTGATCATGGCCGCTGGGGTCCCTGACATGTGACCAGATAGACTCGCTACCGAACCACTACATGCTCCGTGCAGAGAAATATCCTGACACATGAGAGAACCGCTTAAAGCGTTCTTGCAGTTTGTACCACTCAGATACACTTCTCGATCCCCATTCCGGCATCGATATCTATATGGTAGCTCCCAAGTTTCCTTAATGTAACCCTTACCCATTCTTTCATATTTGCCTGCCTGCCTTTGCTCAAGGCAATATTGAAACTGAAACGTAGTGACCGGCAGAGTGATTTGGCCATGAATTAGCCATTCTGTTGATGGTGATTCGGCTACAGTGAATGGTAACCTTTCCAGTTTCTCAATACGCAGCATTGTATATTTGGCTCCCCTTTGTGCCATTTCTGTCTGTTTATCAGTTAGATTGTATTCTGAAAACAGAGACGTGGTGTTTATAAAACGCCAGGGCACATAGCCTGCACGCAGAGATTGCAGCGTCCAGCTTAACATTATAATAGAACGTAATTGGGATTGCCCGTGTTGTAACAAGGCCAGATCTTGTTCTAATATGTCGATTGCCGAAGACACAATGTTGCCTAAGGAGTAAAGCCTGGAGGTCAAAGTTGTTAACCCATTATCCACTACAGCTAATGCCTTCTCTAGGTTAATACGGTCTATTTCCCGTATTCTTTCTGCGGCCGCCTGTTGGGATATTTTCCAGTTTTCATATAGTAGGCATAAATGCCAGCATATATGAAACATTTCTGTCGTGTTTTCCTTGGGCCTGACAAGAAATCCCTAAGGTCCACATCAGGTGTGAGTAAGGTCAAATGATGCTTTACTTCTGTGAGTGTTGAGGTCTCTAGCCAATCAAGGCACAACTTCCCAACACTATAGGATGTCACTACCCCTGGGTGTTGTCTTTGTACATAGCGTGTATCTGGCCTACTGATACTAAACCCATCGGTTATACCTAGGAATCTATGTTGACATGTGTTTGTGTCAATGGGCCAAATCAGCCATTCTGTCCAATTGGGATCTGACCTGTTGTACTGGAGAATGTCATCTAATCCTACCCCATGTGTAGTTGAATTCTGCCCCCCACCCATCTGTGATGGTGCTGGAAACCCAGGCGAGTTCATTTCCTTGTTCTTGGCTAGTCCAAGACAGGATGTCTGTTGCACAGTGTCATTTAGAAATATCATCTGCTGTGGAATGAGGCATGCTCTAAAAAGTGCTTCTGTTCCCTGGACTTGCCAGTCCCTCGAACCCCAGATTGATTTTAAATCTATAGTGTCCTTCCATAGGTCGAAACCCTGTGTAGACAACTGGGCCATAAAGGAAGCAGAGTAAATCTGTTTGGTGTTAGTCAACATAATTTTCTGTGCTGATGTTGTTGCCACTTTGTAATAAAATGACTTTGGGTCAGATGTATTAAACCCTGAAAAGTATGTGAATTTCTGTGCAAAAGTATGCGTACTACCTTTTGGAGGTGTTGGGCAGTGTTCCCACTGGTGGTATTCAAATACATTTCTAGGTGTTATGGATTTGTGCAAGAAATGATGACCATAATGTTGGTAACAGTACAATGTATCATAGTCTGAAGTACCTTCTAACATTTCATTGTTCGGAAATGCTGCAGTTCTTTCTAAATCAGACATTAAATTATTCACAGTTTCAGTGTCCCAATCATCAGACAATTTGCTGGAGGTAATAATATCACTTAAAGAAATTTTAAATACATGTTTAAGCTTTAAAAGTTCAGTCGGACCGAATATATCATAATCAATCTTGTCCCATAGTATACCGTCCGGTATAGGAACTGCTGTGATGTTCACTGAAGACAAGTCTCTTGGTTCACGATGTGAAGACTGGTGTGGTTTTAAAATCAAATTGACTCTTTGGGCTGTAGAGCTCTGCTGAAGATATCGTCCATTATTAAGCATACTAAAAGTTATAATTAAACCTAGCCAGAAAAGAAAAAATAGAATCCCAGTGATCTACCATAGTTCTATCCAAGGTGACACCAGGTAAGTCTTTCTAAAAAAGTTAAAAAAGTCAATGAGTTTCTGTTTGTGTGATTTTTTTGGCTGGCGTCGTTTCCGGCTCGCTTGGATCCAGTGAAAACGTATCAAAGTTCATAAAATAGCCAGAAGCAGTTCGATCAATTGTTGGAATTGCATCGGGATTTGTTGAAATTGGATTTTGCTCTTGACGAGGCATGTTGACATAGACGTCTGTAGTCGGTCTGATTGCAACTTGGATATTAAGTTCATTTTCTTCTTGTTGAAGTGGAACGAGTTGCATAGTATTGTTGCTTAGTCCTTCATTCCGTACAGGTGGCTCTTCAAACGTGATGAGTTTTTCTGTTTGAACTTCTTGGATTGTAGCGAGAGGAGGGCGTCTGCTACTGTGGAGTCCACATAGCCTACTGTTTAGTATCAGCCACATAGTGTGGTTTGATTAGGTCGATTGAGACTAATCTTTTCTCCTTTTTTCCGGCAAGAGGCGGCAGAAGTACAGTTCTTGTGCCTTGGATTGCTAGGACCGGTACAGCTGTTCTGTAGGATGGTCCGAATTCTTTCTTGTCTGCAATCTTTTCTCTGACCAGATCCCCGACTTTTGGGATCCAGACAGGTCTTGCCGTTACTGCCTTGACTTCCTCAGTGGCGGTCTGTTTTAAGTGGACGTTGGTTTGTTGTGTCCTGGATTTATTTAGATCCTGTAAAACAGCCAAACATTCATGGATATCAAATGGTTTCTCATCCGCCACTGTGCCTTCACAATCAAGATCAGGTACCCACATTCTTGTCCCAAATAGGACCTCGTAAGGAGTGACACCCCCTAGAGAGCTTCTTGTTATTGTTATTGTTAGGTTGATTTTATAAGGCGCACAGATACCCAACAAGGGTTTCCCAGCGCTGGCCTGAAGGAACAGAGAGGAGCAGAAAAGGGAAAATTATTTATTAAACAACCAAGTTTTTAAAAGTTTACGAAAGTTCGCATATATTGTTTCACTGCGGAGCGCTATGGGGAGAGAGTTCCACAGGGATGAACCCAAGTAAGCAAACGAGCGACCACCCGTCCTTGTAAGTTCTTGGCTGATTGTTTATTGCTCGTTAGACCCCATAAAGGTGATCGACCCATCTACCGCCTTTGCCTAATACCCTAGCTGTTAAAGATTGCTTTAAGTCCCGGTTTTTCCTCTCGACAACAGAATTTCCCTCAGGATGGTACGGAGAGGAGTACCGCAATGCTACACCCATTCCTTCCATGGCCTCTTTGTAAGCCCGAGAGCTAAACGCCGGGCCACGGTCAGAATGTAACGTGCCAACTGCGTATGTGCCGATAAAGACTCGCAAATCTTTTATAACAGTTCGAGATCAGCACAGCGCTGAGGCCAAACCCATAGGAATCTAGAGCAGGAATCCACTGCAACCATGATATATTTCTTTGCCCCATCAGATTGTAGGGGTCCGCAGTGGTCCAAGTACACACATGCGAGTGGTTTGTCTGATTTTAGTAATGGCGTCTGTGCTGGGCGTGTTACGGTGGAGCCTTTCATCTGCTGGCAGATGTCGCACTTCAGGACATAGTCTTTGGTCTGCTTTGTTAACCCCGGCCACCAGTAGCGCTGTTTCAGTAAAGAAATAGTCGCTGTAACGCCTGTATGCGCAGAACCCAAACCCTCGTGTGCTGCTAGAATTAAGCCTTGCCTACGATCCATATTTGGTATCTATCCCCCACTCCAGGAATCTGAGCATATGGAATGTTTTGTGCATCTAACTTGTAGGAGTCCTTGAGTGGAAATTTTTTAGGTACTGCTGTGCTGCCTTTGCGTGAAGCATTGCCAGCTACCATAATCTCGCCATCTATTCTCGTTTTTGAACGAGTAACTGCAGCTACGGAAGCCGTGCGAACAGCCCCCTTTGCGGCTTTATCAGCCAATGAATTCCCTTCAACGTGAACGCCATCACGCTGATGACTGTGTATGTATCACGTGAGCCCTTGGTAGCTCGTTTCTCAACTTCACTACCTGTTCCCATAGCATTTTATGCTTAATTGTGCCACCTTTTGCGTCTTTAAACCCGTTTTGTTCCCAATGATGTAAATATTCATTGTACGACTGTACACAGTAAAAGGAATCACACACAATTAGTGTGGGGAATTCGTGTTCCGTATTTACAAGTGCCAGTATCAGTGCTTTTAATTCTGCTAACTGAGCCGTGCAGTCTCCTAGAGATTGCGTTTTAGCGCAACTTGGTTGGAACTTTCCATCGCACATGCGACCTTTAACGATTGCACACGCCGCGCTGTAAGCTTGCTTACTCCCTATGGCCGGTTGAGCAGATCCGTCAGTGTAAATAATGTATTCATACTGATCTAGAGACAAAATCTCATTTGGTAGAGGATATTCTTGTTCGTATTGCAGAAATGCTTGTGTTTTTAAACTTGGATCAAATCTGAATTCAACATTCGTTGCAGTAAGAGAATTAGCCCATTGTATCCATCTGGGATGTAAGGCTTTCGCATTTGGAATGCTAGCCTTTGTAACAGCCTCTGAGGCTGGTACTGGAGTCACGACTATTATGCGTTTTCCCTGAGCCAGAGCTCTTTCTCTTGCTACAGCGGTCTGCACTGCTGTCAGGATTTTTTCTGTTGAAGTAAAACGCATCTCTGCGTTTGTGTACAGGTGTGATTTGTATGCGATTGGTACTGTTTCGTCTTCATTGAAAGTTAAATAAGTGTACCCGCATTGACCCGCTATTATTCGTATCACTAAGTTGCGTACTTTTACACGTGTCTGTAAATGTTTAGAAGCTATCATGTCTTCCTGTAGGGAATGCAGGATATTTGTATGTTCCTATGTCCATTGTCTGATTGAAAAATCAGGTTTTATTAAGTCGTAGAAAGGTTTTACTCTTTCTGCGTAATCCAAAATGTATGTTCGACCAAAATTTAGGAATCCCAGTATTGATTGTAAATTCTTTAATGTTTTTGGAGGTTGGAGCAGCGCACACTTTTCTAAAATGTTAGCTGTTAGGCTTTTTCCTTCACTTGATAGCTCATATCCCAGAAACAGGACATTGAGATGGGCAATTTTTGATTTTTGAAATTAAATTTATAGCCCTCAGAGGCGAATCCCATAATAATGGTGCTCACCCTGGTCAAGTGCCTCGGTAAGTCATATGGTCCGTCGGATAAATATCATCCACATAGGACAATGCTTCTTCATCCAAATTTTGGAGTAACTCTGTTACCCTTGCTGAAAACAACCCCGGGCTATTCTTATACCCTTGGGGGAGTCGACAAAATTGCTGTTGTGACCCTAATGCTGAGAATGCGGTCAGATACCTGCTTTCAGGCGCTGTATTTTGGCAGAAAAATCCATTTGAGATATCAAGTGTTGTTTTGTATTTTTGTCGCACAATGTTATTCATTAATGCGGCACTGTGTGCATTTTGAACTGCAAATGTTTTTGTGCAAGTGTTTAAATGTCTATAGTCTAAAACTAAACGATGTGTTGTCAGGTTTTGATACGGGGAACAAAGGATTGTTCATTAGTGAGGTGCAATTTTCTATCACCCCCTGGTATTCTAGTTGATCTAGGATCTCCCTGACTTGTTTTTTTAGATTCCTGCTTTATAGGGTATTGCCTTTGGGCATTTGGGGAAACTTTTAACGGGATCACGTGGTGGGTTGAATCCTCATCCCAATCAACATGATTTTTGTACAATACTGAAGCTAGGGCAACCGCCCACTCCTGCGCATATGCATGTTTTAAATGCATTGGAACGAGGTCGGAAAATGCTGGAAAAATGACCTTTTCTCCCTTTGGGCACTCCATGACGAATGCTGGTGGCCAGTCTTGCTCTGCTAATAGGATGTCATATCCAGATGACAGATTTTTCCAAAATAGACCTTTAACTTTTCTGGGCTTGTCCCCCTCCATCCGGAGTGTTATCTCATATAACTTATGTGGTACACTTACCCGAGTATCAGGTGTTTCCACCGTGATATACTCACTCAACTCCGCTGTCACCAGAAATTCCTTCAGGTTCTGGCGAGCTATTGTTACTTCAGCCGCGCTGTCTAGCACCGTCGGAGCCCATTCCCCGTTCAGAAGTTGTGTCCTCAGAATTCTGGGCATGTCTGATCTTGAGACCTGCTACCTTCTTCTTTTTGAACTGAGGTTTTTGTTTTTGTTTATCTTCTTTTTTAGGTGCGTAGTCCGCAGTGCGTTGCGTGTCTCTGGACTTTGTACGCTCCTCTTTTCTGTGTTCTGACCGTCCTTCCCTCTCGGAGTTTTTTGATGAACCTGAAAGGAACGAGAGGAACGTGTATCAGTATCCTGATGCCTGTCAGGTTTCCTAATATTATCCCTATTCCTGAGGTTATACCTCCTTTCAGAGGGCTCCTGTTGAGGAGACCTACCTCTGGATTGAGATCTGCTGTCTTTAGACTTCTGTTGTTTTTTATTTTCCCACTTCTTTTTAGAAGAAGCAGGTGTCTGCTTTGTGGTGTCCTTTTCAGGACTGCCCACCAGTTGTGGTTTTAATGCTTTCCCACCTAGACTGTCTCTGCCTAGTTCTGCATATGCAGTTTCAATTATTTTGGGTAGTTCGTGTTGTTGATCTATTGGACTGAACTCCCTTAGGCGTTGGCTGATCGCCACTGAAGATGCTTCCCCCTTAATGTTAGCTAGTATTATGGCTGATACCTGATCAAAGTTGTTTAGTAACTTCATCCCTAAGTTTAGGGCAGGCTCTGCTCCATACTCATTTTGTATCTGTCTCAATACGTCTGGCACTACTGCTAAGGACGGGATACCATGTGTTCTGGTATATATGGCAGCAAAGACTGGACCCCAAGAGGTGCAATCCTCTACTTGTGGTGTGATCCCCATGGGCAAGCAGATTATTAGAATTCTGTGTTTATCATAGGTGGTAGTATTCGGGAATACTGCCTCAAGCTGAGTTATTTTCTGAGCTATCCAGAATGGTATTTGTTCGCGTTTTGCGGGCATTTTGCCCATTACCGCGTGTAATGTTTGAGGAGTAATTTTATTTCCTGTACCCTGAGCTGGAGTACTATTTGCTGCACCTGGTGCAGGTTGGATTGTTAAAGTCCTCATGACGAATTGTGTCAGGTTTCTGTAGATTTTAATTAAATCTCTGTGTTGCATGAGTAATTCTGGCTGTGGCATTGTTCCAATTTCAGGATGCGGTGTGTATGCCGCTAGTATTGGCCACATGGCCCCGTCTCCTCCGAGCGGGCCTAACCTTACTCTGTTTCTTATGTGGGGTAGGGCGCCATTAAACCAGTAATGATGTTCCTCGTAAGTGAGTGGAATCTCTATGTCCTCAAACGAGGCAAATTCCGGTGGTGCATCTCCTGCTATGTAGTAGTGAAATGTCTTTGTTATGGCATTTGCTGCTGGGAATGTAACCCATGAATAGAACACCTCTGTTTTGTTTGATTCGTGTGCCTCAATCACGAAAACTACCATGCCACCCGTAGCTTGTAAACCATTTTCTAATAGTCTTAGGGTGACTGTCATTCTGAATTTTGGTGCAATCTGTATTGCATATCTGAAAGAAACACATAGTGATAGATTCCTTACCTTAGAATATCCCCAGACGTCAGACTGGATCCGGAAAGTTTTCGTCAGCAGTACCCCTGCGCGTCGGTAGGTGGCGTCGTGCGGCTCCGCGTCCGTCGTTGGCATCGTGGTCGCCGAGATGACGTCGCGGGCGCTACTTAGATGCCGCCCACGCGCGCTGATGTCAGTTCTTTCTTTTTCCGCGCCAGCAAGCGCAGATCCGGGAAGAGCAGGAACCCCCAGTCAATTTTTGACTGACTTTTTGAGGCTTTTTGTCTCCATTTTTTGATCGAGTCTTCGACTCCTGGTGCAGTTAGGATGCCCGGTTTTAAGTCCTGCGCTGATTGTCACCGCATGATGTCGGTGACGGACCCGCACCGTGTGTGTCTTTTCTGCCTGGGGCGCGACCACGACCCCAAGTCGTGCTCCGACCGCCGGGCCATGGCGCCGTAGACTTTGCGGGAGTGGTCCCGAAAGTTGCTGGAAGCCCGGTAGTCGGCTCCGCGCCGTTCCAAGTCCCGGTCCAGAGGGAAGTCGAGGGACCGTGCGCGGAGTCATCACCATCGATCTTCGGGATCCAAGTCTTCGCACTCGGGGTCAGGTAAGGCGAAGCACAAGAAGTCAAAGAAACGCCATCGTTCTCCGACTTCCCCTTGCCGGTCGCGTGATGCGGCTGAGGGTATGGGTGGTGCCACCCCCGCGGCTCTGGCGCAGCCCATGGAGTCGCCGCCCGACTACCCGCCCTTCCCGGGGTCGTCGGCGTCTCCGGCTCAGATACAGGTGTTCCTGTCGGCCATGGCTCGCCTCTTTGGGCCGTCGGGTCCCGCCGGTGCGCCTTCGGGCCCTGCAGTCCCGCATGGGTGTCCTCGCGTTTCCTCGCCGGCGGCTCCGGCCCCGGCGTTGCTGTCGGCTCTGGCCACGGCGCCGCAGGACACCCTTGGATCCAGGGGCCTGGATCCCGGTCGACGCCGGTTGACCTAGTTACGCCTCCACCGACGTCGACCCCACCGGCACCGATCCTGACGCCGCCCGCACCTCGGGACGACGTCTACCTCAGTTTCAGCCCCGAAGTGGACACGGCGCTGAGCCAGCATCGATCGATGCCGTTCTCGACCCTGCTTGGGGATTTCTATCCCCATGTCCCTGCTCCTTATTTTCGGCCTGTTGAACAGCCTGAGGAGCAAGGGGAGGACTGGGAAGGGTCTGAGGACCCTCTCGCTGCAGCCTGCGAGTCTGAACAGGACTGGGCTGAGGAATTAAGGGACGCCAGTGGTCTGGATACCTCACCAGACCTTGGCATGCTTTCTCCTCCTACCGTGGCTACGTAGGAGGGCGCCAGTTATGCAGTGGTGTTGCGTAGGGCGGCCGAGGCCCTACACCTCGAGCTACCTACTGTGGCCGTCAGGACTAACCTCTTGACAGAGGTGTTTCAGTCAGCAGCTACTTCTGCGGAGCCGCTGCTTCCTTTCAATGAAGCCCTCTCTGACGTTCTTTTGGGCACTTGGTCCAGGCCCACCACAGGGGCTCCTGTGGATAGGAACGTGGCCCGACGCCATCGCCCCGCTCCGGGTGACCCTATTTTCCTCTCCCAACACCCCACTCCCGAGAGCTTGTTTGTCCAAGCCTCTGCTTCCCCAACCGCCTTCCCTTCCGCACCACCGGATAGGAAATCCAAGAAGCTGGATCAGTTTGGGAAGAAGATTTTCTCTTCCACCAGCTCTGCGCTGCGGTCCTTGAACACCGCATGCCTCTTGGGCCGTTATTCCCACTCTCTGTGGGATACGGTGGTGAACGTGCTGCCCCAGTGTCCGGAGGAGGCCCGGCCTGCTCTCGTCCAGGCTGTTGCAGAGGGGAGAGACGCAGCAAAGTTCATTATTCGTTGTGGCCTAGACACCGCCGACTCACTGGGCAGATCCATTGCAACGACGCTGGCGGTTCGCCGTCACGCCTGGTTGAAGACCACTGGATTTTCGAGTGATGTCCAAAACACCCTTATGGACATGCCCTTTGATGGCCGTCGCCTCTTCGGCGACAAAGCGGACAGCGCGTTGGAGCGATTTAAGGACTCACGGGCTATGGCCAAGTCCTTGGGACTCTCGGCAGTCCGCCCTCCTCCGCCTTCTGCTTTTCGCGCCTTTCGTGGCACAGGAAGGGGCGCCCCGCAGCGTTCACAACAGAGCCACAGGCCGGCGCAGCCTCATCATCCCAGCGCGAATGCGGGTTCTGCCGTGGCGGACAAAGGGGCCAGCGGGCGGGTCAGTCCACCACCACCCCGGCCACCACTGCCACCAAACCTTCCTAGTCCGAACTTTCAGGCCCATCAAACGCCAGTGGGCGGCAGGCTCCGCCATCACCTCCCCCACTGGTGCACCATCACTTCGGACAGGTGGGTTTTAGAGATAGCCCGGAGGGGCTACTCCCTCCCCTTCGAGACTACCACCCCAGCCATGCCACCTCAATACCACCGCATGTCGGGGGATCACTTGGTGCTTCTTCAGCAGGAAGTTGCGGCCCTCTTGGCCAAGGGGGCCATCGAGCGCGTTCTGACGCACGAAGTAGGTCGTGGTTGTTATTCCCACTACTTTGTGGTGCCCAAGAAGGACAAAGGCCTGCGTCCTATCTTAGACCTCCGGAACGTCAATCGCTTCCTCCGCAAAGAGAAGTTCAAGATGCTCACTCTAGCTCAGGTCTTGTCTGCTCTCGACCCACAAGACTGGATGGTGGCACTGGACTTGCAGGACGCCTATTTCTACATCCCCGTCCTGCGAGCCCACCGGCGTTGCCTACGGTTCACGGTAGGCCACGAGCAATTTCAGTTCACCATGCTCCCCTTTGGCCTTACCAGCGCCCCTCGGGTGTTCACCAAGGTGATGGCGGTGGTCGCAGCTCATCTGCGCAGATCAGGGGTCTCAGTCTTCCCCTATCTCGACGATTGGTTGTTGAAGGCGGGCTCGCCCCAGACAGTCGTCTCCCACCTCCAGACTACGGCCGACCTCCTGCACTTGCTGGAGTTCTCCATCAATGTGCTGAGGTCGCACCTGATTCCCTCCCAGAAGCTCCTCTTTATCGGAGCGGTTCTGGACACGGCGCAGTTTCGGGTCTATCCTCCCGAACAGCGAGTCCGGGATATTCGGGCTCTGATTCCCATCTTTCAGCCCTTGTCCCGGGTTTCGGTCAGAGTGACTCTGAGGCTGCTGGGCCTCATGGCCTCATGGCCTCATGGCCTCCTGCATCCTGCTGGTCAATCATGCCAGATGGCATATGCGGGCTCTGCAGAGGGACCTGAAGTTCCAGTGGGCGCAGCATCAGGGAAACCTGTCTGATCACGTCCAGATCTCGGAGGGCCCTGCACGACAGTTGCAGTGGTGGCTCACGAACCGGCATTGGGTCGACGGCAGATCCCTCTCCCTTCCCCAGCCGGAGTTCACAGTGGTGACGGATGCGTCCCTCCTGGGATGGGGTTGCCACATAGGAGAGGCGGAGATCAGAGGACTCTGGTCTCCGGCGGAGTCCCGGCTCACCTTTTGGAGCTGCGGGCGATCAGGCTTGCACTAAAGGCATTCCTTCCCTCTGTCAAGGGGGAGAGTAGTGCAGGTGTTCACAGACAACACCCCCGCCATGTGGTACTGCAACAAACAAGGCGGGGTGAGGTCATGGACCCTCTGTCAGGAGGCTCTGCGTCTCTGGACATGGCTGGAACATCAGGGCATGTCCCTGGTGGTTCAACACCTGGCAGGTTCTCTGAATGCCAGGGCGGACAAACTCAGCCGCAGGTGCATGCTCGATCACGAATGGCGTCTTCACTCGGAGGTGGCGCAAGGTCTCTTTCAGGAGAGGGGAGAGCCTTGGTTAGATCTATTCGCCACCGAAGAGAACGCGCAATGTCATCAGTTCTGCGCATTGTAATTTCCAAGGCGGCACTCGCTCGGCGACGCTTTTCGTCGCAAGTGGAGTTGCGGTCTGTTGTACGCCTTTCCGCCTATACCACTTCTGCCCAGAGTGCTGAAGATCAGGCGCGACCGGGGCCAAGTCATTCTTGTGGCTCCGGACTGGGCTCGAAGAGTATGGTATCCCGAGCTACTCGGTATGAGCATCGATCCCCCGATCAGACTGCCTCTTCGGGAGGATCTTCTGTCGCAGCAGCAGGGGACGGTCCTCCACCCGAACCTGTCCAGCCTCCACCTCTTTGCGTGAAGATTGAGCGGCGGCAGTTGATTCACTTCGACTTGCCTCCTGAAGTTTGTGACGTTATTCTGGCAGCCAGGCGTCCCTCTACTAAAGTGGTATACGCCTGCAGGTGGAACAAATTTGTGGCATGGTGCACAGCAAAGGCTGTGGATCCCCTTTCTGCCCCTCTTTCTGAAGTACTACTGTTCCTTATTTCTTTGGCCCAGCAGGGCTCTGCTCTGGGCACTATCAAGGGCTACCTTTCTGCTATTTCGGCCTTTCTCAGGCTCCCTGATCAGCCCTCTCTTTTCAAGTCCCCTGTTGTAAATTGATTTCTCAAAGGCATTACACACCTTTTTCCTCCTATTCCTTTCGTGATGCCTCAGTGGGACTTGAATCTGGTTCTGACATACTTGATGTGCGCTCCCTTTTGAGCCCCTTCACAACTGTCCTCTTCGTCTTTTGACGTTAAAGACTCCCTTCCTGGTGGCCATCACTTCCGCCAGGCGGGTGAGTGAGCTCCAGGCTCTTTCTTGTAAGCCTCCTTTCCTTTCAGTCCATCCGGACAAGGTTGTGCTCAGGCCCCGTCCTTCCTTTTTGCCAAAAGTGGTTACGGCCTTTCACATTGGGCAGACTATTACCTTGCCCACCTTCTTTCTGCCTCCGCATCCTTCCAGAGAGGAAGAGCGGCTCCACCGTCTGGACCCAAAACGTGCGCTCTCTTTTTATCTCAACCGCACACAGCAGTTCCGGGTGGATGACCAGCTTTTTGTTGGCTACGTTGGCACCAAGAAAGGTCGGGTGGTCCATAAGAGAACCATCTCCCGCTGGGTTGTCTTATGTATCAAAGCCTGTTACTCTTTGGCTAAAAAAGAACCTCCGGTGGGGCTGCGTGCTCATTCCACCAGAGCTACTGCAGCCACTACTGCATTGGGACATGGTGTCCCCCTGCAAGACATCTGTCAGGCAGCCACGTGGGCCTCGCTGCACACGTTTACCAAGCATTATTGCCTAGACAGCCAAGTCCAGAGAGACGGCTTCTTTGGCCGTTCTGTTCTCCGTGACTTTCTGGTGTGGTCTTAGTTCGCAAACCCACCACCGGTGTTGGTATTGCTGGGGTATCTATTCTAAGGTAAGGAATCTATCACTGTGTTTCTTTCAGATTGACAAGTTACTTACCTTCGGTAATGATATATCTGTAAGAGACAGTAGTTAGTGACAGATTCCTTACCGCCCCACCCATCCTCCCCGTTCTGCGAACTGATTTCTAGGGTTAAGGTCATCCCTTTCAGGGCCCTAGTTTCAATGCACCAGTGGTCAGTATCTTGCATGGCTCTGCGTGCCTGGCGCGGAAAGTCGTGTACAGAACTGACGTCAACGCGCGTGGGCGGCATCTAAGTAGCGCCCGCGACGTCATCTCGGTGACCACGACGCCAACGACGGACGCGGAGCCGCACAACGCCACCTACCGACACGCAGGGGTACTGCTGATGAAAACTTTCCGGATCCAGTCTGACGCCTGGGGATATTCTAAGGTAAGGAATCTATCACTACTAATGTTTCTTACAGATATATCGTTACCGAAGGTAAGTAACTTGTCCTTTCGGGTGGTTCTCCGGCTGAGACCTCCAGATTTATTCTTTCTTCATCGCTCTCAGTCATTTTGAAAAGAAAAGCTTTTCCAAGAGAACTTAGTTGAAGGTTTTATGCACAATTTAGGAACTGAATGTCCTTCAAGCTTTTTTTTAATATTTCTTTTTATTGCAAACAAGCATCAGGTTCATATATACAATACAGAGGTCATCATAGATGAAATAGTCAACACCAATGTGCGGTGGATAAGGAATACATTACAATACTGGAAGGGAACATCACAGGGTAGGGGGGTCACATGGTTCAAGGCGTTCATGTGGCAAACAGATTTCACCCCGATAGCTATTCCAAGGGCTCCAGATACGCACCCACTTTTTGGGGCAACCTCTGGAATGTCTTTCAAGCTTGATTAACCAACAGCCGATAAATAGGATATCTCGCCTACTCAGCTGTGGCAGAGTTTATGCCCACCCACTCCAGACGTCTCTGGTGTTTTGTGAGTAGGTTCTCTGAGAATAACACGACTGAACTACTCAGATTCCACTGTTAAATAAGTACCCAACCAACGTTGGCGGTGCCATGTCGTGTAGTTCCTATAGTACCCCTGCAGGACCTGCGCGTTTGGATAACATAAACCGTGGGCTTGGTGTTAGACTAATTCTGTGCACCCCCACCGCATATGTTAGCCAGATTTGCATTAGCTAGCTCGCAGTGCCACTAGAATCTCCTCTTATCGGGGAGAGATTAGTTTCTGCCAACCTTAGATCATGACAACCCTAATTCCTCAGAATCGTGGAAACAATGACCTACTTTTCGCTCAGTCACTCGTGCTTACTTATTCGGTTTGTCTCATAGAGTTACACAGAATAAACAGTCTGGGCGTTTCAATAAGTATTTATTAAACAGTTGTTATTCTAGTGTAAAATATATGTGCTGCAGTAACCAGCAGACAATAGCAGAGATATATTATCAGCAGTCCGATAAAAGTGAAGGGATAGAACAGTTCTACCATATTGCAATAATCATGAATACATACATGAATATAAAAAGCATTATGAAAAGTGCGCGTACTCCTACGATGCGTAACTAGATGTTCCTGAGTGTACCTAGCATATGTGTAGGTCTAAGAGCCAAGAATCCTTCTAGGATTTAGTCGAACCCCATTATCTGAATAGAGAGAGTGTGGGACCCCGTCCTGGTCTCGAGTTGGACACCCCGCAAGGGCTGGGTTAGACCGCTGTCAGCTGGAGCGACTGCATGCAGGAGCCTCAGCGTCTCTGGTCAGTGTGTCCGCATGGAAGTCTCGGTTCCCTCTGTCTTACCGTGGCAAGATGTGGTGTATTTATACCCTAAAGTATCTCGTCCCTCAGTATGGTTTGTATTGGTCTTTGTTAGACATGAGGAAGACGTCAGGGGTGAACTTTGTACATATATATTATGCGGGAGATGTAGCTGGTGAATGCTCATGCATAATTTATGAGTACTTTGTAGGCCTGTGTTCGGGAAAAACCCTGCACTGTTCTAATCACAGACTAGATAACGTTCAACCCTCAGAGCTCGTTGTGTACTGTAGGGAACTAATGTAGGTGAAAGATCATGCCTATATTAGGGCATAGGAGATCATGACTATAATAGGGCATAGACGATTATGACCAAAATAGGGCATATACGAGTATGACCATAATAGGGCATATGCGAATATGACCATATACAGCATATATGAACGCACCTATATTAGGGCCTCTATATGAAACATAACAGTTCTCTCTCACCATCAGGGGGGGTGTTGGCTCATTTCTCCGCTGCGGGCTCTCAGTTGTCAGGTACCCGGGCTGCCGGGGACCCCAGCTACACACAGGTCTGTGCCGGAGGATACCAGCCCTGCGGGGCATGCCCAGTCATCAGAGCCCTAGCGCATGTCATCAGCATTGGGGGGAGGGGGGTATCAGCCCACCTTTTCACTCCGGGCTCACCGTTGTCCGGGCCCTAGGTCCCACGACGGTCGCCTGTGGTGTCAGCATGGCTCCAGTGCTGCACACGCTGCCTCCCAGCAGCTGGTGGCCCCAGACAGCTCAGAAAGGGCTGCGGTCGAGGCAGCATGGCCATAGGAGTTTCAGGATTTGCAGGGTGGCCTCCGCTGCATTCCGGATGTTGTCGGATTCATAGTAGAGCCATGGAGCTCCGGGCACTTGTCCTAACCAACCTCGTTCCAGGAGAATTTAGCAATGACCAAGTAGTGTGACCGTTCGCAATGCGGACCATGAGCTTCTGATGGATACTTCTTTCAGCAGGTTGCTCACCTCTTGAACCGGTGCCTAGGCCCAGCTTCCACTTACCTGTGACTGGTCCTCCGAGCAGTCAAGAAGGCCCTTTTGGACCCGGCTCCTCTGCCTCAAGGCTCCCACCTTGCTCCTTCTGCTCGCTTTCTCTTGTGCTGTCCACTTTTGTCCAGCTACTTTTCTCTTTCACCTTTCTGTGTCTTCTGTTCTTTCACTTCACACTTTTGTCAAGCTTTCACCCGTATTTCTGCTTGCTTTTTCTTTCACTCCTTGTGCCTTTTTGACCTTTCCATTAATTTTCTTGTGCTTTTTCACCCGTTTCAGGCCTTCTGCCCTCTCTTCCGCATTCCCCGCAGAACCCCAACCCCTCCTGTGCTTTTCCTGCCTCCCACCGCATCTTACCTGCTCTTCCTGATGTGTCTCTTTCCCACGCCTCTGCAGCTTGGCCCCTTGTTCCTGCCCCCTCCCAGGACCTAGTTAAGGGCGGCAGCTGCAGGACCCCATTGAGCAGGAGCCTAGGCTCAATGCCCACTTACATGTGTTCGGTCCCCTGACAAGCCAAGGCCCTATCAGATCTAACTCCCTTGCCTCGAGGCTCCCGCCTCACTCCTTCTACTGTCCATTCTTGACTAGCTCATTCTCTCCTTCACCCCTTGTGACTTAGTTTCAGGCCTTCTGCCTTTCCCGCCTCCTGCCTCCCCTGCTCCTTACCAGCTCTTCCTGACGTGTCTCCTTCCTACCCCTCTGCAGCCCTGCCCAACCCCTGCACTCCTCCCCCTCTCAGGACCTACCTAATGGCAGCTGATGCACCTCCATGTAGCAGCCGTGCGCAGCGACTGCGCCAAAAGCAAGCCAATCCGTTCCTGGACCATGCCCAGCACCATGAACTGTGGTTTGATTGCCCCCCAGTGATACCCTGCAGCGCTCCTTAGAAAACACGCCCCGAACACATCTCCTTCCACCGCTGTTGTGCCACATCACAAACCATGGTAGGAGTATTCACCTGCACCCACTGCCAGTTCACTTGCAGCAGCCTACCCACACCACCACGTGAGCACCAGCAACACAGTCAATACCCCCATCTAAAACTATACGCTACAGCAACCCTGCACCCCAACACTCGCATACATGCTTCTCAATACACAATCTCTCAGCAAACAAGCAATGAAAATCTGGGACCTGCTGAGTAGCGGCACACTGGACCTCCTCTTCCTGACAGAAACCTGGCTCAACTCCACAGAGACACCCGACATCGCTGTGGCAATACCAGCGGGCTACAAGATTGCACGACAGGACTGCCTTCACAAGCCAAGAGGAGAAATCGCAGTCATCTACAAGGAATATGTCAATTGCTCAACATCCACAGTGAGCACCACCCCATTAATAGAACATCTGCACTTCAAGCTGCAAATCTCCAAAAACTTCAACCTGAACTGAACCATTGCCTACCAACCACCTGGACCGCAAACCACCTTCACCAGCCTCATCAAGGACTTATTTGCATCACTCACCATTGACTCCAAAGCCTTCATACACTTGGACAACCTCCACTTCCACTTAGAAAAGAGGACCCACCCCGCCACACAGCACGCCTCAAAAGCATGAACAATGGTGGATTAACCCAGCTCGTCACAGAACCAACACACATCGCAGGGTACACACTGGTGCCTATCTTCACTATCAGTGACAGCATCAAGTACAACTCCAGCTTAACGTTCACATGGACTGACCAATCTATCATCACTTCCAAATCAACACACCACAAGTCAACCCACCCACCAGCTTCAGACTACCCAGCTGCAGCTGGGACAACATTTCTGAAGCAGACTGGCTCAATGCCCTTTAGTACAATCAAAGAAGAGGAACTCTACCTGTATAAATCTGTTTGTGCAAATAGTCACTGATATCTAAAATGCTAACACTTTAGGCCAAAATAGTGATCAAAGACACACATAAATGGACATTATCAAAAAGTTTATTGTTGTTGATAGTCACTGTATCCAATGAAATATACTAAGGCACATATATAAATAAAATATTCACAGAGCACATCCCACAGCTCATTCACTCATCCACATCATACATCCAGATTCGTCAACGCACATACTCACACGTCAAGCAAAATCAGACATACAGCAATAAAGTATTTATATACAAATAAACGAGTCCCCCAAGATAACAAGGATTACATAGAAGGTGTTATCCACTTTGCAAAGAATATAGTGAAACACATTGGACAAAATGGATTTTAGAACATGAAAAAAACAGCTAGTCAGTCAAATGGTAAATACAGTTTACATGAGTAAACAAATGGACATTTCTCGTAGTTTGGGTGATTTTTCAATCAAAAAGCTCCAACATGCTTATCCAGCGCCGACGCTGTAAGTAGGTCTATGCGCCCTGATGAAGGTGCGACCTTTATAGGGGTCTTACACCGAAACGCGTGGGTCGGCTAAGTGGCTGCCATAGAACACCAGACGCACCATCACACAAGCACTCTTCACAAACTGACTCAACTACGGCAACGCACTCTAAGCCGGAATCTCCAAGCAGCTCCAACACAGACTTCAGACCATCCAGAACGGTGCGGCAAGACTCGTACTGAACCGCCCACGCAAAAAACACACACACACACACACACACACACACACACACACACACACACACACACACACACACACACACACACACACACACACACACACACACACACACACACACACACACACACACACACCCCCCCCCCCCCCCCCCCCCCACACACCTAAGCTCAGCCTCATTCTCACTCACATACACCCCCGCATTTACAAAAGCAGAGCATGTAGTTTGTTGTTCTACTATACATTACAGCATTCTCCTCACTTCTGGAGGTCTGAAGACCTGGCTTTTAGAATAACTCTACAGGAACCACACTCCTACTCACATGCTCAAGCACCTTAATATCCTCACAGGTGTTTAGTGCGCTATACAATTCGAAATAACATGACAACAATGTCTCTGGCAGCAGACAGGATCCAGAAACGTTCTCCATGCAATAGCTCTGCAATGTTGCAAAGCATTTTCAGTTGTGGTTGCGCTAATGCCAATAGGATGACGTTGGGCAATCTAAGGTACACCTGGCTTGCTTGCATCAGTTCCTGTAATTGAACACAGTTCCTCTTCGCGTTCTGAATTTCTCTAATTTTTTATTTTTTTTAAAGATTTTTTTATTGATTTCAACATTCAAGAAGCGGATACAACCATTGGTAGGCATACATTCCAATCGACTTATAACTGGTTCATACATTAAAACAGCATACGATAAATCACACATTGAGTTCAGATAAGTGTCTGTTTTGTCTGGACATTTCCATTTCAACAGTTGGGGATATACACAGGCCCCCCTCTATGTGCATTCCAACCACCCCACTTCCTATCCCATTTCTTGGGACATCCTCTAGCTTTAAAGACTTCTTTTTCTGCGACCATACATTTGTCAAATTCGGCTGCCCAAGTTTTAATTGTAGGTCTTTCTACTGCCCCCCATTTCAGGGCGATTGCTCTCTTTACTAATGTATAGCCCAGAGTGGCTAATTGCTGCTCCACTTCTGTGAGGTAGTGGCCTCCCAAATGTTAAGAAGCCCTAACGGTGGTGTCCACACTATCTGCTTTCCTATTGCCTCTTGCATTTGTAGCGTAGCCCGGTCCCATATGTGCCGTACATGCGGCATTCCCAAATTATATGGTAGAAGGTTGCCACTTGTTGACACCTGCGCAGACATAGTGTATCTTGCCTAATTCCCATCTTCGCTAAAGTGGTCCCTGTGAGATATGTTCTGTGTAAGATTTTTAGTTGTATCAACCGGAAGCGAAGACTTATTGCTGCTTCCCGGGGGACATCAATGCCGTTTGCCAGTCCTCGTCGTCAATTTGTCCGATGTCGGCTTGCCACCGCTCTCGCAGCGTCCGAAAAGGATCTGGCAGGTTGTTACATAGCTTGCGATATGTTGGGGAAATGGCTTTGTCGGGGATTGGCTCAGATAATAGCCGGCCTTCCAAAGGAGAGGACTCTGGCAGTTTACTCATGTCAGGAAGCACTGTAGTGAGTGCGTGACGGATCTGCATGTTTCGAAAAATCTCTCCCTGAGCCAGCTCATATTGTTTCTGTAGGTCACTGAATGTGAGGAGTTTACCCTTTTGTACTAACTGGCCCACGGTGGAGATCCCGATTGTGTCCCATTTGTCAAATCCTGAGTGGTAACACAGGAGCCCCAGTTTTTGAGAGGCCCACAGGGGCGTGGCCTGGGTCAGCACTCCAGTCCAGCCCAGCTGTTTTGTGGCCTAATGCCATATTTCCACTGTCTGGGCCATTGGTCCCGCATATCTCCCTTTCCGGGGTTTTGTGTATAGGGCTCCCATGTATCCCTCCCTTCCCACCTGATATTTGTCAAGCGTGTTTGCTGGGTCTGACGGGGAACGGTATAACCAATGATTTATTGCCACTAATTGCGAGGCCCAGTAGTAGAGTCGTACGTCCGGAGTGCGATCCCTCCGTCGTACCATCCTTTGGTCAGCTTGGACAGTGCTATAGGGGGCGCTCCACCACTCCATAGTAATGAACGGACCTCCCTTTCTATATTGTTGAAGTATGAGCCGGGTATCCTATAGGGGCAGTTCTGGAGGATATACAAAAACCTCGGGAGAGCAAGCATCTTAAACAAGGCGGCTCGGCCTAACAATGAGAGCGGTAGCGTTCTCCAGTGTTTGACATCACTGCAGAGCCGGTCTAAGGGGACAGCAAGATTTTTCTTGTAGAAAAGCTGAGGGTCAGGAGTAATAAAGACTCCTAGATAACTAAATCCGTCGCAAGCTATCGCAATTTCACAGCCCGGTAGAAGCCTGGGAATTGGGCCCCGAAGAACAAACGGCACCGATTTAGCCCAGTTAATGGCATAACCGGCGTATTTGCCGTAATTTGTGAAGATGTTCAGGAGCCTATTTGTTGAAGTGTAGGGGGACGCTAAGTATATCAAGATGTCATCCGCATATAGAGATATCCTATCTTCCGTTTCGGTCTCCCATTTCAGCCCCTTGAGCACGGCATCTCCTCTCACCCACGACGCCAGAGGCTCCAGCATTAAGGCGAAAAGCAGGGGGGATAGGGGACAGCCTTGCCTAGTGCCTCTACCCAGTGGAAAAATACGGGACGTGCGGTTATTAACCTTTACTTGACCCCGCAACTCCGTATAGAGCAGCCTGATCCACCCTAGGAATCTAGGCCCGAACCCCAGGCGTGTCAGCACTTCGAACAAATATGGCCATTCGATGGAGTCAAATGCCATGGAGGCATTGAGGGAAAATACCACTGCATCTTCGTCTATATATGGTTGACGCCCCAGGACATTGTGAATACGTCGGATATTTAGGGCTGTGTTCCGTCCCGGCATAAAGCCTGACTGATCAGCATGAACCAAGGATGGGAGCATAGCCTCGACGTTTATTAAAGAGATTGGTCGGTAAGAACCGCAGTTAATCAGCGGGTTTTCCTGGCTTCCGGATAACTACTATCGAAGCCAAACGTTGGTCATCCGGGAGGATTCCTTTCTCAAGGCTTTCATTGTACATATTTCAGAGGTGGGGTGCAACCCGTGGGGCCATGGATTTAAGGAATTCAATAGGGACTCCATTGGGGCCCATCGCTTTCCCAGACTGGATACTAAATATTGCTTTGCAGATCTCCTCATCTGTAATGTCTGTTTCCAGGACATTTCTATCATCCTCTGATAAAGTCGGGAGGCGTATTTCTGCTAACAATTGCTGCGAGTCTTCAGCCGTATATGTGGTTGAGGAGGTATACACCTCCTCCAGATGATCTGCAAAGGCCTCCGCTATCTCTTGTGGATCTGAAATCTGCGCCCCCTCTTCTAGGGACAGTCCGGGCACCCATCGCTCCCCCTGTTCCCTCTTCTCCAACCACGCTAGCATTTTCCCTGCTCTGTCTCCTAGCTCGTATATTTTATGCTGAGTGTGTAACAATCGAGCCCGAGTTTTCTCCCTTGCCAACATTTTATATTCCAGCTGCTTAATAGATAGTTGGTGTGTGGTGGCCTCACTGGGTGAGGAAGACTGCTGCGCCTCCAGTTGCTGGAGTTCCCTTTCTAATTGTGTCAGATGTTCATGTTGCTTTTTGACGTACCCCACTTTTAACGCTAAAGCTTGCCCTTTCAATACTACCTTATATGCCTCCCACACTACCTGCGCTGAATCCACGGATCCAACATTTTCGGTAAAATAATGATCGATTTGTGTAGCCAAGGTCTCCCTTATATCTGGAACTTTGAGTAACCAAGGATTAAGGACTGTGGTATTCCGCTGACGTTTGCTATGGTAGGTTAATTCAATCCACACTGGGGAGTGATCTGAAATGCCTCTGGGTAGACCCTGTGGGTGTTGAAACCGTCCAACATCTGCTGTATGTGTGAGGAAATAATCTATTCGGGACATACTCTTATGTGCATTAGAATAGTGAGTGTAAT
Source organism: Calotriton arnoldi (assembly GCA_963921515.1). Lineage (NCBI taxonomy): Eukaryota > Metazoa > Chordata > Amphibia > Caudata > Salamandridae > Calotriton > Calotriton arnoldi. The sequence continues at coordinate 55,232 of CAWUFW010015737.1, read as the reverse complement.
ATGTTATGTTTGGCTGTAAAACCCGCCACACGTCTGTCAACGCCAGGGCCCTTGTGAATTCTTCCATCTGGGTGTTGGGACGCGCTAGGGGTCGCTGTGGGTGCCTATCTCTTCGGTCATCCATGGTCATATTAAAATCCCCCCCATAATTAGGGTGCCGACCGGGAGATCAAGAAGGACCTTCCCTAAGCCGCTAAGTGCGCCTCTACCCAGCGCCGGGGGAAGGTACACTGAGACCACATTGATTGGCCTGCCCTCCCAACTGGCTTCCAAAACTGCGAATTGCCCCTGTGGATCTGCCCGAGTACGGACTGGGGTGATTGCAAGATTTCGTCGAACCAGGATACCGGTGCCCCTCAAACCCGATGTAAACCCCGTGTGCACCAGGAGCTTATATCCCCAGCAGTTTAGTGCCATGTATTTATTTCCCACCAAGTGGGTTTGTTGCATCAACACCAAATCTGGGGCCTGTCTCTTAAGATACTGAAGCACCACTCCTCTTTTATCTTATCCCCCAGCCCATTAACATTCCATGTTAAAATGGATAACGATGTTTCTTTTGTGTTCTCCATTGGAGGCTATGGTGACGAAATATGCGGGAACCTGTAGGGATAATGAGAAGTGAAGCTGCTTCCTTCCCCATCCCCATTGTCAAATGTTTGGATCTGAAACTGCATCTGTGTATGTACTGCTTTATGACCTTCTTAGTTACAATTCCTACCTTTGGATTCTGAACTAGGCTAATCAAATCTGATAATCGACATTTGTGAACTTGAGCACTAACAAATAAAACACCCCTTACGACCCTGCTTCCCTCCCAAACTCCCCCCCTCCCTGCCAGTGGATTTCAAACTACCCACACCCCAACAAGGCAGAGTGCCTGTCGCCCCCCTACTATGTGAGAGGAATTTGGGTCGCAGCTATACCCCCTTCGCCATAGTTTAAGGATGATTCCACTGTATACTGGAGAGACATCCCTTCCCTGTCCCGTGGCCTTGCCACACAGTGTTGTATAGGCAGTCATTTCCCTTTTTCTCATTAAAACCAAGTCTCAGTTGTCCACTCCAATGTAGCGGAGAATACCCCTTCACGGGTTACTCGTGTCACTTTCCTACCTCATGTTCCTTGGAGGTGGTTATTTGTATCTATTACTGTGTTCCCTCTGTTGTTGTCTCAGCTGCGTGAAGTGGATTCCGTCTCTCTTCGGTTGGTTTCGTTCCACTGCCGAGCATTGTTGTCGGATCTCCCAGATATGGGTCCCCTGGTTCGGTCTTTGTTTGGTTTCTCCACCCGGCGCCAGCCCTCCAGCCACTCCCATGCCTCCTCTGGGGAGGAGAAGAACCATGTTTTGCCGTCTGATTCAATACGGAGTTTCGCTGGGAAGAGCATGGCGTATTTTATTTCTTTGTCTCATAGTGCTCGTTTGACCGCCATGAAGCTACGTCTTTGAGCCTGTACTTTGGTGGTGAAGTCTGGAAAAAGGGTTATCTGACTGTCCTCCAACTTAAGCAGTGGGTTTGCTCGTGCCGTTTGGAGAATGTCGCAATCTCTGAAGTTGAACACTCGGGCTATAATTGGTCTCGGGGGGGCCCCCATCTGGGGCCTACCTCCGGGGACCCGATGGGTGCGCTCTATGGAAAAGTAGCTTGATAGTCTCTTTGGCTGTAGCTGTTTCAAAACTAACTCTTCCACAAATAAGTCTACTGCAGGGACTTCTGCCCGTTCTGGAACTCCCAGAATGCATATATTATTTCTTCGTGCCCTGCCTTCATATTCGTCAAGTAATCCCTCCATTTTAATCTGCTTTTCTTGCAGCTGGCTTACTTGCTTTTTTAGCAGGGCGGTATCTGTGTTCAGGACAGTTGTAGCTTCCTCTATGTCTTTCACCCTGGTGTCCATTTTCCGTAGGTCGGCTCTTATCAAGGATACCTCTACATTTACAGTGTCGATGCGGGTCTCTAGGGAGGTTCGCACTCCCGTAATGGCCGCCATAATGTCTTGGAGTCTCAGGTCCTTTTGCTGTGTTGGCTGGTCCTGGCTGTCTTGAGATCCTTGCACATCCGCGTTTCCATCTTCCCCTGTCTTTGACCAGGCAAATTTGGCTAGTTTGGCCTGCGCTGGTGTTTTGTTTCCTTTTCCACTCGCCATCGTAAGCTGTACTGTACAATGTTAGACTGTGCTTCCAGTGGGTCAGCCCCAGTACTCGCCGCCGCCTACCCAGGGGTTACTCTCCACCCCTTTCGGCCTGTCGGGTTTCCTGGCCTACCGACCCTTCGCGCCAGCCCAGAGGGCCAGGAACTGCTGTATTCCCAGCGAGGTTCTATAGGGCGCTTCTGCTCTAACCCACCGCACCATCTAGCCCCTTTCTCCACTCAAGGCTGGGGCAGCACCGCACGTGCAGTAGGAGCGCACTTGTATTGTGCACTGGATATGTCTTTCGTCCTCCTGGAAGCCGGATTGACTAAGGTTCTCTCCCAACCCCACGTGGGCGCGGGATCACGCGTGCAATTCGGGGCGCTGCTGCCCGCTCATTCCTCCGCACAGATTCTTATGGATTGATCACTCCCATGACAGTATCTCCTCCCGGGTCTGTTGGTTTCATCTGGTGGGTACTGTGTAGGCCATTGTTCACTCCCAGCGACGGACCTCCACGTTCTTTGTCCACCCTTGGTCCGTCGGGGGAGTCGTGTGGGGGCCTCAGACTAAGGCGCGGTGCCCAGAGCCGAAATGGTGTGTACTCCGCCCCTCATGCCACTCCCCGAGGTGGATACGGCGTTTGGGCCTAGCGCGCTCTTGGAAGCCGGGGCCTCAATTAGTCTCTCAGCCTCCCCGCATTCAACTTCACATATTAGCCCCCGATGCCAGCGGGCCTCCGCTGCGGCGCGACACTCACCACCGATATGCTCCGGGTCTCCGCCCCATTATGTGGTGATTTTGAACTTGTTTCGCCAGGCCAGGGCCTCCGATGCTGTCGCGGCCAATCCTCGCCACACACACCCTGCGGTCCGCTTCCGCCGGTCACAGGCACCTCCCCGAGCTCTCACGGAGGGCCGTTACAGCTCGCGCCCAAGTCGCTCTTCTGCCTACGTGTCTCCGATTATGTCGGGTGATCCCGCTTCCGTTGTTGCTCCGCTTGACCCCTGTGCATCCTCCGGATCACTCGCTAGAGCGAGGGTGCGCCGCCATCTTAGAGTCGGGCGCCGGCTGCACCCGGAGTTAATGGCCACTTTCCTGCCCCTACGAGCGGATTCTTTCTTCCTGCTGGCGCCACGGAACTCTGGGTTGGGATCCCCCCCGCTTCGGGAGAAATGCAATATGATTTGGGTCGGATTAGTGGCAGGATAGGCAGATGGGGCTTCGGAGCCGCGTTAACGTGCGGCCATTCCCTTCAGCTGCTGGCCACGCCCCCTCTCTAATTTATTTTTGACCTCGTCAGCAGACCTACATAAAATGTCACCTCCTAAGCGGCAAGCGTTAAAAACCTTGTGAAACAATCTTGCAAACTGATGTCCCTCCCCCCCACCACTTTTGTATTTGGTGTTTCTGCCGCACCACAACCCTTTGAGGTTGAAGAGAACCTGTTCTTGCAACTGGTCGTAAAGTTGGTAGTACCATTCTGTAACGCCACCTTCATCTTCCTCTTTTTCAGAGCTGGTTCTAAATGCAAAGAGATTTCGACTAGAGGTTTTGGCTCTGTCAGTGTCAGACCATGTTTGGGGGGTGGAGGGAGAGACATAGGACAAAGATGGGCTACTGCCTCTGAGTTATGGTGGTTCAGGTCTTTTGCCATAGGAGTCTTGGGGCCTGTCCTGTTACAGCTGTACAAACTGGTCCAAGTACAACCCTTCTGGCACTTGACTTTTAGGGTAGCGAACAGTCACATACTTCTCAGGGCAGTAGTGTTGGGTGCCTGAACTCAGCACTCGAAAATCAACCAACACACACATATAACTATAATGTCCAGAATAGAGCGTCCCTTTTAAGACAAAATAGTACTTTTATTCACACCGCAGTACCAAATACAACACAATGTAGCTTCTTATACAGGGCAGTGAGCCTGGGCACTATGGGGCAGATGTATCATTGTAGCAGTTTGCGAGTCCCTAATAGCGATTTTTAGCGAATCGCTGTTAAGGACTCGCAAAATGCTATGTTGGTAGAAATCGCAATAATAATTGCGATTCCTACATATTCCTTAATTGCGAATCGTAAATAGCGTTTCGCTATTAAGGAATCCCTTCCAATGCATTTCTATGGGCCAAGAGGCCCATAGGAATGAATGGAATTGCATGCGCAATTTGCGAGTACCCAATAGGTACTCGCAAATTGCGCATGCAATTTCAAGGGTTCCAAAAGGACACCCTGTTGCACCCCTGAAATGTGCATGTGTGCACATGTGGCGCACATACATGCCCTAAGGGCATGTATGTGTGCCACATGGCACTTTGAAAAAAGCAAAAAAGTGCTTTTTTCGAGGAAATCGCAAATTACCACCAACTTGAATTTGGTGGTAATTTGCGATTCCTTACAGCAATATCGCAATTTGCGATGGCTACTAGCATAGCATTTAGGGACTCGCAAATTGCGAGTCTCTAAATGCATGCGCAAAATAGGGAATCGCAAATTTTGCGATTCCTTATTTTGCGAGTAGGTTTTTCTTTCCTACATTGCACACAGCTAAATTGTGATCGCAAACGCTGAAATTCGCAGAATTTCAGCGTTTGCGATCGCAATTTAGCTTGATACATCTGGTCCTATATTCCTTTGGGGTGCTACACCCACAGAGTTGCCTTGTCAAACCCACCCTGGAGACCCCTTTCTAATTGGTCTCATAATTGCGTACAAGCAATAATCAGGCTAGGGGCACTAGGTGGCGCACAACCGTAATGGCCGCACCTCTGTGAGGCTCCGGCAGCTCGGCCTCATTATCCTGCATTTCTCCTCTTCATACCGGGAGAAAAATGCCTAAACAGCCTGCCGCCTGCTGAATGAAATGCCCTCCTGCTCCGGTGCAACTTTTAGCCCCTCCAGACCCCGGAGCCTTCTCCCGAGCGGCCTCTACACTGCAGCGGGAGGTGGGCGCGATCTTGCTTGGAGCCCCCTGCGGCCGCCGCTGCTACGCTGGCCCTGGGCTTCACACATGGCGCTAGGCCACGGCTCTGGACTGAGCGCCGGCACCGAGGTGCCATCTGGATTCGGCCCGCGCCTCTCAACAGCGCTCAAACCTACTGCTGGGGGGGCTCCCCATCTACGTCTGCTTGGCTGTCGGAGGTGATCCAGTGGGGGGAGCGGGGACTGCCCTGTGACGGGCCTGGACTTGCGCGGTAGGTGTGCGCGGCACCCGCGTTGGCTCGCGCCGGTTCCGACACGGCCTCTGGCCCTTAACACCATCTGCTCTCCGCTGGCCGCCATTCCGCCCCCACACAACACCCGAATTGGAGCGCTTCACACTGCTAGGGCGCTAACTGGGGATCAAGTCACGCTATTGCGCATTGCAGCCTCTGGCTCCGGCTAGGCCCTGCACAACCCAGAGAGAGACAGGCACCTGCGATCGACATCCGGGGAGGGGCACGGTACGCCACCTCCTACTCGGATCCTCAACGGAGCCTGCAGCGAGGCCCACATTCCTGTGACCCCAGGATACAGCAGACATTGTAAGGGCCCTCACTGCTGCCCAAGCCTGCAGTTTGTATATGCCGCTACCCACCCCAACTGAATCTGTGCTACTGGGTCTGGCCAGTGGCGAGATTCTGGAACATTCCACTGGCGTTGGCCCGTGCTTGATGACGTCCAGCTTGCCTGACATGTAGTCTCTTGCTCCAACCCGCACTTTGCTGTTGTACCTACCTTTGTCAGGCTCTCCCCACTGTGATCCCGACGCCACGCACCTACTCCATCCTACCACTTCCACGTAGTTCGAGTGGTGCTTTGACTGGACCTTCTCCTGGAACCCTTTCCTCGGATAGCCCCTCCGCGGGACTCGGGCGAGTCATCGAGGTCATTTCAAGGCGCAGTGCTCAAACATCCTCATCTTGCCGTCATGGGGAAGCCTGATGGCCGGCAACCCAAGCTTGTCTTCGACGCGAAGAAGACAGTCACACGCTCATGCACGGAGAAGCCGGTACAAAATGCTGAGGAACAGTCGCGAGCACAATCTTCCACTTCAGGCGACGAAGTAAAGGCATTGCTAATAGCGATGCAGCACAGTCTCACGGCCTTATCCAGCAAGATGGACACAATGAACAGCCGCTTAGACTTCCTAGTGCTGAAAGTGGATAAGCACGATGAGCAAATCAAGGAGGCAGAACGTAGGATTTCTGACACGGAAGCTACTACGTCCCAGATGCACCAGCAAATGACACAAATGGACAAACTTCTGAAAGTAATAGCCGCCAAGAACGAAGACCTTGAAGCTCGAAGTCGCTGGAATAACATTCGTGTCATAGGCATTTCCGAAAGTGCAAACACTGGCCGCATGGAAGACTTCATTGAGCGCCTCCTACGTGACACTTTTGGAGCAGACGCCTTCTCTCCCCATCTGACTGTGGAACGAGCGCACCGATCCCTGGGCCCCCGCCCTCCTCCAGGTGGTGTCCCACGCCCCATCGTGGCTCGGCTCCTTAACTATCGGGACCGGGACACCGCACTCAGGTTGGCACGTGAGAAGAAGACGTTGGCATATGACGGCATGGAGTTTACCATTTATCCTGATTTCACTGTAGCTGTACAGGAAGCATGTCGCAAGTTCCTAACAGTGAAACAAAAGCTCCAAAAAGCGCAAATCGACTTTGCACTCATGTACCCGGCGCGCCTACGTGTCACCTACCAAGGCAAACAAAGCATATTTGTGAATCCCCAGCAAGTCGAAGAGTTCCTCAAGCGCATCAAACGACATTCACCTCGTCGGAACTCCGACGATTGCACCTCCAGTCCAAATTCCCCAGAAGATGCCGGGCCCCCGCAGTAAAGGCAACATCCAAACAAGCCTGGTGCTTCTGATCCTCCTTTGAACACATTGTCTTCCAGCCGTCATATGACGTTCAGACCCACAGACCGTAAGGCACTGCCTCACTCCCCTTGGCGGATTGAACTGCATGCAACGTATCTACGTCAGCTAAGTGTTCCTCGCACCATGGGTTCCTCTCATTATTATACAGTGGGCTAACTATATGACTCTGACACTTGTATTTTTTTCTCCTCTGAATAGTGCCGAGCACCCTCCCCTTGGTTCTCCCTACGTCCCCCTGCTGCTGGGGCAGCCTTTGTCTGCATTGGGAGATGGGAGGTATCTGTGACCCACCAGCGATTTCCCCCCCCCCCCCATATGGGTAATCCCCCACACAACTCTCATTTTAGTTGGTCTCGTTTGACCTGGATTGTATGGTTAGCGTATTCTTGGGCTCAGGGTGGGAAGGTAATCCCGGCACAATTGGGGTGCTGTTGTGGGTTGGGGTGGTTTGGGTACGGTTATTGTTTACTCATGATTTTTTCATTATTCTGCGACAGATGGGCATTCCAACGCACATAAGTATATTGACGCATAAGACTTCGTATGCAACACTACACATTGGCCAGTGGCTCCCCAAACATGTTCCCGTTGGTTGAGACACTGCAAGTAAATTTGCTCACATGGAACGTCAGGGGCCTTGGAGATCCGCGTAAACGCAGGCAAATCCTGACTTATCTTGACAGGCACCGGATACACATAGCAATGCTGCAAGAAACACAAATAGACCCCCGCCGTCCCTCCACCTTCGGCTGCAAATGGGCTACGCACCGTGTGTTCTCCTCCTACTCCACATACTCTCGGGGGACACTAATCTTAGTCAAAAAGAGCGCTCCCTTCCTCCTTAGTGGGACTTATAGTGACCCTTCCGGTAGGAGCTGCATGCTGTGGGGCACACAATCGGTCACACTCGTCAGTTGCTACGTACCGAACACAGACGATCCAGACTACTTCCCAACGCTCTGGGGGCAAATTCTCAAGGTGGGTTCCACACATATCATTTGGGGGGGGGCGACTTTAATACCGCCTTATCTCCTGCTGCTGACAGATCTAATCCTCTTCCTCACCATTACACCAAGACACAAGTCACGCTCAAACACTTATTCACTGACCATGGCCTTCTTGACGCGTGGCGTCACATGTATCCCGCTAGGAGGGAGGGCACCTTCTACACTGCAATGCACTCCACTTGGTCCCGCTTGGACTATTGGGTGGTCTCCAGAGGTGTAGCTTCCTGGATACAGGCAGTGGAACATTTGGCCAGGACTTACTCCAACCACTCCCCTGTCCGACTTGTGCTTTCCCCCCCCCCCGACTCCATTGCCACCCCGCGTTGCTGGCGGCTCATACCTGAGGCGCTACTTGATGCCGTCTTTAAGGCAGAATTGGGGGACGAAATATCAGATTTTTTCCGCCGTAACAGGGGATCGGTCACGCATATGGGTACGATCTGGGAGGCCTTTAAAGTCACAGTGCGGGGTACATGCATTTCAAAAAGCTTCGACGTCCTCTGTGACATACGCCGCAACTTGCGCAAATTGGAGGGAGAACTGAAACAATTGGAAACTAATATGTGGCGGGATGCAACGTGGAATCAGGAAGCCACGCTGAGAGACAAACTCTCCGACTTCAAGGACACTGCGGAACGTGAGGCCCGCTTTCGGGGCAAATACTTTATTGCCCGGAAGTACGGGGAGGGAGAAAGACCTGGTAAAGCGCTAGCGATGGAAATTCGTCAACCTCGTTTCTCAAACTATGTCTCTGACATAATTGATAGTGCTGGGGTACGCCACAGGGACAGTCTTGATATATTGCGCACATTCACTGACTTTTATACTGATTTGTACAGCACCCGCAGGACTCTACCCACAGATTTTTCTCACTATCTTGGGGATATTGCATTGGGCTGGGTCGGGGATCATCACAGAGAATTCCTGGTGGCACCATTCGAAGATGACGAATTGCGGGCTGCCTTCATGCAGATGCAATCCGGGAAGGCCCCGGGCTCCGACGGGCTCCCTGTAGATTTCTATAAAACCTACCTTGACCAATTACTCCCCGTCTTGCAGGAGGTGTACCTAGAGGCTCAGGATTTACAGATCCTACCCGGCTCGATGAGGGAGGCCCTTATTACTTTGCTATTGAAACCTGGAAAAGCTACAGATTGTTGCGACTCTTATAGGCCCCTTTCCCTAATAAACACCAACACCAAGATACTCGCCAAGATGATCGCTAACCGTCTTAGCCTGCTTATGGACAGACTGGTTTTACCGGACCAGGCGGGTTTTATCCCCGGTAGGGCAACCTCCCACAACCTCCGCACTCTCTTCTCCATCCTGCAAAATGTGGACCCCCAACTGGAACTAGTGGCGGTCTTTTTAGACGCCACGAAGGCATTTGATTCTGTGGAATGGGACTACCTCTTCACCATTCTCCAATGTATGGGCCTCCCCCAGGGTTTCCTAGCGTGGATACGTCTCCTCTACACATCTCCACTAGCTAGGGTACTCGTCAATGGACATACCTCCCTCCCCTTTGCCATTACCCGAGGCACCCGACAGGGCTGTCCACTCTCGCCGCTACTTTTTGCTCTAGCCAAGGAGCCTCTAGCCGCTAGGCTTCGTCAGCACCACAACGATAAGGCTCTTCGATGCTTCCTCCACCCCATTTTAATTTCACTCTACGCTGACGACATTACCCTATATGTCCGGGACCCGTCACAAAACCTCAACCCACTGCTCCGTGAGTTTGTCCACTTTGGTGGTCTCTCTGGGATTCATATTAACTGGTCCAAATCCCAGCTTTTTCCGCTCACTTCCTCTGTCTCGCCTTTTGACACTGACTATCCTATAGAATGGTGCACTTCTGACTTGAAATACCTGGGTATTCATGTTACAGCTGATCGAGACGAACTGATGAGGCTCAATTATGGGACGACGGAGCATATTACTGTCTGCATAACGAGGTGGATTGCCCTTCCACTCACTATGGCCGGCCGCGTTTCCCTTATTAAAATGGTTATACTCCCCAAACTCTTGTACCTGTTTTTAAATATTCCCTACGACCCCGGTCGCCACTTCTTCTCCTCCTTGCGCTCGGAATAAACTAGATTGATCTGGGGCGGTAAACACCCAAGACTACAATGGGACATATTTTCTCGCCCCTACTCCCAAGGGGGATTTGACGTCCCCAATTTCGAGCTGTATTATCTCTGTGCCCAGGCGCACTATGCTCATTTCTGGTTCCATCCCCATCGGTACACGCCTCACGTGGCGACCGAACACTGGTTGGCGGATCCCACCCCACTCGACGGAGTCATACTATCGGAGCTCCCTCCACGAGCTCGCATACCCACCTCCGTTGACTGTACGGTTAGGGCCTGGCAGCGCATCTCTACACGCCTACATGCCCCCATGCTATATTCGCCATTGCTCCCCCTTGTGTACCATCCAAGAATGCCGGTCCTGCAAGAAGGTGCCTTTTAAAAAGACAAGGGCCAAATACAACACCACCTGCTGGGGTGATCTTTATCTTCAGGGGAAATTCCGCACGTCGGCGCAACTATTTGCTAAGTCACCACCCTCCCCCATGGATATCTTTATGTACATCCAACTTCGACAGGGCCTCAAGGAATATACCCCCACATACCCGCAGCAACCCCCTGACTTCTTACCATTATGCCAGGTGCTGCACACCGACAGCACCTCACACTTGGTGTCCATCCTCTACCACAGCATATTTATTGACATCACGTACCCTCCCTGCCCCGCCAGGGCCAAATGGTCTCTGGAGCTGGGACATGCTCTCACGGATCAACAGTGGACATATTGCTGCACACAGACTACGATGGTTTCCTCCAGCAGCAGACTGCGGATCATTCAGTACAAATTTCTACATCGCCTATATTATACCCCAGCCAAACTCCACAAGTATAAATTACGAGATAGTGACAAGTGTGACAGATGCGGCTCAGATGCGGCTGACTTTCTACACCTTGCCTGGGAATGTAATTCTGTGCTGACATACTGGCACCAAGTGATAGCAGCCCTGGAACTCATGATATCCTCTACACTGCCCTCCACCCCCCTTTTCGCCCTACTAGGCTACACGGAACCACTCGCTGCAAAACACCGTACATTTGTCGCCTTTAGCCTATTGCTTGCTAGGCGGCGCGTGGCTTGTAGATGGGGCCGCGGCAGGGCACCTAAATTTAAGGAATGGCTTGGTGACATGATCTTTTGGCAAGACCAGACATTTACTTATTCAGAACTCCTACCCCTCACCTCCCGCCCCAGAGACATTTGGGACCCACTAAAAGCTTATCTCCTTGACCACCCGGTCGCGACAAACTGTGACACTCCTCCTCCCTCAGCATCCGTCTCCACACTTTAGGCACTACTATTTGTCCTGCCGTATAGACATAGCGACCTGTCTTTGACTCTCCTCTTTTTATCCTCCACTTTAGGGACCGGATACAGAAACATTGTCATAAATCCTCCGATTTGTTGTATTGCTTATGTACCTGTCGCATATTTACTACGATGTGGATCACATCCTGATGTTCCTATGTCATTCTACTGACCTTTGTCTTATGCTGGTATATTGTGTATATGTCGATACTACACCTTTGCCTATCTGTATGCTACGCATACCGCGTTTGTTGTACTTATTTGAAACTAATAAATAAAAATAAAAATTTAAATTAAAAAAGCAATAATCGGGCTCAGGTGCAGTCATAAGTTTTCCACACAAGTCAAATGTGCTTTCAGTTCAATCAACAAGGATTTGTATAGCCCGGCTAATTACCCACGTGGATATCAAGGCACTAGGCTCTTGCTGTTAAGGTGGGCTCAGTCGAAAAGTCAGGTCTTGAGTCCCTTTCTGAATTCAGGGAGAAAGGATGAGGTTCTGAGTAGAAGGGTAAGGTCGTTCCTGGACTTGGCGGCGAGGTAGAAGGAGCGACCTCCATTCTGCGGAGTATGCGGGAGTGTGAGTGATGGCAAAGCGAGGTTGAACGCAGGTGTCTGGAGGGCTGGTGGACGTTGAGGCAGTGATTGATGTATGCAGGTCCTTGGACGTGAAGGGCCTTGTATGCGTGCATCAGCATCTTGAATTGGCATCTTTTCTGGATGGGGAGCCAGTGGAGATTCTTGAGGTGGGGGGGTGTTGTGGATCCATTTCGGGAGGTTGAGGGTGAGTATGGCCGCTGAGTTCTGTATTGTCTGGAGTCTCTTCAGGAGTTTGGTGGGGATTCCTGTGTAGAGTGCGTTGCTGTAGTCCAGCTAGCTGGTGACTAAAACTTGAGAGATGGGTTTTCTGGTGTTGATGGGGAGCCATCTGAAGACATTTCGGAGCATGCGAAGGGTGTGGAAGCAGGTGGAAGAGACTGTATTGATCTGGTGTTTCATGGTGAGCTTGCTGTCCGGGATGATGCCAAGGTTGCGGGCATGGTCTGTTGGTATGGGTGATGGTCCAAGTTCAGTGAGCCACCAGGTGTCGTTCCATGGGGAGGTGTTGGTCTTGTCCGTGTTGAGTGTTAAGCAGTTGGTCTTCATCCAGTCTGCAATGTTAGTCATGCAGTTGTGGAAGTTGGTCCTGGTGGTGCAGTTGTGGAAGTTGGTCCTGGTGGTGGAGGAGTCTGCTGAAAGTGAGAAAATGAGCTGGGCGTCGTCTGTGTAGGAAAAGATGGTTAGATCATGAATTCTGACGATGTTGGCCAGGGGCGTCATGACAGTGCTGAACAGGGTGGGGCTGAGGGATGAGCTTTGAGGGATGCTGCAGATGATGCTCTTGGGTTCCGAGGTGAAGGGAGGGAGACAGATGCTCTGGGTTCTTCCTGTGAGGAGGGAGGCGATCCATTTGAGGGCATCTTCCTTGATCTCTAAGTAATGAAGTCTCTTGATAAGGGTGTGGTTGGATATGGTATAGAACGCTGACGAGAGGTCGAGGAGGATCAGCGGTGCTGTCTCTCCCCAGTCGAGGATGGTTCTGATGTTGTTGGTGGCAGTTATCAGGGTAGTCTCGGTGCTGTGTTTGTCACGGAAACCGAATTGGGAGGTGTCCAGCAGATTGTGGCTCTCCAGGTGTTTGTTGAGTTGGAGGTTGATGGCCTTCTCGAAAACCTTGGCAGGGAAGGGGAATAGAGAGATGGAGAGTTCTTGAGTTTGCAGGGGTCGGCAGAGGGTTTCTTAAGGAGAGGACTGACCTCTGCAAATTTCCATTCCTTGGGGGAAGGTGGGGCGGTGGTGATGGATGCATTGAGAATGGAAGTGAGTTTGCTGCTGAGTTCATGGTTTCTCTATGTTCTTACTCTCTTGTTGTACAGTGGGTAGGCTTAAGTAGTATCTCTTCAAGTGGCTTGAGTGGACCCTCTATACTGCAGTAGACGATGATAGTCTGAGGCCACATAAGCCAAGCTCTGGCCACGTCTTAATCTGCACGTCTATTCAGTTTGGTTTTGCAGCTCAGTGCAGTGCAAACCCGCCTGCTGCAGCTTCCTTGGAGAGTGGTATAATACAGGACCTGCTTGGGCTGATCTAGACAATTGCAGTCAGGATCTGGCTGATGTGAAGAGCAAAGCAAACCTGGCCCAAAATTTGTTGCAGCCCAATTGGGTCAAAGCGATGATCCCAGCAGATGCAACCCCTACTAGGCCTAAGGCAATTGCACCCCTGATTGGGCCAAGTGATCACAGCAGATGCAACCCCAATCAGGCCAATGACAGTTGCTACTTGAATTAGTTCCCACCAGGAACCAATGGTGCAAGACCAGGGAGACCCTCTGCAGCACAGGCCGCTCCTAACTCAATCTCCCCTCTCTCTGGATGTATCTCAATCCCCTGGGGACCTCCATCCTTCTAGACAGTCTTTCTTCCTGTAGGGCCTGGCAGACTCCTTGCTTTTTCTGGAGGCAGACACTTCAGGTAGATTTTCAGTTCCTCCATCGGAAAGTCCAGACTTGAGGTGAGGGCCACTCACCTCTGGGAGACTGGCTGTCAGGCAGACATCAGCCCTGTTGGCTCAGAAGTTCTTTGAATACTCTGCAGAGCACTCCCTTCCCTGTTCATGAAGCAACTTGAACGGGAACAAAGGGGGGTGGCTTGGTTCCACTTTTTACACCTTTTCCAGACAGGGGATGTGGATCCACTGTCTCATATTGTAAAACCGGTTTGGGGTGGCTAGTCTTTAAGGCTGATCTTTATAACAGCCATTCTTTAAAGTGATGCTTCTTAAAGCAGATAGCGATGGACGTTTTCCAAACTGGTGTATCCATCACATAGGTGCAGTGAGGTGTAACATTTCTGCAGTTGCCTGTCATCAGCCCAACTGAAGGGGTAATCACGGACAGACAAAAGTGCAGGCCTCACCTAGAAATTCTTCACCTCCCACAACAGAGTTTGCAGTCCCCACTCCTCACGCCTAGCATTCACCAAAAGGTAGTGCTCTAGAAGACTAATCAGCATCACCTTGCTAACAAAAGGCTTATGTCATTTCTAGATTTAGCCCTGTCTCTATCCTGCACTGACCTAGGGTCTACTGTATGCTTATATTCCCCATTCTATTGTGTGTCACTCAGAAGGTCTGCAGAGGTGGGTCTAAGATGATCTTCAACATCTTGATCTGGGCAAGGAGGATTTGGTAACCTGATCTATTTGAACCCAGTTTCACGTATCTCCCTCAAGGATCATCACTGAGCCCTACCCTCTTCAACGTCTACATGGCGCCACTCACCAACATCATAAGATCCCATGGAATCAACATTGTCTCCTGTGCAGACGACACCCAGCTCATACTCTCCCTCACAGACAATAACCACACCATCAGCACCAACTTCACCACCTGCATGTCAAAAGTAGCAAACTGGATGAAAAATAACTGCCTTAAACTTAACACAGAGGTCCTGATCTTCAGGAACAAGAGCTCTTTATGGGATTCCTCCTGGTGGTCAACAAACCTGGGACCTACTCCCACCTTCACTGATCACGCCAAAAACCTCGGCATCATCGTGGACAACAGACTCACAATGACCAAACAAGTAAATGCCGTCACCTCCTCCTGCTTCGTCATCCTACTTCTCCATCCTATGTCTGCTCCACAAAATATTCCGATGGCTTCCCACTCACACCAGACGCACGGTCACTCAGGCCCTCATCAATAGCATACTGAATTATGGCAATGCATTCTACGCCGGCATTATGAATCAACTCATACAAAGACTCCAAACCACCCAGAACGCCGCTGCCAGCCTCTTCCTCAACATCCCCTGCAGCGCACACTTCACGCCCCACCTCAGAAAGTTACACTGGCTACCAATCCAGAAGCAATGCCAATTCAAACTGCTCACACAATCATACAAAGCCCTCTACAACATCGGGCCTGCCTACCTCAACCACTCCACCAACCCACCAGGCAACTATGCTCAGCCACA
The DNA here is from genome assembly GCA_963921515.1 of Calotriton arnoldi. Classification (NCBI taxonomy): domain Eukaryota; kingdom Metazoa; phylum Chordata; class Amphibia; order Caudata; family Salamandridae; genus Calotriton; species Calotriton arnoldi. Next base: position 39,799 of record CAWUFW010015737.1, on the reverse strand, counting down.
CTCCACCAAGTGCAAATACCCTGCATATGCAGGAGCAAATCAGGAGGACGCTCCTTCTATATCCCTGCCAGATCCTGGAATGACCTTCCACACCACATCAGGACCTCCCCATCCCTCCTTGAGTTCCGCAAGAAGCTGAAGACCCGGCTATTCAACCTGGAGCCTGATCGGCCTATTCATCTGCTCCAGCACCTGGATACCCCTTGGTGATAAGCGCTTAATACAAATCCTCATAACATCTCATGTTCTGCACTTTCTCTGTTCAGCAAGGTATGGGTGTTTCAACTTAAGGGCTGCTTAGCCGCATGATCCGCTTTCTTGTGCTTCTCTGATCAGCTACCTCTCTTCGAATCTCCCTTGGTGGGCAGATGTCTGAAGGGTTAATTGTGCTGGTTTCCTCACATAGCTTTCATTTTCCAGCAGTGGGACTTGAGCTTAGTTCTTACCTTCCAATTTCTATGATGTGCATTCTAGCAAGATGGCAAAAGCCTATCGGTGATGGCAGATAGTCCTCTTTTTGACAGTGTTAGCCCAGATAAACCTTCAACATGGCACCCAAGAATAAAGCCATGAACACATGGGTATCAAGAACAAATTGTATGTATGGGGTTACCAGTGCACTAATGTACTGTTTCAAGAACGTATATATAAATTGCTCTCTACTGCTAGTCTTTATTGCATATTAGGCAGTTAGTTAAAATGTGCTATATATATTTTGGGTCAAAAATGGGAGGTGTACCTTATGGATATTAATAAAAAATGTTGATGGCAAAGATTTGTATGTTGGTTTGGTGTTTTTGATAATGAAAGAGTATTGTGGGCATCTATCTTTGCATGTTTAACATATTCACCTAAGGTTTTTCATGTAGGGCCTGTTTAATTTACAGGTTCAAAAATTTACAGGTTTTATGCAGGAACTAGGTGCTTCGAAAAATGCAATTTGGTATGTGAATATGGTTAATATTATTTTGGATAGCTATATGGTACTCGGAGTTACATTAGGCTGTACTCTTTAATATGATTGTAATAAAGGTAAAGGTAGCTCCTAATTATATGCTCAGAATGTGAAATATGTATTTACATACAACATGAAAGACCTATATAAACAGCAAAGAGATACACTAATAATAATCTGTAGTTACGTGTGTACTTTTGTTGTAGTAACTACCGAATAAAAATTATGATGGATGATACGCTAATATCTTGACTAGTGGTTTACATCGCATCACACAATGCATGGTGATAAATTTCAGTGATGGCTATGATGCCTCACGCGCTAGATCTTTCAAACTTATTTAATTCTGATGGATATTTCTAACCGGAGATTCCGCTCCTTGTGAATACCTCCAGGGGCCAGACTGGATCCAGAGGTTTTTTGTCAGCATTGGTCATGCGTGCCAGTAGGTGGCATGGTGTGGCTTTGAGATGACTCCAGCCCACCCAGGAAGTGTGACGCAGGGGCCGCTTAGAAGCACAATCCCTTTCTTTCCACACCTTCAGATGCAGATCCAGAGCTAGCTCCTTCTTTTCCCAGTGCACAGGGGAGATGTCACTTCCTAAAACCATAGGCTTTAAACCCTATAGGGATTGTTGCAAACAGATATCTTTGATGGATCAGGCCACAACCCCAAGTTATGCGGTGTGTAAGCTCTGATGAATCCAAATCAATCTGGGACCGCAAACCCAAGCTGTACATTGCCTAACATCATGGGAAATCACAAAAAGGCTGTTCCAGCTCAAAGCTTGTACACTCGGACCCATTCATGCGACAGATCATCATTGACTCCAAATCTTCAGGTAAATCTGAATATATGGGAAAACACAATAAGTCCAAGTGTGCCTCTTTCTAGCCCTCGCCACTCTGCTTCTGGGAAGTTGCAAGGACATCAAGGTACTCCAGAGGCCTTGTAGTAAGTCCCCTGCTAAGGAACCGATTCTGCAGCTGATTCTGTTGCACCCTGAGTTTCCGGTTCTGTCAGCAATGACACAACAACTTGAGGTGTTTAAAAATGTCAAGCTTTGTTTCTTCTGCACCTTTCCAGCTCCCTCTGGCATGGCTTTGAGTCCCATGGATCAACAGAGGCCTCCAGTCAGGTTACGCCAGAGGGCCCGCCCTCGGTGCTGGCAATGCTTTCTGAATCTGTAACAGGTCCAGCTTCGACTCTGGAGCCCATCCCATGCTCAGCACCATGACCATGCTAGTTCCTGCCACATCAATACTGATACAAAGGAGGATGTCTAGCCAATAATTCTGTCAAACTCCAAACTGAATACGTTCTGACCTCGAAAGAAGCTGCATAATTGGGCCCAGATTTACTAAGGGCTTGCGTCGCTGTTGCATCACACAAGGAAACACAAGCCCTTAAGTCAGATTTACTAAGCCATGCAAAGCCACCTTGCATGGCTGTGCATGGCTTAGTAAATCTGGAGTAATGTAAGGTGTTGGGAAGGCGTTCCATGGGTGAAGAATGGGTGTGTGTTCCCATGCATGCACCCATGGTTTTTGGCACATTCACAGATATACTAACACTAGAAAAAATGGGAATGTGTCAAAATGGTACGGCATCCCAACAGACACGTAACAAGGAGAAATATCTTTATTTCTCCTCGTTATTTCCTCTTTCTATGTGTGCTGCATTCTGCAGCACAGGTAGAACGAGGAAAATGCTTCTGAGGATTCTTTTTGTGCAGGAAGGTGTTCCTTCCAGCACAAAACAATCCTCCCTGTACTGCAGGCAACAGTGCGCAAGAGTGCCTGCGTTGGCGCTAGGCAGCACATACTGCACCAGTGTAGACAGAGAGCAGGAATGAGTCATATATTCGTAAATATGCCGCCTAACTGCTCTCTCCATTTGAAGCCGTGCAGCAAGTTGTCTTCCTGTGTTGCACCCCAAATCTTAATACATCTGGGCCTCTGCTCCTATGTACCTGACCCCTACTCCTCCTGACTCAGACAAGACAAGGGTCAAAACTGATTTGCATATAGATGTGTCTGAACTGGGGTGGCAAAGTGAACTAAAAAACTATGATGGATTCAACCCAGATATGTGACTTGGGGTGAGTGTCTGAAAAGTTTCGGCGCTCCGTCCATCATCTCCTTGTGTTTGCTCAGACAAGACAATGCCTGTGCCGCGAGGCTGCCCTCTAGTACAGGAGCAACTCTTTGAGTCAGACTCTGATCGGAGCCAACATGCCTTTGGTGATGATGGTGGGGATGATTTTTCTTTGCATTTGTTTCTCACTACTGTAAGGCATATCTCTTCCATATGATAACATTGGATTTGCCTTATTACATGCTATAAGTGCATTTTCCAAAAGGAAAGTGATACTGGTTCACGTTTGATGTCTCTGGAATCCTAATTTAAAATCTTAACTTATGATGAAGTTGAATTTTAAATTACAATTTTGAAAATGCCACTTTTAGAAAGTTAGGAAAAAAGGGGGTTTTACCTGGACCTTGTATCATTAAATACACTTATGATTTACCGTGGAGGTCAAAGATAATTATTTTATTTGAACTGAGATTCAATTATCACGCCATACGGAGGGCTTTAAAATTGTTTTCCCCTGTTATGGACACTATGTTTCGTTCCCTTTGTGACTATAAGCTATGTTAATCATTTCATTATTTGATTACACATGCTAATTATTTGATTTATTATTTTGATTGCACATAATCTTTTGTTTTTTGTGTATTTGTTGTACATGTGGTGATGTTGTATTGTTGGTTGTCATTAATGACAGTATTTCATGTATTATTAATTTGATGATTGAGTCTTTGTGACTTTTTTGTATAGAAAGTTGTTAATATTTTTGTGTCTTTTTTGTTTGCAACTGAATGAATATTTGAAAAAACAAAATGAATTTTGATAAGTAAAAAATAAAATAAAAAACTTGGTCAAATAAAATAATTATCTTTGACCTCCTCGGTAGATCATAAGTGTATTTAATGATACAAGGTCCAGGTAAAACCCCCTTTCTTTCCTATTACATGGCCCTACCTGCACTTTGTCCACTTGGGCCTAACTCCTTTGTGTTGATAACTTTTAGAAAGTTGGCATTTTCCTGCCATAGCCATTTGGTGCCTGAAGCCTGTCTCTGGTCACATGACTGGACGTAGTTGGCAGTTGGGCTTTGTGTATTCCTCCTAGACTGCCACACACATTGGTAGCACACTTTAGGGCACTTTATAGTGAATGGGGTCAAGAAATGCACCAGGATGAGAATCCGAGGGAGGACATTTTATTGGAGCAAGTAAATATAGTAACTATTGAAGGGGGAGAGGACACTGCAAAGAGGGAGTCCTCATATTTCACTCTGATGGAAACAGAGAAGGTACTTAAACAAATGAAGAAAGAAAAGGCCCCTGGGCTAGATGGTATTCCTGGTGACTTATTCTTGTCACATCCTGAAGTATGGGTCCCTTATCTCAATCTTTTGAGCAATGCTATTATGAAGGAAAATAATATTCTATCTACCTGGCTGGGTGCTGCCATAATCCCAATCTTTAAACAAGCATTGGCATAGCCAATAGGTCTCGCCTTTGGGATCTCATAAGAGAGCAATCGCTACCAATGTGGGTGTAACAAGGATTGACACAAGGACGGCAATCCAAATACAATGACAGCAAAAACGTGTAACTTGGACTCAATTCACATAAGCTGTATTTGTTTATGCATGTCATAAAACACTTAAAAAGTCTCTCAAAAGTTTTAATCAACAACCGATCATATAATTAAGCAAATATGTTTAAAGATAAAATACGTTGAGACATTTGCTGAGCTGAATTTACGTTAAGTGAACCTACTGTAGACTATCATATCAGCTTATTTGATAGGCGAGGGGTGCGTTTTTTGTGGGGGATTTGCATGTGTCGTTTTCAGTATTCCAACAAAAAATGTATGAGACTGTACGGCCTTCCTGTAACCGGAGAACTAAGGCGTGTGGTGTGTAGTTGGATGGGTAGAATACTTGTTGACGTATTGACAAAACCGCTAAGTCTGTGCTAACATATGAAGTCTTGTATAGTCGCAGAACGAATTTTTATTGTAATTAAGCCAGGTATGCATAAGTTCTTTAGTTAGTAAACCTATTGTCCACTCTTATTTTGACCATTTGATTCGAACATTGGTAGACCATAGCCTTTAAACCTTTCTAAAATATGCGTGAAATCATTTTTGTTTGGAGTGTAGGTAGGTGTGATCCTCGACACTTTTGGGCGGTAAAGCATTACTCGTTTTGCTGCCAGTTGTTTTGTTTCGTGTTTGTTTCCCTCATATTTAAGATATGCGTTGGGGCTAGAATATCATTAATGCCGCGAGGGCCAGCATTGAGTCGATGAACATGACAGGTCAGGCTCGTGGGTGCCAAGGAACATCACTCCGGTTCTATGCATGCTGATAAGCAGGTGGCGCAGCCCAGATATAGTGTCCCGAATTCACCCACAATAACTGGAATGCACTTTGTTTTATTAAATGGGCAATCATTGAACTACAAACACAGGGCCCTATGACGTGGGTGCGTGTTCCTGCAAGCCACAGATGTGCGTTTGTTTTTAGGTGAATTTATTGCGACTTTTAAGCTGGGGACCAGGTTGGAGTCTGGCGGGAGGCTCAATCATCCTATGATTCTGGCGATCTACAAAACATGTAAACAACGCATTTTGAGCATATGTGTCCTTACATTAAGTAGCACATTCATCCCGTTGTCTTAGTGAGATGGCATGTGTTGTCCTGGAGGGTTCATACTGTGTCTGAAAGGAGACAACGGCGACTGGATATAGCAACATTGCAGAGCCGAGTTTATTTCGGATTCCGCTGCTTTGACGGCGGTTGTCATGAAAACTTCCTACTTTGATCAGCAGAGGGTGGAGATAAAATCTTCTTAAAGGCCCAGGGTTGCATCTCTTTTGTTTACTGTGCACTTGGCTGCAGTCCACGCCCTCATCCGGAAGAAGCAATAGGGATAGGAGCATTTTGCACCTTGACCTGTCTAGACGGGAGAGCGTATTTGTAAGGAGGTAAACAGCAAGGGCGAGGGACTAACACAACCCCCATCAGCAGAGACCAGCTAGAGGACTGTTAGGCCCAGGGTGTCACAGTAAGACGTCCAAGGCAATGGTAGGCCTTCAGGATCTCAGCGTGCAGAGTGAGGCCCATCCTGATACATAAAGAGTAAAGAAACTAGACTGGTTTCTAAAAGTAACAAGAGGACTTCAAAGAAACCCACCCCATAGCACAGAAAAAAACAATTCAAAAACGAAGAAAATAAGAAAGGGCACCTGCCCTGTACCAGACCCAATCACACAATGCAAGGACTGTGCGAAGAAAGGAGGACAAAGGGGTGAAATGTATTGATGCATTTATATGCCCCGGGTTTGATACAAAGCCACTCACAGGAGAGGTACTATTTCAAGCACACTTGCAACCCATTACCCAGAAACAGCAGCTGCTGATATTTCTGTCCAATTACCGCTAGAACTTTGAAGGTATTAATGTAAATATTGAACTGTGTTCTGTTTGCTCCCAGCAGCCTTTGCATTGTTTGCTGTCGGTGTGATGTTTGAGGATATCTTTGGGTGGACACATTGCTCTGGGTGCTTGGTCTGCAGTGTCAGTATCTCTCTTCAATGCTCAGGTGCAGCCAGTCGTCCAGTGCCGATAATTCTCGTTCCATGTGATGAGGAAGCAGAAGCAGATGGGAGGTCTTTCTCAGCAGCGCGAGGTGATAACTGATGACACAGTCCTTCCTCTATTCTTTTCTTTCTGTCTCGGCTCCATTTCTGAGGCGTTAGCACTGGCAGGCGCCAGCAGACTCTAGCTCAGGCACCAAAGGGTAGGCTGACGTTTAACCGGGAACTGGGATGGAATATTCCTCGCAGCTGAACAGCGCGACACCTGCGCTGCAGCACGGAAATCAAACAAGGGGCCTGGTAGAAGGACCGGTCGGTTTTAGGAACAGGAATCCGTAGAACAACCCGGATCTCTGCAAGGAAAGCTAGAAGAAACACTTCCTTTGAATACACAGTTAGCTCTCTATAAATTGGGACGCATGTTTCTTGAGTAACATTTACACAACTAAAGGGCACACACAGTAAGTAAGGGTCATCTCTTTGCACGTCACTACATGACCTACCAAGGTGCTCATAGGAAAGACGCCCTGTTCACCATTAATATCAACCCTGGCAAAGGCGCTCTTTGTATAAAACATTAATCGGATGAAAAGGAAAAAGCCAAAATAATAATACAATTTTTTTCGATCAGTACAAACGTGTGCCCGCATTTACATGAGGTCGGTTTTTAAAATCTTTGGCGTAACAGAAGTGACACCACATGCCCTTTAACCCCCAGCGGCATCACAACTTTTGACTCGGATGAAGATGAGAAGCAGTATAAGTTTTATTAAACAGCTTTTATCGCACACTAGAGACACCGCGTGTTGAATGAAAGCAGCTGATAACACACCCGCACGTGAGCCATAGAGGCGCTATGAATGCTGCGTGTGAAGATTCGATTGATGGCGGGGGCCTGCGCTCCGCCCCCTCTGACACTGGGGTCGGCTCTGCTGCAGATGGCACACGGCCGCGCTGCTGCTCGCTCCCGAGCACCCTAGGCCAGGGGACAGAGAAGGCGGGACACGCACCCGCATTGGCCCAATTGCGTGCTGTCTTTCTTAGAAAGACGCATGCACAGGCCAATTGCGGGTGGAAAAAAAAAAAGCACACGCACAAGCGTGTGTTCATGGTTTAAAAGCCCTTACTTAAAGCCTCACAGAGCAGCGCATGCGCGCTGGCTCAGGCGAGACCTAAAAAGGAAATAGAGACTTGCCCTCCAACTACAGACTCATAATCTTATTGGATAATAGCCCAAAAATATTTTGCAGGCAAGTCCTGGCAAGGCTACAAATGTGGGTCTCGGATAAACATATCTTGGAGGATACGCAGGCTGGTTTTAGGAACAAGGTTAGTACTGTCGCGACCTTGAAGAGGGACCATTTATATGTTGCATTTATTGACCTGAGGTCTGCCTTCGACCTGGTTCCAAGAGATAAGTTATGGAAGGTTCTGGAGGCATAAGGGATACCTGGTGATCTTCTCTGGATCTTAAGAGTCCTTCATACCAATACTTTTGCAAGAGTGAGGTGGAACATGTGTGGTGATTTACCTGATAGGATTCTTGGAGAATCTTTGTTTAGAATATTTATATATATTTCTGTTTATGTCCTCGTCTGATGCCTACCTCTGTTCTCATGTAGACATGCCTTGTTTGGTCAATACATGTTGGGATTCAAACGATAAACGTTAAAAATATCAGATTTTTAGCTTGATTAATCAGATGATCACCGTTGTCGAATTGTGAGATTATACATTTGACTCTGAATGAAATGTGAGACCAGGATAATCTCCTCGTCGAATTTCTGAAACCTTTAACACGGCCTTGAAATGATTATGTATGCTATCAGACTACTGTGTGTGTATATATAATTTTTATCTTCACAGAACACAACTGCGACAAGGAGTTGGTGTATAGGGTTGCAAGTACAACCCACACCTAAGCTGCATGTCTTAGTGTGCATGCATGCGTTTGATGGTCCTGAAGAAAGCCATTTGACCTCTTTGGGCACATCAGTACATGGCTGAAACATGTAGACCTACCACAGGATATTGAGGATCAAATGAATATCCTTCACATATCCGCCACCCCTTTTAACATTGACCAATACTCTCCACACATTAAATTGAGTTCAGAAACACGAGAGTATTGACCCAATTTTAAATCTCACCTGAACACATTGCACTCACTATCTCACCCAAAAGGAAATAACCAGCTCCGCTGTAATCAGGCGTCAAAGCACACCCTGGAAGCATTCGGTGACCAGGGTGGGAACCCAGTGATGAAGCATGTCACCTACTTGGTAGGTGAGTGAGGGTTCTTTTACAAAACCTGATGGTTTTCTAGGCAGTACACATCCTCCTAAAAAGTAGGTTGGAGGTGTTTGTACGTTTGATGAGCGACTCGTTCTTGCTGTTTATATATGATTTCCTGGGAAGAGGAACAGGTTTCCTGACTTCTCATCTCTCTAAAACTGTTGAGTCTCTATAGTGCAGCGCACAGCTGTGAGAAGGATTAGACCATTTTTCCCTTGTATCCTGTGACCCACAGATACTGGGCCTAATTACATATCCCGCATCTATCATCGGAAATTTAGCCATATACAAGGCTTCCAACATGACAGAAAATCCGGGACTATCTTTCACAGATGAGGATGTGGAAGAAATTCTCTCTGGCCCCTCACTGATGGCGAACCTTAACATAGCCGAAACCATCGCACAAACAAAAGATTGGGACACACTGACAGAGCGAAAAAGGAATAGAATTCGGACTATCCTACATGAGGTTATAATAACAGAGTACTTAAGAGCAAGCACGGCACCGAGAGGGCTAATAGTGACCAATGCCCCTAGAATTGTTGTGGAAGACCCGGTATTCAGAAAGGATTGGGCACAAATCACGTGGCATTGCACACGGGACTGGCTCATCCTAATCATCAAAACCGCCAAACGCCTGCCTGAAACAATGCTGATCGAAATACAACAGACAGAAACACACTTGAGAACAACAATCACCTCGCATAAGAAAAAACTGGAAGAAATCAACAAAGGCCTAGCTGAATAAAAGGACTATCTAACCCAATCCAAAATAGAGAAGTTCCAAAAGGACCTGAAGAAATTTACATTTGAGAAAGTGTACCCTTACTCGGTACCGGATTACACTACAGCAGAGAGGGAGGGGTATTCATCTGACAACTACACATCAGATGAGGGCACCTCCGACACAGGAAGTTGGTCTAGCAATGAAGAATACCAAAGGAAAACAAAGAACAGACAAAGAGGACGAAAATGGCAACAACCCTGGAAGGGACAATATTTGAACCAGATGGGAATGCCTCAACAACAACAATTTTTCCAGCCAATGATTCCACCCCATTTGTTAGGATGGAACTCCCCCTTCCCCACTAATGGACAAGGCAATTTCAACCAAGTACAACGCTCACCTTTTTTATGGCTAGGAGGACGTGGATGAGGACGAAGAAGAAGGACAAATCATGTACAATGGCAAGACCAGCAACAATGAGTGACTACCAGGAGCATGTCCAGGGGCAACCAACAAGGGACAAGCAGAGGTCCGATATAGTGACCAATCTGTCAGACCTTACACTGACAGAGACACAAAAGAACGTTCTAAACAAGGGCCTTGGATTTGTTCCCTTTGCACGCCTGGATAAATTCCGCCTCCACTGTGAACTAGCGGAGTTCTTCAGAAAACTAAAACTGAAGGCCTTCTTCGAGAAGATGACCACTACAACTGAGAACACAAGCCCAAAAGGAGACACTAATCTGAAAAATAAATCTACGTACTGCCCCCCCTACATCGACAATTCCAGCAGAAATCTCTGTTTTTGAGTAGGCGGGATATAAAGAGATTGGGACATTAAAGGAAAACGAACCTTACCACAATATGACAAAGGAAGAATCTATGGCACTAAAAGAACTTAGGAACCAGACTACAGTAATCATAAAACCGGCAGACAAGGGTGGTGGTATTCTTATAGAACATGGAAGACTACAGGACCGAATGCCTACGTCTATTATCAGACGAGAAAAAATACAGAATCCTACAAGAAGACCCGACCAGGGATCTACAATCAGAAATAAAGGAAATGGTAAAAGAGGCAGCAGAGAGAGATTGGATCTCCAAAAAAGAAGCGGAGTTCCTCATCACAAAAAATCCTAAAACTCCATATTTTTACACTCTGCCAAAAATACATAAAAACAGGACACCACCACCGGGAAGACCTATTGTCTCCGGCATAGGGTCAGTACTGGAACCTTTATCGAAGTTCTGCGACTTTTACCTGAGAACGAAAGTACAGCAGACATCCACATACCTGAAAGATACGAAGGATCTTCTCCACCAACTACAGGGTGTAGACTTCGACCCCACTAAAAACATCCTACTGACACTAGATGTAGAGAGTCTATATACTAGCCTCCCACAGGAGGACACTTTCAGAGTCATAGAGGAAACCCTACACGAGGACACTTGGAACTACATGACACCCATCCGTTTTATACTGAGATGTGCACGCATGGCCCTTATGAAAAATGTCTTTGAATTTGAAAGGAGAATATATCTTCAGACCTTCGGAACATCCATGGACAACACTTTTGCACCGAGTGTGGCAGGTCTATATATCTACAACTTTAAAAAAAGATTCATACTCGACGACACAAACCCATACAAAAACAATATCCAATTTTGGAAATGATTTATTGATGATATCCTGGTGATATGGGAAGGCAACAGAGAATCTATGCCATCTTTCCTAACTGAGCTAAACACAAAAGATCCTAACCTACTATTCACCCACACAGACAGCAAGGATCACACCACCTTCTTGGATGTCACTATCTACACAGAGAACGGAAAATTGGGGACAAGGACACATTACAAAGAAATGGACAGGAATACCGTGTTGAAATTCAACAGCTTCCACCCCAGAGCTCTCAGGGAAAACCTCCTTTATGGCCAATTCTTGAGACTAAGAAGAAACTGCTCTAAAAAAAATGGGTTTCCAAATACAAGCAAAAGATCTCATGACAAAACTAGAAAATCGGGACTATCCAAAGAAAATCATCAAGAGAGCTTACAAAAGGGCTAACAATCAGAACAGAGAAGGACTCCTGGAAACATCCTATAAGGACAATGAAGGCACCATCCCACTCGCATGCATGAGAACGTACAACACTGTCTCCAACGAGATGAAAAAAATCGTCAATAAGAACTGGCGTATCATAACTACAGGAAACTTAAACTGGGAAAAACCTCTTTTTTTCTTTTAAAAAAGCAATGAATATAAAAGACAATCTGGTGAACACCAGACCAAAGCAAAAGAGAAATGATGACCAGGGGACGCTACACAACATGTGGGGCCTCCCAAAAGTTACGTGACACTATGCGGGAACTGCAGTGTCTGCCACTTAACGGAAACAACAAAAACACTAGAGCTGGAAACCGAAAAGACATGGACCCTACAAAAACACACTAACTGCAACACAATGAACGTGGTCTACTTAATCGTCTGTAGTTGCGGCCTCAAGTATGTGGATGTGGGGATGACAACGAGAAAAGTAAAAACCAGGATATGCGAACACCGGAGCAACATAAGATGCAAAAGAAATACCACAAAACAAACGGATCATTTCATCAACACAGGCCACACCCCAAACAACCTAATATGGGTAGTCATTGAACAACTGGAAAATACAGATGACAATATAGAGAGACGTCTCTTTGAGAAGGAACAACGCTGGATCTATCGCATGTCCACTCAAAAAACAGGACTAAATGACAATATCCTGTAGAACACAGTACTATAAATTTGCAAATGAAAGATAACCAATATGGAGATGAGATCCTATACATACATTGAAGGAACACATTATAATGTCTAGTCACTGTGTAGCCACACATACCTTTTTAAAAAAACAGGGGCTACGCACTCCCAATAGATAAGTTCTCCAAAAATTCTCTAAAGGAATCGATAGCTGATAACATAGGAATATCAACAACCAACGATAATACAACTAATAATCGGGTAACATCATGTTCCCATTTTGAACACAAGGTATTCCGATACTAAAATGATGTCACCAAAATGGGTATTAAAATCATCAAAAGTGGATAGAATTTCATCTACACCGCCAACCATTATTTAAACGGAGAAGACCCCCTTTGTCAGTGTATACATTTTGTAACAATATGTCACCACAATGAGTATTCACATGAACAACCCAGTCCATTAACATTGCGGGCCATTTTTAAACATGAAAACGCATTTCTGGTGATTTGCACCATCGGTGTGTGTATATATGCAAAACAAAACTTTATTGTGCTAAACACGTTTTTGCCTCTGTGTTTACCTATTGTTTATATATATATATATATATAGAAAACTTTATTGCTCCGAACCTACAGGCACAACCAGGATCAGGCATTCGCCTGACCTACGCAGCTCACGCTCCCCAAACATCTCAGCGTGAACGCGACGAGGGATCAGGCACTTGCCTGACCCACGTGATACCCACCACTCCCACGTCACAGCGTGAGCACAGTCACTGGATGTGCACACAAACACAGGGAGGCACTTATACCGGGCCCCCGGAGCTCCCCCACAGAATGCGGGACGACCGAGGAACAATAGGTATCTGTGGGTGTGATACCTTGACGGAGTAAGTGGGCTTTAGGAGGGGGACACCAAAAAGGTGGTTTAGTACTGGAGCGCTGGACGCATAACGTTCACCCCGATTACTTGCTATTATAAAAATGTTTTTTCCATTAGAGTGTGACTACAGGGTCCACCCCCCGGCCGATCTCAAGTGGCAAATCACCACATCTGCAGAAGTTAGTATTCATACTTTACGATACTTATACATACATACCACTGCATACATGGTGTAAGAGCGTAGTCTGCGTTATGATAAACAATGTGTTGTATACAAGGATGGTTAATAAGATGACTACGATCCCTGATTCCACGACAAGAAAGAGAGTATACATGAACACCCAAATGACCCAACCAGTGGTTGCTAGAAATAATATGCACAACTATTAAGAGAGCTATAGAACATATGTATTTGGGCATACTAGCCACAATCTCCACTTGGAGAATGTTTGTTTATAATATTAATTCATGGAATATATATTTCTGTGTATGTCCTCGTCTGATGCCTACCTCTGTTCTCATGTAGACATGTCCTGTTTGTCTTGTTTGTTCAATACATGTTGGGATTCAAACGATAAACGCTAAAAATGTCAGATTTTTTGCTTGATTAATCAGATGATCACCGTTGTCGAATTGTGAGATTATACATTTGACTCTTAATGAAATGTGAGACCAGGATAATCTCCTCGTCGAATTTCTGAAACCTTTAACACTGCCTGGAAATGATTATGTATGCTATCAGACTACTGTGTGATATATATATATATATATATATATATATATATATATATATATATATATATATATATATATATATATAAATTTTATCTTCACAGAACACAACTGCGACAAGGAGTTGGTGTATAGGGTTGTAAGTAAAATCCACACCTAAGCTGCATGTCTTAGTGTGCATGCATGCGTTCGACGGTACTGAAGAAAGCCATTTGACCCATTTGGGCACATTAGTACATGGCTGAAACATGTAGACCTACCACAGGATATTGAGGATCAAAATAATATCCTTCACATATCCGCCACCCCTTTTAACATTGACCAATACTCTCAACACATTAAATTGAGTTAAAAAACACAAGAGTATTGAGCCAATTTTAAATCTCACCTCACCTGAGCACATTGCACTCAGTATCTCACCCAAAAGGAAATAACCAGCTCCGCTGTAATCAGGCATCGAAGCACACCTTGGAAGCATTCAGTGACCAGGGTGGGAACCCAATGATGAAGCATGTCACCTACTAGGTAGGTGAGTGAGGGTTCTTTTACAAAACCTGATGGTTTTCTAGGCAGTACACATCCTCCTAAAAAGTAGGTTGGAGATGTTTGTACGTTTGATGAGCGACCCGTTCTTGCTGTTTATATATAGAGGATGATTTTTCCCCACAATACAGTGAGGAAGCTGCAAGAGGCCAGTAGGCTAGACATGTCCCTGACAGAGGGCTGATATTTCCTGATGGCCCTCCTACGGAAAAGTTGTCATTCTTCACCATGGTTTTTAGAAGGGCAGGCAAAGTCCTAAATCTGCAGCTTCCTTCTATCAGATTGAAAACTAATGTGCTCACAGAGGTCCTACAACCCGGACAATCTTTTCAGAACCTGAGTTACCTTTTAACAAAGCACTAACTGACACTCTCATCTGCATTTGGGCAAATCCTTGTTTGTGCCCCCAGTAAACAGACAAGTGACACGATGCCATAAGCCAACCCTTGGTGATCCTGCTTTCCTTATGCAGCATCCTATCCTAGAGAACTTGCCTATGACTCTGCTGTATAGGGAGTCAAAGAGGATGGAGGCGTTTGGAAGAAGGATTTTTTTCATTGACCAGCCTTCCCTATTGATGCATCAATGCCAGGTGCTTGTTAGGATGCTACTTCCATGCATTTTTTTTATTTTTTTTAAACAAACTTTATTGGGTTTTGTCATAGCAATTGTGTGTTAGCAATGCAACCACGATCATTCAAATAAACCTGCAGTGGTCAAACCCCATTAAATGGTACTAGCATAACCCCAGCATTACATCCGCAAAGTGGTAAAACATCTGCTCCATATGGGGGCAGAACAGAGCGACACAGGTGGGCTGCTATCCCAACACCCTACAGCACAGTTCTGCAGTTACTTGATGAGCAGTCTCATAGTGATTCACTCTCCCAGTTACCCCCTACCAAAACCCCTCAAAATAACAAAAACTCCCCACCCCCCTTCCAAAACCCCCCCACCCCCAGGCATGTCGCTTGAGTATCCCCGTCCATGTGTAAGAATTCTGGGCAGTGCTACACTGTGCTTGACTTGCTGACCCCAATAGGAAAAATGCCATTGCTGAGTTACCCATCACCCTCATGCTCCTCTGGGTCGCATGGGTCCCTGGGACTGGGCCGGGCCAGGTCACAGGGCAGGTTCTCACTCCCCAGTCCCCTGGTCCACGCTGGCGGGGGGTGCATCATCATCATCATCTCTTGGTTGCTTCAGTATGTCTACAAGTGCCACCCAGGCCCTCGCCCCGTCCAAGGATTTGTCGCTCCCACTGCGATCGGCCATTGCCAGGCGTAGGGTCCCCTCGCAGTCCGCCCACCTTATAAACTCCCTCAGCCATCTGGTCACTGTGGGTGCATTCTTCGCTTTCCAATTTTTTGTGATTTCTCTTTTAGCCAGTACCAACCCCAGGTCTATGAACTTGCTGGTAACCTTATATCTGAAAGAGACACGTTAGTGACAGATTCCGTACCTTAGAATATCCCCAGGCGTCAGGCTGGATCCGGAAAGTTTTTTGCGTAGCAGTACCCTTGCGCGTCGGTAGGCGGCGTCGTGCGGCTCCGCGTCCGTCGTCGGCGTCGTGATCGCCGGGATGACGTCGCGGGCAGTACTTAGGCGCCGCCCCTGCGCGCTGACGTCAGTTCTTTTTCCGCACCAGCAAGCGCAGATCCGGGAAGAGCAGTGCCCTGGTCATTTTTTGACCAAACTTTTTGGTGAATTTTTCACTGTTTTTCTTCAATCGACTTCAAGGTGTCGTAGGGATGCCCGGGTTTAAACGTTGCAGCGCCTGTGCTCGGATGATGTCCATCACAGACCCGCATCGGGAGTGTCTTTTCTGCCTCGGCCGAGGCCACGACACGGAGTCTTGTTCCGACTGCCGGACCCTCAACCCGAAAGCTTTGCGAGAGCGGTCTCGAAAGCTCCTCGAGGCCCGGCATTCGGCTCCGCGCAAGCCCCGGTCGCGTGAGAGGTCCAGGGGTCTATCGCGGAGTCCACACCGGTCGTCGGCATCGAAGTCTTCTTCGTCCGGTAAGTCCAAACACAAAAAGTCCAAAAAGCATCGTCGCTCTAGGACTTCGCCTCGCCGGTCTCGCGACTCGGCTGAGCAGAGGGTCTAGGGGATGCCAGTGGTCTAGATACTTCCCCTGACACTGGCATGCTGTCTCCTCCCGTGGCTACGGAGGAGGGAGCCAATTTTGCAACGGTGTTGCGTAGGGCGGCTGGAGCCTTACATCTCCAACTCCCTACTGTGGCGGTCAAGACTAATCTCTTGACAGAGGTGCTTCAGCCGGCAGCCTCCTCTACGGAGACTGTGCTGCCGTTTAACGACGCCCTCACTGACGTTCTTTGGGCGCCTGGCCCAAGCCCAACACAGGGGCTCCTGTGGATAGGAACGTGTCCCGACGCCATCGCCCAGCTCCGGGCGACCCCCTGTTTCTCTCTGTCCACCCCACTCCTGAGAGCTTGGTTGTCCAAGCCTCCGCTTCCCAAACCGCCTTCCCTACCGCCCCTCCGGATAGGGAATCCAAACGCCTGGATCAATTTGGGAAGAAGGGTTTTTCTTCCTCCAGTGCTGGCTTGCGGTCCATCAACACCGCTTGTCTTTTGGGCCGATATACCCACTCCTTGTGGGATTCGGTGGCGAATGTTTTGCCCCAGTGTTCTGAGGAGGTCCAGACACTGCTTTCCCGCGCCATTGCGGAAGGAAGGGATGCGGCCAAATACACGATACGATGTGGCCTTGATACCGCCGACTCGCTGGGCAGGTCTATTGCAACGACGGTGGCGCTGCGACGCCACGCCTGGCTGAGAACCACTGGTTTTTCAGGGGATGTCCAGAATACTCTCATGGACATGCCCTTTGATGGAGTCGGTCTTTGGGTCCAAAGCAGACCATGCGTTGGAGCGCTTTAAGGACTCACGGGCTACTGCCAAGTCCCTGGGCCTTTCTGCTACACGCCCTCCGCTGACTTCTGCTTTTCGCCCCTATCGTGGCCACGGTAGGGGCGCCCTTCACGTCAGCAGCCCAGCCACCGGCCCGCGCAGCAGGCGTCTTCGCGTGGCCAAGGACGTGGATTCCGCCGTGGCGGATCGGGCAACCAGCGTGCGGGTCAGGCCACCACCTCCAACCCGTCCGCGGCCTCCAAACCCTCCTAGTCCCTCCTTTCAGGTGCACAGCACGCCAGTAGGGGGCAGGGTCCGCCATCACCTTCCCCACTGGCGTACCATCACCTCGGAACAGGTGGGTCTTGGACATTGTCCGAAGGGGCTACTCCCTCCCCTTCGAGTCCACCCCCCCAGCCATGCCACCTCAATTCCACCGCATGTCAGGGGATCACTTGGTACTTCTGCAGAAGGAAGTCACGGCCCTCTTGGCCAAGAGGGCCATCGAGCATGTTCCGACCCCAGAAGTAGGGCGTGGTTGCTACTCCCACTACTTCCTGGTGCCCAAGAAGGACAAGGAGGACATGCGTCCTATCTTGGACCTCCGGAACGTCAATCGCTTCCTCCGGAAGGAGAAGTTCAAGATGCTCACCCTAGCTCAGGTCTTGACTGCCCTCGACCCTGGAGACTGGTTGGTAGCGTTGGACTTGCAGGACGCATATTTCCACATCCCCGTCCTGCCGGCCCACCGGCGTTACCTTCGGTTCACGGTAGGCCCCGAGCATTTTCAGTTCACCGTGCTCCCCTTTGGCCTTACCAGTGCCCCTCGGGTGTTCACGAAAGTGATGGCGGTGGTCGCAGCTCATCTGCGCCGGGCAGGGGTTTCAGTCTTCCCCTACCTCGACGACTGGCTGCTGAAGGCGGGCTCGTCCCAGGCAGTCGTCTCCCACCTCCAGACTACGGCCGAACTCCTGCACTCGCGGGGGTTCTCCATCAATGTGCCGAAGTCGCATCTGATTCCTTCTCCACAGCTCCTTTTCATCGGAGCAGTTCTGGACACGACGCAGTTTCGGGCCTATCCTCCCGAACGGCGAGTCCGGGATATTCAGGCTATGATTCCGATCTTTCAGCCTTTATCCTGGGTTTCGGTACGGATGACCCTGAGGCTGCTGGGCCTCATGGCCTCCTGCATCCTGCTGGTCAATCATGCCAGATGGCATATGCGGGCTCTGCAGTGGGACCTGAAGTTCCAGTGGGCGCAGCACCAGGGCAACCTGTCCGATCACGTCCAGATCTCGGAGGGAACTGCAAAACAGTTGCAGTGGTGGCTCTCGAACCGGCAATGGGTCATGGGCAGATCCCGCTCCCTTCCCCAGCCAGAGCATACAGTTGTGACGGACGCGTCCCTTCTGGGATGGGGCGGTCACATGGGAGAGGCGGAGATCAGAGGCCTCTGGTCTCCGGCGGAGTCCCGGCTCCATATCAACCTTCTGGAGCTCCGGGCGATCCGACTTGCACTCAAGGCATTCCTTCCTCTGTCAAAGGGAAGGTAGTGCAGGTGTTCACAGACAACACCACCGCCATGTGGTACTGCAACAAACAGGGCGGGGTGGGGTCTTGGACCCTTTGTCAGGAGGCTCTGCGCCTCTGGACATGGCTGGAACATCAGGGCATGTTCCTGATGGTTCAACACCTGGCAGGTTCCCTGAACGCCAGGGCGGACGAACCTCAGCCGCAGGTGCATGATGGATCACGAATGGCGTCTTCACTCGGAAGTGGCGCAAGGACTCTTTCAACAATGGGGAGAGGCTTGGTTAGATCTATTCACCACCGAAGAGAACGCGCAATGTCATCAGTTCTGCGCGTTGGAATTTTCAAGGCGGCACTCGCTCGGCGACGCTTTTCGTTGCGAGTGGAGTTGCGGTCTGTTGTACGCCTTTCCGCCTATACCACTTCTACCCAGAATGTTGAAGAAGATTCGGCACGACCGGGCCCAAGTCATTCTTGTGGCTCCGGACTGGGCTCGAAGAGTTTGGTATCCCGAGCTACTCAATATGAGCGTAGATCCCCGATCCGTCTGCCTCTTCGGGAGGATCTTCTGTCGCAGCAGCAGGGGACGGTCCTCCACCCGAACCTGTCCAGTCTACACCTGCTTGCGTGGAGATTGAGCGGCAGCAGTTGATTCCTTTCGACTTGCCTCCCGAAGTTTGTGATGTGATTCTGGCAGCCAGGCGTCCCTCCACTAAGGTGGTATACGCCTGCAGGTGGAACAAATTTGTGGCATGGTGCACAGCAAAGGCTGTGAATCCCCTTTCTGCCCCTCTTTCTGAGGTCCTTCTGTTCCTTCTCTCTCTGGCCCAACAGGGTTCTGCCCTGGGTACCATCAAGGGTTATCTTTGTGCTATCTCGGCCTTCCTCAGGCTCCCTGATCAGCCCTCCCTTTTCAAGTCCCCTGTTGTTAACAGGTTCTTAAAAGGCATTACTCACCTCTTCCCTCCTGTTCCGTTTGTGATGCCTCAGTGGGACTTGAACTTGGTTCTTACCTTTTTAATGTGCGCTCCCTTTGAGCCTCTACATAACTGTCCTCTTCGTCTTCTGACTCTGAAGACAGCCTTTCTGGTGGCCATCACCTCCGCTCGGCGGGTGAGTGAGCTCCAGGCTCTATCTTGCAAACCTCCCTTTCTGTCTGTTCATCCGGACAAGGTTGTTCTTCGGACGCGTCCGTCCTTCTTGCCAAAGGTGGTTACTGCTTTCCACATTGGGCAGACCATCACTTTGCCCACCTTCTTTCCGCCTCCGCATCCTTCCAGAGAGGAAGAGAGGCTCCACCGTCTGGACCCAAAACGTGCGCTCTCCTTCTATATTGACCGCACAAAACACTTCCGGGTGGATGACCAGCTCTTTGTTGGCTACGTGGGCGCCAAAAAGGTCGGGCGGTGCACAAGAGGACCATCTCCCGCTGGGTTACCTTGTGCATCAAGACCTGCTATTCTTTGGCTAAGAAGGAGCCTCCTGTTGGGCTGCGTGCCCATTCCACCAGGGCAACGGCTGCTACCACGGCCTTGGGCCGCGGTGTTCCGCTGCCGGTTATCTGTCAGGCAGCTACGTGGGCCTCGCTGCACACGTTTACAAAGCATTACTGCCTTGACAGTCAGGTCCGGAGGACGGCTTCTTTGGCCGTTCTGTCTTCCAGGACTTCCTTGTCTGATCTTTGTTCGCAGACCCACCACCGGGGTTGGTATTGCTGGGGTATCTATTCTAAGGTACGGAATCTGTCACTAATGTGTCTCTTTCAGATGCACAAGTTACTAACTTGTGTAACGATATATCTGTAAGAGACAGTAGTTAGTGACAGATTCCTTACCGCCCCACCCATCCTCCCCGTTCTGCGAACTGATTTCTAGGGTTAAGGACATCCCTTTCAGGGCCCTAGTATTTTTCAGACACCTATGTCAGCTTCTTGCATGGCTCTGCGTTCCTGGCGCGGAAAGTCGTGTACAGAACTGACGTCAGCGCGCAGGGGCGGCGCCTAGTACTGCCCGCGACGTCATCCCGGCGATCACGACGCCGACGACGGACGCGGAGCCGCACGACGCCGCCTACCGACGCGCAAGGGTACTGCTACGCAAAAAACTTTCCGGATCCAGCCTGACGCCTGGGGATATTCTAAGGTACGGAATCTGTCACTAACTACTGTCTCTTACAGATATATCGTTACACAAGTTAGTAACTTGTGCTTCGGGAAGTGTGGGGGAACCAATGTAGTAGACAGCACCCCGGTGTCCTCGCTACTTCCCGCTCCGTCACCTCTGTTAGGCTGGAGGCCACCTCCCGCCAATAGCCCCCTAATGTCGGGCAGTCCCAGAACATATGCAGGAACCCTGCAGCCTCCAGGCCACACCTCGGGCAAGTAGACCGGGTCCCGAAGTATTCAGTAATCTTGCCTGGGGTCAGATACGCTCTATGAAGGACGAAGAACTGGATCAGCTGAAAGTGCGCGTTTCTGGTGCACTTCAAAGAGCGTTCAACCAGCTCCTCCCATGGCTTCTCTGCTATGTCCTCCCCCAGGTCAGCCTCCCATTTCAGGCGCAAGGCCGTCGGGGGGCTCCGTGTCTCCCGCGCGATGCGCCTATAGAGGCAAGTGACCGCCTTAAACGTCCCCGCAGCCATTACTATATATTGCCCCGGCAGGGAAGTCGTCGGCTCCGCCAAGCCCTCCCGCCAATGTTTCCGGATGGCCGCCGTCAAAGCCGCGTGGAGGAGAAAATCCCCCCTCGGAAGGTCAAAGCGCTCTATCAAGTCATTAAAAGGGAGCAGGGTAATGTCCTCACATAGGTTTCCAATAGTGGATATCCCCACCTCTTCCCAATCCCTCAGCCGCTGCCAGTCTCCTCCGTGGGGGAGGGACTCGCAGATTGTCAGCGGGATCTCCGGCGCATACGGGGAGCGTAGCCGTGCCCGTCCCAGGCACCTGTTCCAACAGCGGCGCATCACCCGCAGGTCTGAAGGGATCGTTCCCTCTCTCAGGGGGAGATGCAAGAACACCCTGGAAAGGTGCTGCAAGCTCGGGTCCGAGCCTCCGGGGAGTTCCGGATTCCGAAGGCAACCCGCCATCCACTTCGTGAACCACTGCAATTGTGCCGCATGGTAGTAGGCCTCGAAATCCGGGACCGCTATCCCCCCTTCTGCCCTAGGGCGCATCATAGTGGAACTACTTCCATGCATTATGTGACTCTGTTGCTGAAATTCTGCTGGCAGTCCCAGGGAGTTGAGGGCCAGTTTGGCTTAGACCATTCAGGAGGGTCAGCAAAGTAAGTCATCCCCTCTGGGCTGCACACCTCTAACCGTATTGAGGAAAAGATGGAGGTAGCACCAGGGATGAAGTCACACTCAAGTCAATATAATCTTTTCAATATTCTTTATTCTTCTTTAAAATAGTGAATGACAGGACAACAGCCAACGCGTTTCGTTCCTTTTAAAGGAACTTCATCAGGGCTGAAACCAACATGAAACAATACATAAATAACTACAATACAGAATACATAAGCACAAATATACACACAAATATAAACCACATAACATATATATAAGTATAAAACCTACTATACTCCTGAGGCACAAGGACAGGACATATCCTCAAAGTACAATACTTAATAGATCTATTCACAGACATTATTTACAAATACAATATCAAAGACAAACCATCACGAATTAAATAACATATATATCAATATACAAAAAAACATGTAAAGGATTGAATTTAGACCAATCTACCTATTGTGACAAATTGTACGAATAAGGGTTAAAAGTACACCAGTCCATAGATACAAAGAAAAAGAAAGGGAGCAAAGGAGAGAAAACAAAACAGGGGAGGGGAAAAATACAGAAACATATTCAAAGTGACACTTTTAAGCAAAAGGGCAAGAAATAAAGGAAAACGAAGGAAAAAGGAGGTAAAGAAAAGGACAAGAAATCCGTTTATAAAGAATAGAACGGAACCAGATGTTACGCCAGACTCTAGATTCATCAAAGATATAAAAAAGATGATATCATTAAGAAAGGGGAAAGAGGGGGGGAAAGAAAAAATCTCACCAAAAGTATTATAAGAGAAAAGTTCCACTGAATACGTCAAGGGAATAATCAGTCCCACGATGCGGGCAGAGTAACAATAAATTCCGGCCAGAGCGATCTAAAGAGATATACATGTATCACTCATTTGCAGTCACAGCCGTATTAGTACATCAGTATTGTTCATTCCAGTTTAGATGGAATCTCCAATCTCAATCACTATACTCATTCAAAGACACAAGTATACAATAATAAATAGCACCAAAAATCAATATACGATACACACACATAGGGGTCGATTCCGATGTCGGCCGGAAGCGCACCTAACAGTATTGGTCCAGAAAAAATACCAGCCGAACGCGTGTTTTCCGACTGACTCGAACACTCAACCGAACGAACAAGTACGATGCGCATAACAGCCCAGATTCCGAGCGAGCCGTACTTACCCATTCCAGCTCCTGTTCCCCGCCCGAGCCGGATCCGTAAACGCCGAATCGAGTCGCACAGAACCAAATACACAGCACCTTCCGGCCGGACTAGTACGATGCGTCTTCCGTACGCGCCGAACTCGTCGCTACGTCCGGCACGTTTGAGCATCCGGGAGAGCTGTACATAAGCTCCGATTCGCGCCACAAGACGATCCACGGCTACGAGACGAACAAGCCAGCGACGAGTACGAGTCGAAGCCACGAGAAACCCGAACGAGACGACCCAACCATGAATCCCATCTCGCAGGTCCTACCAATACTCTACATCTATTACCGGGACCGGTACGGACGCGCACGGCGCAGACGGTAAGTCAAACACCCACAACACAAACAAACGACACGTACCCGAAATATGTCACACACACATAGGGATGCACAAATGACGTACACTAGCAACAGCAGAACCATAGGGGCGGGATGGCCATCACCAATGCCATACACACCCATAGGGGGATGGATGCCTGCCACTACTACCATCCCCACCCATAGGGGGATGGATGCCTACCACTACTACCATCCCCACTCATGGGGGCTGGATGCCTGTCACTACTGCCATCCCCACTCATGGGGGCTGGATGCCTGTCACTACTGCCATCCCCACCCATAGGGGGCTGGATGCCTGCCAC
Organism: Calotriton arnoldi; assembly: GCA_963921515.1. NCBI lineage: Eukaryota > Metazoa > Chordata > Amphibia > Caudata > Salamandridae > Calotriton > Calotriton arnoldi. The sequence goes on along the minus strand of CAWUFW010015737.1, from coordinate 15,684 downwards.
TACTACCATCCCCACTCATGGGGGTCTGGATGCCTGTCACTACTGCCATCCCCACCCATAGGGGGCTGGATGCCTGTCACTACTACCATCCCCACTCATGGGGGTCTGCATGCCTACCACTACTACCATCCCCACTCATGGGGGGCTGGATGCCTGTCACTACTGCCATCCCCACTCATGGGGGCTGGATGCCTACCACTACTACCATCCCCACTCATGGGGGTCTGGATGCCTGTCACTACTACCATCCCCACTCATGGGGGGCTGGATGCCTACCACTGCTACAATCCCCACTCATGGGGGTCTGGATGCCTACCACTACTACCATCCCCACTCATGGGGGCTGGATGCCTACCACTACTACCATCCCCACTCATGGGGGATGGATGCCTGCCACTACTACCATCCCCACTCATGGGGGGCTGGATGCCTACTACTACTACCATCCCCACTCATGGGGGTCTGGATGCCTACCACTACTACCATCCCCACTCATGGGGGCTGGATGCCTACCACTACTACCATCCCCACTCAGGGGGGGCTGGATGCCTGCCACTACTGCCATCCCCACCCATAGGGGGATGGATGCCTACCACTAACACCACCCCTACTCAGGGTGGGCTGGATGCCTGCCACCACTGCCATCCCCACCCATAGGGGGCTGGATGCCTGTCACTACAACCACCCCTACTCATAGGACGGGTAATGCATGACACAACTAGCATACTCCCACATAAGGACTGGCTGAAAATTACATCCCACCCCCAACACCATGACAAGCGTGTGTGGTCTGTGGTAAATGCATACAACACTGAACATGACATTGAACATACAATGTGACCCCCTAACACATGTGTCACACATAATTGTGTGTGTGGCCTACACAATGCAAGCAGACCATGACCACTGTGGCCCAAAGCCCCATCACCACAGTGACCAAAAGGGAAGTGTGTGCTCCATAGCTGAAGCACATTTTGAACAATGTGACAATGTGGCCCAAAGCCCCATCACCACAGTGCCCAAAAGGTAAGTGTGTGCTCCATAGCTGAAGCACATTTTGAACAGTGTGGCAATGGGGCCCAAAGCCCCATCACCACAGTGCCCAAAGGTAAGTGTGTGCTCCATAGCTGAAGCACATTTTGAACAGTGTGGCAATGGGGCCCAAAGTCCCATCACCACAGTGCCCAAAGGTAAGTGTGTGCTCCATAGCTGAAGCACATTTTGAACAGTGTGGCAATGTGGTCCAAAGCCCCATCACCACAGTGCCCAAAAGGTAAGTGTGTGCTCCATAGCTGAAGCACATTTTGAACAGTGTGGCAATGGGGCCCAAAGCCCCATCACCACAGTGCCCAAAAGGTAAGTGTAGTCATGGTAAAAGCTGCAAAAACAAAACTGCAGGGATTATTCCTGGCCACACAACACCAAACACTACAGTGGCATTGTAGTGCTTGTGTCCCATAGCAACATAGATTGTGTGAGGCAAGCAGTGCAGTGCCAATGACGCATCGTTCTGGTCATGTGCACACAAACATCAGCCATGGGGGCCCACATTGTCTACATTCACAAATAACACAATGACAGAAGTGAGCATCATAATGCAGACCCACATATCTGCACCAATGGACACACAAATGTAGATATCCTGTGGAGACTGTAGATGTCAGGTGAACAAATACCATACCATGGCAGCAATGGGACATACTAACCATGATCAATGTGCTGACTGATGACCTAGCAGTCCCAGGGCCAGCAGGGGAAAGCCAACAAACAACATACAGCCAATGGCAAACTAAAGATATGCCAATGCAGTGGTGCAAATGCACAAACACAAACAAGCAGACTCACACTGCATATCAAACACAACAGGTGAGGGGGTTGTGTGCCAGTGTCCCCAGGCAAACACACAACACATGATGAGGCCAGATTCACTAATACACAGATGTCAACACAGTCACATACAAAAGTAACTCATGGATTGGATTCCCTATGTGGGCGAACAGGCATTGTGAGATGAGAGGGAGCCCAAATTACACATGTCACACAAGCTTGTAGGAACAGCAACAAACACAGCAAGAGACAGAACCACCACAGCACTCCCCCAGGGACCCCACATTGTGGTGACACTAGCCTGCATGACAATCACACTGTGATGACAAAGGTAGATGTCATCCACACTGTGAACCACAGCCATGTGTCCTGAGCAACAAACTACCATCACACCTATACAAGCACAAAGCACTCAGCATGGCCTGCCAGCCAAGGACAATATGGAGGTAGTGCCCCAGCCGTGCAACAACTCACATTTGCACACACTCAACGCCACACACCTTGATGTCCACCAATGTGCAGCAGTGAGGCTCACATGGACTGCTGACATTGCACATGCACCCATGACAATCCCAGGGGTGGTGGGGGAAATAAGGTGCAGAAACCCATCACACATGGCCAGTCAACAAGACTTGTGAATGTCTGACACACTGCACAGTATGCCGTACATGGGCATGACGTGAAATCCACCCCAAACAATGGGATCCTGGCCATAGTCACACACCAATGAAGAAGCCAAGCTGACCCACAAACGACACACATAGACAACTTCCAACATTGCAGCTCTGACCCTGAGGAGTGGCAGCAGTCACACACACAACGTGTCACAATCACTGAAAGCATTCACAAACAGAAAATCACATTACTTGTGTAACCAACAAGTGCCAAGAGGAATCCTGACTGTGTCCCATCTGCGTTTGCCCACATCCCCAGCCCTGACAACAAAGACAACTAGGGATGACAACCTCATGAACATTAGTTTGCCATGCACCCACATCCCGGAGAAACCAGGTCCAAGATGCTGGATGAACACAGAACAACTCAGCAAGCATCACAAACAGGATCATCCGTAGGGACACAGCCTGTGTAGGAAAAGGAGAAGGGAACACGCACAGACATGCCTACACAACACACAACACGGGCACAGCCTATATCACGGAATCACGCACTGCCATGAGGGCACTGCACTCCTGTGGAAGGTCAGCTGTGCCAAACCTTGTCTGTGCACGACTCAAACATGTCAGCAGAACACTCGGTCAGTGAGTCAACAACTACAACACACTGAAGGCTTTGCTCATATCAGCCTGGGCACGGGAGTGTCACGTCAGTCATCTGCATACACCCAAGACACGTGTCAAGCAACTTGCACTGTGTACACAGATGAGTCCTCCAAATTTGATGTGCTAAACTGCATGTCCATTGGAGACGGGCACACAGTCAGGGTACTAGGAACATTGGACAGTGGTAAGCCCACCAGATGTGCATCAGTGTAGGACAAAGATGGTAATCTACAAATGCTAAACGTACATCCCTGTGTCAAATGCTGAACATTACACCCTCAGACTGCAGCAAATGATGCTATAGATCCAGACTAGATTAGGACACATATCCCATGGACCACATGGAGCCCATCACAGCAAAACTTCATTTACCTGATCTGAACACTATTACAACAGCAAATGCATGATTCTACACATCTACCTCCAAAGATTAACCACAAGTAAACAAAAGTAGGCTTTATTCAGCAAGTGTGCAACTCAAATCAAAAGTCCAAAATAAACTAAGGCCAATGGCCAGTCCAAATATACAGTCCCAACAGGGTGATGTGTGACAACTTGTCAACAATTGCTTGCCTGCACAGGTACGGACAGGGGACATCCCCCTTGGAGGGGCATACGAGGGGCAGGCCAGGCACCGCAGGGACAGGATCAGGGGATGCTAGAAGGAGGCAGTGAAGGGGAGGTGGGTGCAGGAGTGTCACCGGCAACTGCAGTGGAGGTGTCTGACTCAGGGGGGGCTGGCACCACCGCAGGGCTCAAGTCAGATGGTGTTGGTGCTGCAACCACTGCAGTGGGCTGGTCAGATGGAGTGGACTGGGTCCCCAATGCGGTGCCCGAGTCAGACGGGGTGGTTGTGGACTCCACCGCAGTGCATGACTCCAAGGTAGTGGAAGGGGGGCAGAAGAGCTGGGCAGGACAGAGGGGGGACACGGTCTCCACACCAGTGGCACAAACAGGCAGAGCGTCTGGTTTGGGGGTAGAAGAGCAAGTGGCAGGGGGAGGGCCTAAGCAGTTTGGGGATGCGGTATCGGTGTGTGGGGGAACCTGGGGCAGGGTGTGGCGGTGGAACCTGTGGAGTGGTGGCCTGGGGGATGGAGGTGAGAGACTGGGTGGTTGACTTGCAGGGCGGTGGCGGGGTCTTGCTCTTCCTGGACCGGGGGGACTTGCGGGTGGGGGCTAACTCTGCCTGCACCTGGGGGAGGGTGTCTGGGGCGAGGGGCACTCCCTCTGTGTGGGTGGACTTCCTCTTCCCCCGGTATGCTGGATCAGCGGGATTGGAGGGGAAGAGGCTGAGGTCACTGAGGAAGAGCTGCTTATCAGGTGGGGTTGCAGGTGAGGCAAGGGAAGGGGTCTTGGAGGGAGAGGATCTTGAGGATTGCGGAGTGACTGTGGTTGCCTGTGTGTGTCTCAGTTCTCCATCCCCTGTGTGTGTGGTATCAGTCCCCTGAGGATGCTTGTGTGCACGTCTTGCCTTGGTTTTGGGTGTGTCTGTGCTGCTCGTGTCTGTGGGTCTAGGTGTTTGTGCAGGTGTGCATGTGCTTGGGACAGGTAGGGTGCCAGGAAGTGTGGATGGGGCAGAGGTAGGAGGGGCGAGGACTGTTGGAGGAGGGACACTGCTGCCATCAGGGAGGACTCCATGGACCTATTGCTCCTCTGTAGGGCAGACATACCCGTCGAGATGCCCTCAATGAACGACACCAGCTGTGTCAACAGAGTGGTGTGTGCATGGAGGACACTCAGCATTGCTGCCTGCCCTACATGGAGCTGCCGAAGCAGGTACACAGATTCCTCACTCAGGGCAGCAGGGGACACAGGGGCAGGGGGTGCGGTGCCTGGCACAAAGGAGACACGCTCCCTTACACGGGAGCCTCCACGGACCTCCGGAATGGGAGCCAATGGGAGGGCGGTGGTGGTGGTGGTGGTGGTGGTGGTGGTGGCGGGGCCAGACAGACTAGCTGGTGTTTGGTGGCTGCTGACACCTGCCTCCACAAGGGAGTCATCCTCCGAGCTGCTGTGGTCCTCAGCTGAGGTGGATGGTGCTGAGGACTCCTCGGTGTGGCTCCCCTCGCCCTCCGACCACTCGTCGGCTGTTGACCCAGTCTGGCTCTGCCGCTCCTCCTGGTCCGTGGAGCTGTCCCCTCCTGTGGCCGTGGATGTATCTGCAAACAATTAGGGAAACAGATAAACATCAGACACCTGCACTGACCGCACACACCACAGTGAGTACAGCACATTACAGAGTAAGACCTGGCATCCCCAGCTGAACATTGCCAAAAGTCCTCACACAGATTAGGAAAAGCCAATTGTCAGTCTGATGGTCAACCATGGAACAGATACCCCTCCTGCCCTTGCACCCATCTGTCTGGTGCCTGTCTGATGGTAATACCCCAGTGTGGACACATGCACCACCTACACAGTTGTTGGACATTGCTGAGAACACAGTGAAGTATGTGAACATGCCCACGTCACATCTCTTGCCACTGAGTCAGTGCAGGTGTCTGGATAAATGGACGGGCAGAGTCTAAATAGAAATGCATGAGATGCATACCAGCACCAGACACCATGAAGCACCCATGTCCGGATAGTCAATGCCACAATGGGGTGCATGTTGCACATGTCACTCCCCTGCAGGATCACTCTTAGGAAGTTGAAAGCCATGACACAGGCATGCCTGCAAAGTCATACATCACTGTCTCCAGTCACATGGCCATGGCAGCCAGCCAACAACAGTCTGCACTGTGTCACAATCCTAGGACATGGGGAAGGCAAGTAATGTAACTGACAAGTGCACATGTCCACCCCCACTAACCACATCATCTGAACCTGTATTTGTCCACTGCACACCAATTGGACAGATGGGAGACATGAAACACAACTCTCTGAACCAGAGCACCTCAGTGTGCTGTGAATGATGAACATCTGCCTGAAAGTCACAGTCGCATACACCTGTCTGCACAGTCAAGTGATCAAACACCTATAAGTCACAGAAGTCTTGTCTCACATGGTCCAATAGCAGATGGCATGCTGACCCCTAACTGATAAACATCACAGGAGTCCCGACAACGTAGTCACAGCACAACGACACAGAGGCAGACACCTGAGGGAACATTTCACTGAGCACAACATGTCAGCTGATACACGGGAGTGGGAGTACAGAGTGTATTGTATGCCCTGTAGTAGGCATGACTGTCCGGCTCCACCTGCAAGAGGGATGAGCCCTAGTCAGTAGGCAGGTGGCTAAGCATGTGTGACACACTTGACATACATACTCCTGAGGCCCAAACATTGTACCCACCCGCAGCATGGGGGTGTGCCAAATACCCCAGGGACATGTGGTGATTCTGATCTGCAAGTGGACCACATATCAAAGTTACACCCAGACTACATTGCACAACTCAGGCATTGTGTGAGCAATTGACCCACCCATGAAGGCCAACACAATGTCACGGGAACAAAAGCTGTCACCCACCTTGACCAAAGCAAAATGCAAGGACCCTGTACCCGAGTGACACAATTATCCTGAGCGTAAGGAGCAGACCTACGTATCAGATGAGGAGTGGGCATGTCACAATAGAGGGACATGGGTACTGGACAACAAGACTGATGTATTGGGGAAGTTTAACCAGGCCAGAGGAGGGCACATAGCATGTTAGACAGAGTTCACAGTGCAGTCTTTGACTCACCCCCTCCTTGCTGCTGTCTGGCCTTCAGCTGCCCATCCAGGTCCGGGAAGACCACCGCCAGGATCCGGAGCATGTGGGGGTCAGGGTCCGGTGTCCGCCCTCCTGCGAGGAGGCGACAGCTTCAGCTGGACCCTTGCGATCCTCCGGGTCCAGCCACGAAGGTCCTGCCACCTCTTCTGGCAGTTGCGGATCCGGCGCTTGTAGACCCCCACGGATCTTACTGCCCGGACGATGGCCAGCCAGATCTCCTGCTTCTGGTGGGCATCAACCTGTGAGGATGACAAAGTGAAAAGGCCATTACTACACATGCAACATATCCATGCATCACACAGTTGTAAATACATGTCTCAATCACAGGGGCATATGATGTACACAGGCAGTGCAACGAGGGCTATGGACAGTTTGCCAGCAGTTACTACATGGTATCATTGCATGGGAAGTAAACCTTGTTGGAATGCACTGTTACTGCACTGTACCTGTTCAGTGCATGTGACTACACACTTTGGGGGGTGCGAACTACTCAGTGAGCATGCTAGCCAGTGGTGTGCAAACTGTAAATCCTTCTAGTCAGACAACATGCACAATTAGTAAGGCAGTGGACAGCACACTCACCTGCTCCCCTGGTGTCCCATACAGCTTGCTGTACTGTGGAAGGAGGTTGTCCACCAGGGCCTGGTTCTCCTCATGGGTGAAGGCTGGGGCTCTCTCCACAGTACGTGCCATTGCAGTAGCCAGAGGATGCAGGGACAGCAGCAGTGTAGTGGCAGATGTCGTCCTGGAGCATGTAGTGCAGGCAAATGAGCCCTCAGGGGAACAGCCAGCATTATATGTGTGCTGCAGAGGCAGATACTGTCCCATGTGTCCAAAGTGATGGGTACAAGTCGTTTGCATCTTCTGAATCTGACCAATCCATGGAATTGCAGCACCAATACACGCCCACAGCATCCTTCAAAAATTAAACTTCATGACACCCATGAATTTGCAACATTGTTGTGGCTGGCCAACTGAATTCACTGCATCAGACTCGTTGAAGCTTCGAAAACGCGTCCGTTGCCATGCCAGGCCCCAGCCAATGCGTGCGCACCGATCGGTCCATTGCTGTACAACGCGCACCCGGGATACAACGCGTACCCGCTCACATCCAATGCAATGGGCCGTGCGGGCACACCGATCGGTTCATTGCTCTACAACGCGTACTCCGCCACATCCAATGCAATGGGCCGTGCGGGCACACTCGATCGGTCCATTGCTGTACAACGCGTACCCGGGATACAACGCGTACCCGCTCACATCCAATGCAATGGGCCGTGCGGGCACACCGATCGGTCCATTGCTGTACAACGCGTACTCGGGATACAACGCGTACCCGCTCACATCCAATGCAATGGGCCGTGCGGGCACACCGATCGGTCCATTGCTCTACAACGCTGCACTCGCCACATCCAATGCAATGGGCCGTGCGGGCACACCGATCGGTCCATTGCTCTACAACGCGTACTCCGCTCACATCCAATGCAATGGGCCGTGCGGGCACACCGATCGGTCCATTGCTCTACAACGCGTACTCCGCTCACATCCAATGCAATAGGCCGTGCGGGCACACCGATCGGTCCATTGCTCTACAACGCGTACTCGGGATACAACACGTACTCGCTCACATCCAATGCAATGGGCCGTGCGGGCACACCGATCGGTCCATTGCTCTACAACGCTGCATCCGGGATACAACGCGCACCCGCCACATCCAATGCAATGGGCCGTGCGGGCACACCGATCGGTCCATTGCTGTACAACGCGCACCCGGGATACAACGCGTACCCGCTCACATCCAATGCAATGGGCCGTGCGGGCACACCGATCGGTCCATTGCTGTACAACGCGTACCCGGGATACAACGCGTACCCGCTCACATCCAATGCAATGGGCCGTGCGGGCACACCGATCGGTCTATTGCTGTACAACGCGTACCCGGGATACAACGCGTACCCGCTCACATCCAATGCAATGGGCGTGCGGGCACACCGATCGGTCCATTGCTGTACAACGCGTACCCGGGATACAACGCGTACCCGCTCACATCCAATGCAATGGGCCGTGCGGGCACACCGATCGGTCCATTGCTGTACAACGCGTACCCGGGATACAACGCGTACCCGCTCACATCCAATGCAATGGGCCGTGCGGGCACACGATCGGTCCATTGCTCTACAATGCGTCCCTGGACAGGTCACACGTATATGTCACCATGCTGGTCACTGGTGAACCTATGCCAGCCACATATACTTTCCAGGGACTCAGGGGCACACCTACAACACCACACCCAGTCCACACTGTATCTAAGGCATGTGTGGCAGCATAACCTTATCTGTGTATGTGGGTGAACATGTGGTTTTTGGGGTGGCACTTGGGGGCAGACACACCCAGGCTGTGCACGTGTTCATGGGGACAGGGTCCTTTGTGTGTTGTGCACCTGACCACTGTGGTGTGCAACTTTTAATTTTGGAGCATGTGTCATGGTCACATTTCCAGGTTGTGTATGTGTATGACATGTCACATACCCCCAGGCTCACATGTGGGAAGGCATGTACGTCACAGGGTGGCCCATTGCCACAATAGTGATGTCCCTCTGCAGTCTGTGTGCATGTTGTGTTTCACATGTCTCTGACTCCATGTGCACAATGGGAGACAGTCTCCACATCCACGTGGTTTGTGCATGAACTTTGATGTTGTGTGTGTGGTGTCACAGACGTCCATGTCTGTCCTGCAGAGGCTACAGGGGCCACCACCTGTGGGTGTCATGTTTGTTTTTCTGACGTGTACATGATACGCCATGTCATGCCAGTGTCCATGTGGCAAGACAGGGTCCCTGGGAATCTACCTGTCAATGAGCTGTGATGCCTGTGGAGCATCTGTCCAGACATGTCACTGTGGTATGTGTGTGGAACGTGAGAGCAGTAAATGGGTACTGTGACACAGCCTAATGGTTTCCCATAGCACACCCTGGAACCTGTTGTCAACACTTGTTGAACAGAGATGTTAGATGATGTCCATGTAGGTGCCATATATGTCCAAACAGAACGACACACACATCAAGTACTTGTGTTTGTTAATGATGTAGCATGTGAAATTGAGTATGGTGAACGGCACATAGGTGGGGTGACTGACAATCTTGCTTTCTTCACCTATGCACTGCAGGGCTCCTGCTGTCCATCGACCATTCCCAGACCTGGCAACGATGGTGGAACGTGACAGCATCCGACGGTACCGCTTCACCAGGCAGCTGATTGAGGATTTGGCAGTGCGGTTGGACCCGCATTTGCAGCCTGGCCGTCCGTATCCTACAGCGCTGACCCCCAAGATGAAGGTGATGGCAGCCCTACACTTCTTTGCCACCGGTACCTTTCAACACACTGTGGCGACTGCCGGTGGGCTGTCACAGACTATGTTCAGCCGTGTGCTACGCGATGTTTTGGGGGCAATGTTGAGATACCTGAACCAGTACATCTATTTCCCAACACGTCAACAACTCACTGACGTCAAGAGTGACTTCTATGCCCTGGGGAGGATGCTACATGTAATTGGCTCCATTGATGGGACACATGTGGCTTTGATACCACCACAGGCACATGAGCAGGCATACCGGAACCGTAAACATTACCATTCGATCAATGCTCTGGTGGTATGTCTTGCAGATATGACCATCACACATGTGTGTGCCAGTTTACCCGGTTCGGCACACGATGCCTACGTGATGAGGAGTAGTCGCATCCCGAGGATGATGTCACAGATGCCGAACCAGCGTGCCTGGCTTGTTGGTGTGTACTGACTTTGTACCATTGTGTGTGTTCTGCTATGTTGTTTTCCGCACACATTTTCAAATCGGCTAATGTGCATTGTCTGTCTGTAGGTGACTCAGGATACCCCAACATGCCATGGTTGCTGACACCCCTCAGGAACCCTGTGACACCAGCCCAGATGCGCTACAATGAGGCACATGGTCGGACGAGGAGGGTGATTGAGCGGACCTTTGGTCTCCTGAAGAGCCGCTTCCGCTGCCTGGACAAGACAGGAGGGGCCCTCCCATATGCCCCAGCAAAGGTGTGCAAGATTGTCATCGTCTGCTGCATGCTACACAACCTGGCAGTGCGGAAGGAGTTGCCTCTCATCCTGGATGACGATGACCAACGTCCGCCACCTGTGGAAGATCCTGGCCTGGGTCACGATGCCAGTGAAGATGATGATGATGGTGATGTCCGCACACAGCTCATCACCAACTTCTTCAGCTGAATGTGAGTCTCCAGAGGGTTGTAATGTCAATGATTTGAGTTTGCATGATATGTGTGTGTGGTGCTCTGGTGCTGTTTGAGTGTGGTCATGTGCTACTTGACTGGATGCGTGCAGCGATATGTCCTTGCAGGTGGTCTGTACTGCCCAACAGTGTTGACATGCTAACTTGGTTCTGTGTAGTTATCTCGTGACATGTATTAGACATGAGTATTGCCGTTCTGTGCTGTTCTTCAGTGGTTTTGACTGTGTGTCATGTCTGTCCTTCACAGGGTGCTGCCGGAGTTGTTTGATCAACTTGGATCCCACGAATCCATGATTCAACTTCCAAGGTGGAAGCAGTCGTTTCCCTACAGGTGATGTGCCACACACCCCTGGACTTTCTATCTTCTGCACTTTTTGACTTTGTGGCCACAGCCAGGTTGGATTAGCTAGCATTTGTAGTGGAAACAACATGTTGCAAATGTGTAATAAACCTGTGCTTCACTTTGGGATGTGCGTTGTCTATAGTCACACATCTGACTGACATTTGCTTACTGCACCTGTAGTCTAGTTGACACAGACTGTGAATAGGTGGCGTGTCTGTGCATTCCACTGTATTTAGTTGCAACATCAGTATAGGTGATGAGTCTGATGGCCCTGGTGTGTATGTGTTGTGTGGCCCTAGTGGTGTGTCTCCCTCATGTGTGTCACGTCGCCATGACTGACATGACGGTGTTGGACTTGCTGTAGCAGTTAGCATGCACAGTGTCATTTTTTTGATCACCATCTCCATGACAGAGAGCACGTTGGAATCACAACAGAGGCAGATATGGTGTATTGGTGAGTTTATTTACATACAGGTGTGAGGATGGTGCACAGGATGGTGGGTGCTGTACATAGAAATTGGAATCCAAAGTTCCCATGTGATTCGGAAGTCTTGGTAGCTGAAATGTCCAGAGTAAAGTCCACAGTCATCTGATAAATTTGGCCAACTATAGCTCCCCATGTCATGTGGGAGAGTTGGGTTGGCTTCGACAGGGTGTGCAGTTTGCACACAGAGGAAAAGTTCCAGAACAGGTGTTGGCTTCCTGGGGGATGTAGATGGCCATCGGCCTCTCAGTTTGGCCTCCTCGGACGGCCCCTCTTCTTGGGGGGGGACCCTCAGGTGCAGGCTGCGGCGGTGCAGGGGACTCTCTGCCAGAGTCCTCCTCCCTCCCTGTGGCATTTGCAGTTGTTTTAGCAGCAGATGTTGTGGGCACACAGGGAGGTGAGGCCATGTTGGTGCTGATCTGGCGGAGGCATGTCAGTATGTCCCTATGCACCGCTGTCAGTTGTTCCAATGTGTCCCACTTGGACTCCATGCCAGACATGTGTGTCTCGACATGTGACATGTGTGTCTCGACACGGGACATGTGGGAGTCCAAGCGGGCATGATGGGCAGCCTGCTGCTGTTGTATGTCCTTGAGGATCCCCACTACCTGGCTGACCTTTCCGGTGCTAATCTGGTACGCATCCGCGATGCGTGCCAGTTGTGGGTCATCATGCAGTCCAGACCCCTCTGCAAAGAGCGACCTATGTCTACCACCCTTCCCACCACCCCTGGCGACACGTGCAGGACCTGCGGTGGCACGCACAGGTGACCGTGGGCCCACTTGGGTGTTGTTCCTGGGCTCATTGTCACCAGCTCCAGTTTGGGTCTGGGTCCCTGCGCTGTTGTCATCTGTGGTCCTTGGTCTGTCCGTGTTGGCAGGGGTGGCCTGTGTGTTGGCAGTTGTTGGAGGGGTGGGTGCAGGGGGTGCAGATGTTGGTCCTGCTGGTGCTGCATGATGACTCACACCGGAGGGTCCAGCTGGTTCTTCGCCATCCGAGGAGTGCAGAGGCTGATCCACACCAGTGAGCTCAGTGTTCCCCGGAGCCTGGGACAGGGACTCCTCCTCGTCTGCTGCTGTGTCCCCATCATCACCTGTTTTGGGGAGAGACACAGATTGTATGTTATGTTTCTACTGGCATCAATTGTTCAAACACCTGACAGTTGTGACTGTACCTCTGGATGTGGGCCTGGACATTGCATTCTCCTAAATTGTGACAGTCAGAGAGTGATATTGGTGTAGCACATTGTCCTGCCAACCTGTGGCATGTCAATGTGAATGTTGAGGTGTGTGCATGACCAGCATTGGTGGTATTTGCTTGCCACCCGGGCCTCCTTCTCCCCCAGCCCAGTTATCCCACCATGAAGCGTGCTTCCATTGCAGGGAGTGCAAGTTGTCTTTCAGGATGTCAGTCAGTGGTGTCCTGCTGTTGGTTGTTGCACAGTTCCCATCAGGGCCTTGTGCTCCCCCAGCAGTACCCAGTGTCAGCCATCTTGTGAGTCCTTTCCACTCCCTGTGATGTGAGCATGGTTCAGAGTGGTGTGATGGGCCAATTGTGAGGCTGACCAATATCTGTGCCTACAACTCCCATCATGCTATTGCCTCCACCCCCTTCCCAGCATGCCCATCCTTCCTTCCTTTGACTCTGCTTCCCTGTGGGGTGGGATGCCTGTGCTGACAGGATGGCTGGGAGTGTTGTCCTGGCAGTTGTTTGGCTACAAGTCCCAAGAGTGTCCCTGTGCTTCACACAGCATAACCCAGGGTGGTGGTTCTTTGTGGGATCTTCAGTTAGGATGTGAGGCATTGCATTCTCCCAGGTGGGTTATGTGGAGTTAGTGTTGAGGGGGTGTGTGAGGGGAGGTGCTTGTAACTATGGTCAGTGCTGTGAGTCCTCCTTCCCACCCAGCCAGATATCCCACCATGGAACGTGCTTCCATTGCAGGGAGTGCAAGTTGTCTTTCAGGATGTCAGTCAGTGGTGTCCTGATGTTGGTTGTTGCACAGTTCCCAGCAAGGCCTTGTGCTCCCCCCAGCAGTACCCAGTGTCAGCCATCTTGTGAGTCCTTTTCCACTCCCTGTGATGTGAGCATGGTTCAGGGTGGTGTTGATGGGCCAATTGTGAGGCTGACCAATATCTGTGACTACCACTCCCATCATGCTATTGCCTCCACCCCCTTCCCAGCATGCCCATCCTTCCTTCCTTTTGACTCTGCTTCCCTGTGTGGTGGGGTGCCTGTGCTGACATGATGGCTGGGAGTGTTGTCCTGGCAGTTGTTTGGCTACAAGTCCCAAGAGTATCCCTGTGCTTCACACAGCATAACCCAGGGTGGTGGTTCTTTGTGGGATCTTCAGTTAGGATGTGAGGCATTGCATTCTCCCAGGTGGGTTATGTGGAGTTAGTGTTGAGGGGTGTGTGAGGGGAGGTGCTTGTAACTATGGTCAGTGCTGTGAGATTAAAATCCAGTGAAGTCTCACCTAAATATTATCGGCTAAATAATCCAACTGTATAGAAAAAGGTGTAGAAGGTCCCACAGTGGACGTTTAAATATTTTAGAACCGCCCAAATAATCTAAAAAATATATCACAGAATTATGGTCACCACCATGTCGAAATTGACATCAAGCTCATTGCAAATTTACTTCATAGGTACCGCTTAATTGTAAAATCTACCAAAATGCGGTACACATCAGATCCAAACGTACGCAAAATGCTAATAAGCAGTAAAAGTGCGATCCAACCCAGTAATCTGTAAGGATATATCACAATTTTACAATCAATTCGATAAAATTAAATGAAGTGTGTCTGAAAGGCACCTCATTAGATATAAAATCTCACCAAAGAATGATATATGGAAAAATTAAAGCGTATGGTGATAATGTTCGGCAATCCCACAATGCGGATGAAGTAAGGGTAGACTTCAGCCAAAATAGTCTGGAAAAACACGTCACAAATCAATCGTAACAGTTTAAATAATGCACATTTCTTGGAGCAAAAAGTCAAAACCTACACTCATGATGCCACCAAGTCCTAACCTCCTGCAAATATTCCACACATGTGCTATGCTTTCTAATAGATGTAACTAAGCGCGCTCGTACATACATAATTTATATATTTTACCGTGTGCCACTCTCCATAGAAGTTACCCAGATCCCCATCCATGCCAATATAAATAGATGCCCGAAATGGAAATAATTGAGTTATATGTCTTCACAACATCAACCAATATATCGAACTACAGGGTAGACGTTCCAATACTCAAAACTCGGAGTAAATAAAACACTGAGCAATCATGTCAGCCATCCAAACTCCATCACAGACAGCAAAGGAAGCATAACCCCGCCTTCTAAGTAAGCTTACCCCATGAACCTTCTGTTTGGCGACGGCGAGTATGCCCGGCAAATATACGGCAATAGCAAAAGTCTGACATATTCCCGGCATTTTTAAACGGTCCATTACAGAACGTGTCCACGTACGTATGACGTCGCTAGAGGTCAAGGGTTACAGAAAGCCGTTTAGCTTCAAGTTAAACAAGCGCCATATTGGAGTGGATAGTAAAACACGGGAATTAGCAAATGGGTACTGCCCAAATAAATAACCCACAGAGAGGTGCGTCGTGATTGAGGATTTTTTTTTTTTTAAACCCAGAATTCACCCGCAATTGTACCAAACTTACAAAGATTGTAAGAAAGTATAAAATGTTGCCGGAAATATCACGATAAACCCTAACAGAAGGGCATTTAAGAAAATTACGGTAAGTTCG